>CM038231.1:42184151-42784151 GCA_021442155.1 Cymbidium sinense | reverse complement strand
ATCAATCACCCATAAGTGGCCAAGTTGAAGTGTCAAACATGCAAATTCTAAATATATTCAAGATGAGCATTGAAAGAGCCTAAACTAAGTTAGTGGAGATGATTCTCTCATTGTTGTGGGCCTTTGAATAAGGTTTAATGTTGTCACCTTGTCTCATGGAATGGAAGCTATTCTACATGTAGAATATTTGCTCCACAACTAGTGAGTTATTATAGCTATAAACTATGAGTAGCATGTCATTGAATGGGAGGAATATAATATATAAGGCATTTAAATAACTATAAATTCATTGGAAGAACTTAGAACACAATATTCTTTGAGGTAGGAGGAAGGTAATAGAAGAATGGAAAGTACTACAATGTAAATATCAAGAAGAAAAATTTTCATCTTGGTTGTTTGGTACTAAAGAATGGTGGATGCAAAAACTAAGAAAATATCACTCATCAAGCTTGGATCAGCTTTGGATAAATTTGACATAATAAAGAGACAAGTTGGCCTTAGTGCTTATCAACTGCACACTAACTCACAAAATGAGGTGCCGTGGAACCTCCTATGACCTTAAAAGTTTTTTTCTTTAAGGGAAGGATTCTCCTTTCTATATTATTAATTTATCATTTATATTATATTTTAGATGAATCAAGAATACAAACACAAAATATTTTAACAAAAATAGAGAACAAACTCACTAAATAAATGAAGGGCTCATCCCATGGACTCAGTGAGAATTATTCTACTTATTATTTTTATTAACTTGTCCACACCTTTCATCACTCGTGGAAGTTGAACCAACTAAATGAGTGATTTTTATAAAATTGGCCATGTGATAATATTACTCATCATCATTTAGAGCCAGAAAAATTTAGATAGAGTCGGACACTATTATTAAAAGTTGGAGAAATCGACTTAATCAGAGCATTTGATTATAAGTACACATCAAGCAACTTAAAAAGTGATTGAGAGTAAAATCTAAAGGTTCTCAAAGTTGATGATAATACTCATAGTAAGAGAGCTGAAGCCCCTAAGCAAAAGACTTACAAGTTAGCTAAAGCCACTTGAGAGAAGCTAAGTCCATGCTAACACTATTACTTTCACCTATGAGCCTACCTACTTTAAGGTGTTAAATGTGAATATATTTTTAATAACAAAACTTGTGGGTGACTATGTAAACACTTATTGTAATGTACATTCATAATGACACTTATGCTAGTTGGTAGTCTTTTTTTGTCTTGCTCAGTTGGTTCAAAGTGGTTAGAACATCTTAGCTTAGGTTGTGAACTATTTGCCAACTAACTGCTGACATATTTATCACAACAAATGGTAGCTTTGCTGAAGGAACATAATTGAATTACTCTTACCTAAGAGATGAGTAGATGTAGCTTCACATGTTGAACACATTACTAGAAGGACCAATCATACATGTGTTATAAGAACCCATTATGTCAATGAGAGATGATGACCTCACCCACATTGTTGATTCCAAATTTGTCTGTGGAATGATGAATAGTCTTTCTTTAGGCACGAGGGAAGTAGGGCAAAATCAGCTGTGATAACATGAATAGAGAAGTAAAGTAAAAAGTGCTAGAAGATGCCATAATTTTTACTATTTTAGAGAATAAGAGTATAAGGTGAGTGTTAGGGTAAAAATCTCTCTCGTCTCTCTCTCTCTCTCTATCTCTCTCTCTCTCTCTCTATGGAATAGTAAAAAAGATGAAAAAAAAGATTTTGACCTTCTATAGAATCTCCATTTATATAGGGATGGGAGGTGGCTATATAAACAAAGTACACATCAACTATGTATGTTATTAAGAAGGGACTTACCCATGATCTGTAGAGTGAGTGAGTGATGTAAGCCTAGTGATGAGTCCTCAAGTGTGGTCGTTAGCACTAGTGGGGTGAGTTGTATGATGTGTGGCTGCATAGTCAGCCATATGTGGGCGAGACTTTATATATTAGGTGAGTTGCTTAGCATTGGATGCTTCATTGGGATGGTCTTTCTTCGTGTTCTCCTTCTTAGAGGGAACCTTTATGGATGAGTGAGTTACTTGTTTGAATTCTTCTTTTCATTATTGGGCACTTCTATGTTGATTGGTACTTGCTAGATCCATGCATGCTCTTATGTGTATAAACACATCTTTTTCTTCCCTAATGATTTAACATCAACAACTTCTACTTTATCATTATTTAGTAGCCTATGTACAAGTTATGATTAGGAGGTGCCTATTGACTCACCTATCACCTCTACATGTGATGTCAATCTCACCACTTTCATCGAAAGAGTGGAGTACTCGCATCAACTTTGGCCATTGGCCTCATCAATCTTTGGAGATGATGTATATCCAAGTGATATTACCTCTAGCTTAATAATAATGACTAGAATGGCCAACATAGCTAGGCTACAAAGAGTTGGGGGATGAGTCATCCAAAAAGGTGAGTACCTCTAGGTCCATTGGGTAAGTGGAAAAGGTAACACTACCTATAAAATAGAATAGTGAGTTCATTAGCCAATGTGCTAACTAAAATAAAGCAAGAGAAATCAAGTGATATGTCTTTATGGTATAGAGTTTGGTAGACTCAACTACCTCATAAATAGTGAGACCCCTTCCTCAAAGATCCTAAAAGGACTCAACCTTAATTGTATTTAGCTCTACACCATCACTTCCTTTTTTATGATAGAATGGCCATTATTAGCATAGGCTACCCTACTATGCTCATCATAAAAGAGTTGATCTTGCTAATTTATAATCTTATTTATTAACCTAATGATTTGTATTTGAACTTCAAAAAATTGAATGTTCTCATTTATGTGGCTTCACTAATGATAAGTGTTGAATCCAAATTTGTTTGTGAATAAAAGAAGAACCTTCTGAGATATCTGGAAAGCTGAGTTAGGCAGAAAGATTGCTTGCAAAGAGATAGGAGAAAGGAAAAGTGTAGAGGAAATAATAATATTTATTATTCAAAATGCGAGTACAAAATATAGAGGTCTAGAGTGAAAGCTAAAAGCTCTTTTTATAAGAAAGTAGTCCCCCTTTTATAATATCAAGAGGTGACAATACATAGAAAGATCCTATAAGGAAAATTTAAAATATGTAAATTCTTGCCTAAGTTAATGGAGATGAGTGAATATATGTCCATCAACTAATGGGTGCAAGTAGCCCATTATCTAGAAAGTGTATGAGTGAGGTTGGGACAGAGGAGAGTAGTCATGTTGTTCCTTTCCATAGTCACTAGATGTTGATTAGTTGAATTATGATTTACCATTAGGTTAGTGTTCTTCAAGTCCTTCGGTATGCGAGGTAAAATCTATCTTTTTTATCAAATGCTCTTTCTGGCAAGCATACTCATTTTGAGTCATCGAGTACCCTTTATGCAAGTACACTTATTTTGCATATAATATTGCTTGGGCCTACCCACTACTTTTGGTATACATTTAGCTCGTCGATTCTTTTATTCTTTGAAGAGGTACATTACAAAAGGATAGAAGAATAATTAGCAATAAATAATTAATGATCTAAGAAATTTCATGCAATTATTGAGAGGTACATTACCTTTAGATTGATCCAATTTTCACTCTATATGCTATAAATAGATCCTTTTTTTTCTTCTTTTATGCACTCAGCATTCCTTCAGCTACTCGCTTAGATAAATCTTTTGAATTCTAATAATTGATTTTACAGAGCATATTAAAACATAATCACCATGGAAGCAAATAAATCTCATAATAATATTGACCCTACGATTCTATGGGAAAGCTTTTACAAAAAGGCCAAGAAAGTGAAGAAGTCAGGGGAGGCCATTGCCCTTCCTGTAGTTGTAGTGAGCATTTTAGCTATTCTAACTGTAGTAACTGTCACCTTGACTACTTCCTCAGACCCACAAGGAGAGTGTAGCACTCACTTATTTGGGGAGTGGGTTGCAATGGCAAGTGTGCAACCTGTGAGTATTCCTTAAGAAGGGCAAGGAATAGAAGACACATCTTTGATTTGGCATAGGGTGGTGATGGTGAGCTGAATGGTTAGGACAACCTCCACGAGGATGACTATCGAGGAATGTCTCATTAAGGTGAGAATCATTTTTTATTATGTGCAACGAGTCTTACTTATTTGAGTCTCTCACTATCTTCCTTGGTCATAGTTGAGCATGTTTAGCGGTCAAGCTTCACCAAAATATGGCAAGGGACACTTGCCAGTCCTCCAAGCCATTTCCTCTGATAGTCCAGGTAACTTCATAGAGTTGCCTCATATTTTCATGGGAAATTTGTTGGGCCATTTCCCAAGTAGAGAGGAGTTCCACTTACTTGATAGCTGGCTTCCCTTTGCAAGGGTTGGACCTATAACAAATCTTTTTATTGAAATTCCTCTTCTAGTTTTTTGATGAATTTATTTCTTCTTAACTAGAGATGACTCCAGCTTTACTGCTGAATATATTAGCGCCATGCATGAATTTGGCAAATATTTCTCCTTAGCCTATAATGACTATTGATGCTCTTGTCACCACGACTAGCAAAAAATGATGGTCAATTTTTCTTCTCCTATTGGCAGAGATAACAGTCAGTCACAAGGGTGAGTCTACTCACCAATCAGGGAATGACATGGAGGAAGAACAATGAGTATTCACAGAATTTTCCAAGGCCATCACAATATGGGTGGGGATCAGCCTCTTGAAGGGAGCTTTGGATTCATCCCAATAGGACATATGCAAAATTTGAGCACAATTGGAGCTAGAGTTGTAGTGGTGATAGTCCTTGGAGGTGGAGTACTAATGCAACTTCACAATAATGAGGCCTGAGGTAGCATTACTTTAAAACTCAATCAACTTGTGAAGTACTTTCCTTCTCATGTCTTGTGTAAATTTTCTATTTGATTATATGTGTGAGAAAGGTGGAATTGCCGAGAACTGGCACTTGGACCTTATAATAAAATTGCTAAAAAGATAATGTATTTAGGTTATAGCAAGTGTGTTGTACTTTTTATCCATAAATAATGATAACTATTTTTATATTTCTCTACTCGTGACTACTATTTGATTTTTTACTATTGTGTATTAATTATTTCCTTGTAGCTCCTATCACTTGAGATATTTGTATGATTTGGGTAATCATTTATTTATTTAATGCTTAATTTGATGTTTGTGTTACCACATTTTTTTTACTATCTTTAAATTTCCTTGGCCAGAGTAGTTTTGACTTTATTACTCTCCTTCTGGTGTATGAGTTGAACTTCTTTGTGAGTAGATCTTGATCACCTTTTCATCATCAGTGAGTATGGCTCAATTTAAGAAGGCTGCTTCATCTTTCTCTAGGCACAAATCAAGGAAGTTCTCAAGCTAGATTTCTCCATCGTGACCTCCATATTTTATGGATACTACAGTGCCAATGTAAATTTCACTATGTAAGTAACTGAGATGATGCATGAGCTATCATTCCCCATTTTAGGAATGGGTTCTGACTTCCCCTTCCTCACAAGTGGATTGACATCCTCAACTTCTTTAGTGTGGTGCTTACCCAAGTCCTTCCTAAGTTAGTAACGAGTATTGCGGCTTTCATCCTAGCAATTCATGGTAAAGAGCTACTAGGACAGGACCATGCAATTTTCAATGACTTAATGAAAATCCACGGTCTAGAATAAGGTGGACAAGTGGTGTTCACAAATTATGTTTGTGAAGAGTGTGATTAAGTGGCCAATGTTGACTTCTGTCTTCTTTATCAGCTGAGCAAGGACACAAAGCTTGGTAAGCCAAGTGTACAAGTGGAGGAGGTAATGGAGAGCCTATAGGGTCACAACCTAAATGTCTTTGTACCTCACTTCAATTAAGTTTCCATCATTCTTAGTAAGTTCTTTTTTCCTTCTACTCACAAGTCTTTTTTTTACCTTGGCTACATGTTCTTCTAATTTTTTTCTCTTCTGGTTTGCTCGTAGGAGAGGAAACTTCCACTATCCCCAAGCTTAGCTTTGAAGTGCTCAAATTATTTGGGGGAGACAGTGGTGGCTCCTCTCAATCTCAGGAGGAGAGAGGGGAGCCAAGTGTGGCTCCCATTGGTGTCTGGCTCTAAGAAGTCTAAAAAATGAGCTACAAGATCAACTCTTCATAGTTTCCATCAGAGCAACAAGTACAAAAAGGAGGAAGGCTTGGAAGATAATTTTACTCCAAACTTGCACGAGCCCACCCATGAAGCCTACGACCTTGACTCTTCACTCTTCTCATGAAATCTTGATCATCTTTTGAGTGACCTTTTCATTGCTCACCTACCACATGCTATATTGGCTACTCAGGTGATATAATGGCAGTCGACTTGGGAGGTATGCCACAAGTTTCTTGGGAAGAGGAAGAGGCCTTTAGAAGTAGATCTTAGCTAGCTTGTACAAAGAAGAAATTGACAACTCTCAAAGTCAAGCATAAAGACCTTCAACTCAAGGTTGCTCGCCAACCATAGAGCTTACTTGCCATCTTGAGGCAAAGAGAAACTGGAGGATGAACTTTGGCATCAGACTGAAGAGTTTTAGAATAGAGAAGCCAAGTTCACTGGATTTCTCGATTATGATGAGTATCGAGAGCTCTCACAACAAAAGTTCAAGGACGGTGCCAACTTTATTATTACCAAGTTTATGAAACATGATCATCTTGATGCTAAGTTTATGGACTTATCAAATGTTCCCATATTTTTAGACTTGGATGATGATGACAAGAGCGATTTAAGTTGACACATCTTTTTCTCCTTCATTTCTCTGTAACAAATTTTTTTTGGTGAGTAGGATGCCTGCATCTTACTCACTTAATTGTAAAAATATGTTATATGAAATGAAAATTAGAAGTACAATTTTAATCGAGTATACTTATCTGAATAGTGATTGGATTTATTTTTTGCTGAGTATTTTTGAATGAATATGTTGTTATTAAGGTGATACTCATTGGTCGATGTGTGAATGGCTCTATTTATAATTTAGAATATTTGGATCACTGATTAATAGAAACTTCTCTGGCTGGTCACTTTAGCATAGCGAGCTCATGTATACTTATTAGATTGATACTCATTCATTGGCATGCAAGCAACTCTGCTTATGATGCTGACCATTTAAGAGAATCTTTCTTGGATAGTCATAGTTAATATGTATATACTTGTCAGGATGATGCACGCTTGTTTGAATGAATCATCCCATGACTTGGAATATTTGAGCCATTAATCAGGATAAATCACTTTTATGAATGGTCACATTAGTATCAAGAGTTTATGTATACTCGCCAGATTGATACTCATTTGTTGATGTGTGAATAATTCTACCTTAGGATGCTTTATGTAATCAGATTATGATAAAAAATTTAGCTTGCTACTATGGATGCCCATCAGGGTAAATTTCCTTATATTCTCCCATTACTATTCCATTAGATCTTGGTGTAGCCGTGCTTTTTCTTACTTTGCCCTTTGTTTTATTTGTCTCTATGGACCAACCATCATATGCTAAAGCCGTGGTTGATGGTTCCCTTCCTACTGAGGCGACTTTTGATTCCAATATTCTTTTGTTCTTCTGATGCTACCATGATTCCTTCTTGGAAGGAAACTTGTTTAGACTTCATTTAAAAAACTAGCCGTAAAGGTGGTAAACCTGCATTAATCCTCACTAAATCTAAAACCTGGACTCTCATGAACCTTTTAAGTTACTTTGATTAGGGAATTCACATATAAACATCCTAAAATGAATTTTATATGCAAGCATTTTGAAGGACTCAAACTAGTTGGAGATTGTAATGTGGGGCTCTTGGATGGGAGGCACATCATGATTAAACTTTTCAAATAGGATGGTTATGCAATAATCTTCTCTAAGAAACTCTATCACATAGAAAACATACTAATTAAGTTCCTTAAATGGACTCCTTCCTTTGACTATAGCATAGAACCTCTCATAGCTTCTATTTAGATTAAACTGCTTGGATTGAAACTACATCTATTCAACAAATAGGTACTATACTCCATTGCTTGTATTTTTGGGAGTCCTTTAAAACTAGATATCCATACATTCAACCTAATAAGATCATCAGCCATTAGGACCTTATTAGAAATGGATGTCACAACTTATTATGATGAAGAAGTTTGGATTGGAACCTATTCAAATGGATATTGGCAAAGAGTAGAAGTCGAGCAAAGGCCTTTGTAATGTGGGGAATGCAGAATGTTTGAACATAGCCTTAAGAAATTCTATATTGCACACCTTGAGTTGAAAGACATTATAACTAAAATGAATAAGCCACATCCATCTATTAAAGATTTGTAGTAGCCCCCAATAGCTAGCTACAATAATGGCAGGCCAATAATTGATGACCTTTTATGCGAGTACACTTTTCTTGGCATATAGGGTCACTTTGGCCTACCCACTGATTTGGGTATATAATAAGTGCTTAAATAATATTAGGCTTTAAGGGATTTACTTGCCCCATAAGTAAGATATGAAGGTGATAATACTAACCACTGAGTTCTATAACACCTGAGTCAGCATAACCCATAAAAGATAGAATGTCGACCAATTTCAAATATAGTGGAAATTTTAAGCCGAGCTAGAAATAATCAAAAGAGATGCAAAATTTGTCCTCATAAAATGTATTTTGTCACTCATCTTCATAAGAAGCTCACACCAAAAATTCATGTTGTCATAGCAATAACCTAAACATTCCATGTCGACTAGTATTTAAGTCATGCTTGAGAATTCATTTTACTTAGAGTTCAAAAATTCACTAGCACACCTTCTCATTACAACCATAAACTTACTCACCAATATGATTGTTTTCAACTGCTAGGTGGGGTATTTACAATAGGTAACCTCTTTTAAAGTTCAATTAACCTTCCTCACACCTCCCCTTTATCTCCATGAGTGAAAATGAATCAAGAAACACTCGATTTGAACACTAGAAGATAGAGCTAAACTAAGATCCAATGAGCTCATGGTAATATGTGGTCTCAAAAGCAAACGATGAGGAGGCAACTATCCATCCTCTTTACAGGTCTTAACCTCTTTAATGTGAAGCTACCTCACATGTAAAACCATTGATCTTGAGCTCCAATGAGGTAATTACTTTGAAATCGTAGATCAACCCCTAAGTTTTGGTCTTTTATGAAGTGTTTGTGTGATTTGATTTGATCAAGCCATAGATCCCTAGAATTTAACCATTTGATCATTTTGGAATCATTTCCCCTAAAATAAGCTTTAGTTGGCTTGGATCAAGTAGTGAAAATGAACAATGCTCATCTCTTATCGGGCAAAGAAGATGAATCATGGGTCATCCATCTCGCATGATTAGAATGAATGGCTTTGATTAATTTGTGATAGATTTTTGATCTATTTCCTTTTAAAGTGTAGGCTTAATTAGAGCCATTCAAACTTTGATTGGATAGCTCAAGATGAAATTGTTTTTTATCATCATTGAGTCACCACCCATAGGGGATGGTTTAAATAACCAATCTCATGGCATCACGTGTAAAGCATGGTTGATTCAGCACTGATTGTGTAATTTGGCTTAAATAGATTTAAAAATTTATATTAATTAGGAAATTTTTTGAAAAATCCATAACTAATTATATAAAAATCTAAAAAATATAAATCTGACTCTTTGAAAAGCTTAGACAATGGAGGATTTAAGAAAAATAAAGCCTTAATGTTTGTCAAGTAGACATAGCCTAAATAGGGTTTGAATATTTTCCTTAATATTGTAATTAAGCCCCAATTACTTAGCCAAATGATTTAAAATTTTGGTCAACATTTATGGGATGACCTCAACCTCTCGTAATTATTTCAAGTCAATTAGCTCAGTGCATTAGGATATCCATATTTCACCCTAATTAGCCACTCTAGTTATTTAATAAATTTTTTTAATTAGAAAAATTATGAAAATTATTGTGAATTGCAAAATGTGTATCAAAACTTTAATGGTATCCAAAAAAATTTATTAGGACTTTAGGTCTTAGTTGTTTTTCAAAATCACCATTAAGGGGGCTTTTATTAATTAAATAATACATTAATTAACCTAGGATTTAAAAATTCAGAATTAATTGTACAAATCTCTAAAAATTATAAATGAACCCTTTTTGTGCTCAGCTAATAGAGAGTTAATCAATGAAATTAAAATCCCCAAATGATTTTGAGTAATTTAAGAGTAATTGCTTAATTAATTTTTTCTTTAAATAATTAATTAATCACAAAATATTAGCACAAATATCTTGAAATTTTACTATTTAGTTCTCATGGTATTTTGTATGTTCACAAAATTTTCTTATAACTTTTTTTAGTATTTTCTTATGATTTTTTTTGGTAGTTCTCATGGTATTTTGTATGTTCACGAATTTTCTTATAACCCTAATTTTGAGTATTTTAAGAGTAATAGCTTAATTTAAGTTTTGTTTAAGTAATTAATTAATAAAAAAATATTAGCATAAATATCTTGAAATTTTACTATTTAGTTCTCATGGTATTTTGTATGTTGAAAAATTTTCTTATAACTTTTTTGGGTTTGTAAATTGTGATTACTTAATTTTTTAAGTCTTTTGAGCATTAGTTGGATTAAATAATAATTAAATTTAATAAATTTATAAAAATCACAATTCCACTTTTATATTTCATTAACAATAAGACAATATGTATGATATAATTTTTTTTATTTGATCTCTCCTCAATAGGTTTAATTAATTATCATGGGAATGTATTAATTAAAGAATTTTAATTAAGGTTAATTGATGTTATTTTCACATGAATAGTTTTAAGATTTAATAGATTAAGTAGATAGCTTTATGACATCTACTTGACTTTCTTTATTCACTTATAAATGTGTGATTAGTTCATATTTCACTCATATTCATGTTTAACATTAAAAAATCATTAAATCCATGATATGTGAATAGCTTGACTATTATTATTAGTAAATCCAAGAAAAAATCTTCCTCATAACCTAAATCAATATAAATAAGTAAAATCCATGTATATAATTCATATGTATAATATACACTCTTTGAAGGTATATACTGGACACTCAAAGCTATTGGTCCAAAGGAGGTGTTAGATACCTCATCTCTTAGACTTAATAATGGAACCTACTTAAAAAGTGATGTAGAAAAAACATGTGCAGTATAAATTATTTTAAACTTAATATTATAAAAAGTTTAAAAATTTATTCCACATATGTTCAATTTTATGTTAAAGCATAAAAATTTTAAATAATATGTGTATAAATGAAAATTCAATAATTTCTTAATGGATTATATATATAATTATCTTTTTGAAATGAAGTATTAAAGTGGTTAAATATATACATAATTATTTTTAAACGAAGTATTAATGTGATAAAATAAATACATAATTATTTTAAAATGAAGCATTAAAGTGATAAAGAGTTGAAGGATATCATTAAATAAATAATCACTTATTCCTATGAATCTTAACGTGTCTTACATGTGATTATAATCCCATTTAAGCACAATCCAAAATTAAGAATTAATGAAGACCTTAACGCTCCATTAAGAAAGATTAAAAAAATCATAAATTACATCTTTAGATCTAACCTCAAGGTAGGGTGTTGAAAAGGAATATGTTTTATTTTAAGAGAAACTTATAGATTTTGACACTCTTTAGAACATTAAGTATAACTTAAATAGATATTAAATTTGTAATTTATATTCACTTTTAAATCACTAATCATTTGAATCAAAACCACCATTTGGTTAACTATTTGAACTTATGGTTTAAGTCACAACTTAAAAATCAAAGCCTAACTTAGTCATACCATAGTAACCTTTGCAAATAAAATAGGTTGGTATGTCATTGATCTTAAAGTTAAGTTTGGTAGGTACTTTGGAGTGATGTATTACTTTTTTTATTTTGTAATGTATTATTTTAGACTAGATATTAAGACTACTTGTGAGCTAGTTTAGATGGTAGGGTGTTATTTATTTGACTAATGATGTTTTCTATTGGGACTGTGCTTAATTAAATGGGCTGATATGATAATAAATTATAAATTAAATGATCCTGCTTGTAGGTGTTGCTTGCCCTTTTTGCATATGCCAT
The DNA here is from genome assembly GCA_021442155.1 of Cymbidium sinense. Classification (NCBI taxonomy): domain Eukaryota; kingdom Viridiplantae; phylum Streptophyta; class Magnoliopsida; order Asparagales; family Orchidaceae; genus Cymbidium; species Cymbidium sinense. Next base: position 42,772,107 of record CM038231.1, on the reverse strand, counting down.
TAGGACATGTAACCTTACCACCCTATGTTATGTCCAATTATGTGAAATATAACTACTTAGTGTGTATGTGTTATAGCTAACCTTTATTTTCCAGGTTTAGTTAAGACTTTATTTTTGGAATTTTCAAATAAAATTTTATATATTAAGATTATACTCGTGGGTTTTAAGATGAGTAGAGCCTAGAAGGTGTTGACCTGAGAGGCCCTATGATGACTAGAAGATTCAAGATTTAGAAGATCAAGTGGAGATGAAGAATCCCATGAATTGATTTTGATTTTATTTCATGTTATTATAATCTAGGTTGTATAACTGTTGACCTCAACAATCCACATTTTTTGGGGTGTATAGCAGAACCTAGCCACACAGGCCATTTAATATTCTTTTAATTTGATTGAATGCTTGGTGTATTTACCATATTTGTGTAATAGAAAAATGGCATAATTTTTTTTAGGTTTCATAAAGTGTGATGTATTATTGTATGTGCCTGGATGCATTAAGCTCTTCAAGATTATAAATTTTCTACCCAACTAAAATAACCAACTTCATCTTAAGATTAATATAGATCATAACCTCACTATATAACCATAAGAATTAATCAATAAAATTGATTTAGATGTCAGAAGTCTATGATGCAGATAATAATCTTGCATGCATATTATCTTCCCTTCTTTAATATAAGGAATCTTCACCCATTGCAGGATAATGGGGAGTGATGGATGGTTTACAATAATCTTCTTGAGTGAAGAACACTCTTCTTGCAGATTGGCCCATAACCTGATTTCATCGTGCATGTAGGCATACTTGTCTAACCAAGCATGAGTCAAATTGACAAGTCAAAAAATGAATAAAATTTGAAATTTTTCTTGCATTTGTCTAGAACATATTTCATGCCAGTCATAATATGGCTCTTAAGGAGTGAGTTCGGGCTCTTAGGTTTTCCCTTCTAATAAACAATAGCCTAGCTATCCTGCATTCATATGACTTGCACACATGATTGGAAAGCAGAGGAGGTGTTAGCTGGTAGACCTTCCAAATAGTTGTAAGTCTAGAAGACTTGGGATGGGTTCACATCCTTAGGTAAGGGTGTGCCATTATATCTAATTTTTTTGAGTAAGATTAAGTCAAGCTTTTAGCTTATGTTGGTACACTACTAAACATAGGTTCAAAGATTGCTTCTTTTTTATTTGCTATGAGTATAAGTCCTCATTTTTAGGTATTTCTACAAACTTGTGCTATGAAAATATAAGTCATAGGTTTCTAATAAAATATAAACTTAAATAATTATAATTCTTTACTTTAAAAATATAAAGCCTCACTATAGGATAGATTGAGGTACTCATTAGGCTTCCTAGTATTATATGTGCTTCCTGCTTGTCCTCCTTTGGACTATATTAATAACTCTTCTTATTTGAGCTTTCTCACTTGATTTTTGTGATCACCAATCCTTTAATATCAAGCATTAAAATCTATAAGGATGTTAGTCAATCAATTTAATCAAGAGTTTTGTTTAGGAAACCTTATTTCCTAGGATGATTAACTATGGAGGTTTGTCCCTATAGGGGACTTAAAAACTTAGCTTAAAATAAACCATGCCTTATCTATGCATGGCAGAGAAAAAAATCTCTAGTATACATAGACCCATCAACTTTAAGAGTCCGTATTAAGTGATTTAGTCCATTATAGAGTAATAAATCTACCTTTCAAGGCAGCATACATTCCATGGTGTCATATTTGATCATTTCAATGAGTATCCTCTAAGATCTGTGTGGTGTATTTATCACATTATTAAACACCATAGCCACTACTTCTTGTATGCCTAAGTGAATTCCTTCATCATTCTATGGACATACATGGATCCAACATTCTTTAAGGTGCATTGAGCATGGAAGATGATGAGGACTAAAAGTTAGGTATCAAACAATGTAGGTTCATCTGCATGAGTTAACTCAATATCCTTACAAGTTAATGCATAGTAGTTTGTCACACATTATGTCCTAAAAGATTTAGAAGATAGGATGACTTGCACAGTTCAGGGGGATATGGAGCGAGTGAGGAATGAAAATTTGATGGTTTGGGAGAATGACTGGTCTTCAGTTAAGTGACTCGCTAAACTTGGTGTAGAATAGAATTATTAAGTTTGCCCACTTTAATGATGAGACTTACTAGGAAAATAAAGAAGAAGTCATCATAAAATAAGCAAAGACAAATCACACCAACACCTTTTTAAGAAGTTTTATGGAAGCTCGTTCACCACCAAAGTTTAAAATTCTACACTTAGAATCTTACAAATGTCATACTGGTCCATTGATCACATTACATTTTGAGTCCACTACCTCACTATTAGATTTAGATGATGCAATGAAATGTATACTATTCTTTGCTACTTTCAAAGAGTTGGCTCACAAATAATTCTCACATCTACTAGTCAGAGTCATTACCCCTTTCATAGAGTTTAAGATGTTTCTAACATAACTACTAGTGTCCAGAAATGCCTGAAGAGTTTATAAACTCTTTTATAGGTGAGATAAGTAACAAGAAAGTTTCTTAAAAAGATCATCAATTGCTTCCAAGAAAAAATGTTAGAACCAAAGGATTTAGATCTAGTAGTTTTATAGGCTACATTTGCTCATGGCCTCAAGGAGGGGTCATTCAGATATGCTCTTGGGATTTAGTATCTAAAAACACTCACCAAGTTATTAAAGTTGGACAACAGCCATGTGAATGAGGAAGAGTACAATGATTTTTCATGATTAGCAATGGTGACAAGAAATCACCACTTGATAGGCCTTCAAAAAATAGGCCTTGAGTTTATAGACAAGATACAGAAAGGAGACCGCCTACTTGATGAGAAGAATCACCAATGCATAGTCACGAATTAAAAAATCTACGAACTTGCTATGGGTGTGGGGTGTACTTACAACTAACTATAGTCACATCTTTGAGGGTGTCAATATTTGAGTTAGTTGGGGCCATTCAAAATAAAGAGACTTTAAGTGACCACCATGACACTCCTAAAATTAAAAGTTTTCAATATGGTGGCCTTGAAAATAGTGAGTAGAGCACCTTGGCATTGAAGAAATAACACAATAATGCTGAATTGATTAAAATATAATTTTAGATAGATAGAAGAGCACCTCTGTGTTAAAGACACAATGTTGCATTGCTACACGTAGAACCTATAAGCTGCATTCGAAGCATAGTAGTGCGACTTCCCAATAGAGCAGTTTCAGCAAGCAGCTCAGGGGACCTTTTGAGCAACTTCAACATGTTAACAAGCTGAATCTGTGGGAAACTTCAAGACAAGATTGAAGGATATAAATAGGTAGTATTTTCTAAATGAAGGAGTTTTTTTTGGAAAGTGGTGGAGTTCAAGTGTGAGCACGAGTGAGTGAAACCCTAAGTGTTGTGTGAGTGCATGTCAATGTTCATGTTCTTGTTAGTGGGTTCATGGGTTGTTCATGTTAGCAATTGAATGAAGAGAAGATTCATTAAAAGAGGATTCCCTTTCTGGGAGGTGGACGAATTAGATTAAGGGTAAATGTTGTAGACTTTTGTATTTTACGCTTTCCCTTCTTTTGATATTTCTGAAAAATGATCTTATATATATGTAGATGTCAATGTTCTTTGTCTTCTTGTTATATGGAAACTAAGTCATAAGTGCTATGAATTTGTGTGATTTTTTTATTACTATGTATTTATTTTGATGTGAGTAATATAAAAGAAAAGATTTTATACCTTCAATGTATTGTTGTTTTGATTTTTGTGGTCTTCATTTAATCGTAATCTAGTCAATTGTAATGTTAAAACTCATTGCGATCTATAAAGAGTCATAGTGTAGATAAGAGAAGTAATTAGATTCACTAAATATACATAAAAATGTAACATTTACAATGACTAAAAGGAGCTGAATGTAGTGATTGCTTAAATTTAGTTAGATTATATGACTATAACTAATTAAAGGTGGTGATTTGATTATATTGATATAAAGATAGAAAATATAACAAATCAGATCCTATTAAGAAACTCATAGTGTTGACAAAAATTAACATAAATTTGGGGTACATTTTACAAAATATCAATAGCTCTTATTTTTTTAAAAATAAAATGAAAAATATTTATTTAAACATATTTTTTAACTTTAAGAACATATAAAAGTTCTATATCGGAATAAGAGTTACAAGAATTGGTACAAGATAAGCTTATTAGATAAAACTCTTATTTAAGAGTTCATCTACTTGTCATTTTAATTCTACATGCTCTATTGGATTCATCCTATAATGGGTTAAGTTATGTATTTGTGAACTAGGAATCAGGAATATTGTATGTTGTAAATCTCTTAATGATGGTAGTTCATTATGTAAGTCATTGGAGATCAAATCAATAAATTCAGATAATAGAGCTAAGATCACAATAGGTATGCAATGATCTTTAATATCATTGGGGATTTCTTAAAGGTACAAGATGAATAGAGAAGTAGGGTCATTGAATTCCCTAACTAATTTTCTAAACCCTAAGGTTGTGGTTTGTATTTTAAAAGCTTCACACATATAAAAATGTATATTAGAAGTATCCTTTTTATCATTGGGTGGTGATATCACTATCAATTAGAGTTTCATAATTTTTATTTATTGCTCTGCTATTAATATACATCCTCCAAGTTCCATCTTTCTTACTGTTAAAAAAGTTGGTACAACATAAGCTTTCTTAGATAAAACTCTTATTTAAGAGTTCATCTACTTGTCATCTTAGTTTTACGTGCTCTGTTGGATTCATCCTATAATTATAGTTAAGAATTAGATTAGTAAGAGATTAGTAGTTAACATAATTGCATATAATGCAATAGATCCTTATGAGAATGATACTCAGTTCATTATTTTACTACTTGAATAGCACGTGCACTTCCGTACACTATTTTGTTCAGTCAATAATTAGCAGCTTGTATAGAGCAGAAGAAGTACTACAATTAGAAGTCACAAACACTAAAGTAGAAATCTTTTGCTAATCATTGAAGACCTTAAAAAGTACTCAGAATTAGCTCGACTTTAAGCAGTGAGTATAAAGGAACACTTATCAAACCCTATAACAAGATATTAATGGATTCAACTAGATTGTAGTAGAGATGTCATGTGTTAATATCAATATCACATGCCACAAGCTCAAAATTAAAAGAATGCTTGGCCAATTAAAAGAAAGATAAAAAAAATAGTGGCTCAACTCATTAAGTTAGTTAAAGAAGAAGTCACCAAGCTTCTTAAAGCTAACTTAGTTAGAGAAGTTTAGTATCCAAAATGGATATAAAATGTTTTGATTGTATAGAAGTTTAATGGCAAGTGAAGAATATGTGTGTACTTTATAAATTAAAACTCAACTTGTCCTAAGGATGGGTATCCACTTCCAAAGATAGACTCACTCGTTGACATGGTAATGGGTACTCAATCATAAGTTTTTGGATGCTTTCTGAAAATATTAATATACAATTATAGTTTTAAGGAATGATAAATTGAGTATTCAAAGAGAAAAAGGGGACAAATGTAAAAGCCTATGTAGATGACTTGCTACTTAAACATAAGTTTCCTGATCAACATATCCATGACCTAAAGAAGACTTTTATTACTTTCAAGAAATATAGTATGCAACTTAACCCCTTGAAGTGTACATTCAAGATTGGGTCAGGAAAATTCTTGAGTATCTTGATCATTCCTAAAGTCATAAAGGTGAACTACAATAAAGTAAAATCTATACTCAACATGCCATCACTACAAACAACAAAATATGTGCAGTGACTCACTAGGTGAGTTGCTGAATTAAATAGATTCATCTCCAAGGCTCACGAGTGCTGCTTGTTGAATCTAATTTTATCTATGGTTGAGGAAGAACCTACCTAGGCACTTGAAGAGTAGGGTTTGAGCTTGTAAGATAGTAGAGTGGAAATAGGAAGGTGTAAGAGAAATCTCAATATGTTTTAAAAAAAATGAATACAAAAAGCCCTCCCTTTGCTTTGGGGTCACTACAGTATAATAGATGAAAGTAAGAGATAAAAGAAACAAGAACTAATTAATCTTTTCTCTCAGAAAGAGAAAACTTCAAAATAGAAGAAGAAAATTTTATTTTATTCCCACTTCCCCACCCCCCTATCCGTTTATAAAATTTCAAGAGAAGGGTGATTTATAATTAAGTTGGCATAACTTCCAAGTTGAATGTAAAAAAGAACTAGCTTACCTTTTGTGGTGTTTATTTTTGGATGTTGGACACTATGCAGATCACAGGTACTTATTGAAATGATCGAATATGATATTGAGATATGATGTTCTATCTCAAAAGATAAGGACTCTTAAGGCATGATGGGTCTTGAATATAATAGAGATTTTTCCCTTGCTTTACATGGATGAATAAAGCAGGGTTTGTATTAAACTGGGTTCTAAAGTTTCCTATAGAAAGAAAGCCCCCATAGTTAGTTACATCTTAGAGAATGACATTTCTTAAGGATACTCTACATTAAAGTAGACAATTATGGTCTCCAAATATTTCAAGGTTAGACTATCAAATGATTGGTTATGTTTAGAAAATCAAATGGGCAAGTTCAAGGGAGAAGACTTATTTTTGGAAGCCAAAGGGAATAGGTGGGAAATTCTCATGATACTAGGAAGCCTAGTGAACATTCTAATCTATCCTATGGTTGGGCTTTATAATTTTGAAGTTGAAGAGATTTATATATTTTGAGTTGAAATTTTATTAAATTACTAGGGCTTATAATCTAGCAACACAAGATTGTGAAAATGTCTAAGAGGTGAGGATTTATGCTTATAGTCCAAAGGAAACAGATACTTCTGATCCTAAATCTAGGGAGCTTTAGCATAAGCTAAAGCATGACCTAAATCAAAGTGAAGATGGGCATAAGATTTACCTCTATAAGAGAGGATACATCACCCGATTGCTGGGCTTACAACCTCCTGGAGTGGCCACCAGCTAACTCTTTCTATGATTTTAAAACCATGTAGTCCGATCTTATGAAGTTCAAGATAGTTGAGCTGTTATTTATTTAGAAAGAGACTAAAGTCCTTAAACTCACTCCTTAATAGACTAGAGCATGAGTGGTATGAATAATAGCTTAGTTAATACAAAAATCTTTTCAAGTTTTATTTAATTTTGACACTTCATTTTGATAACAATTTTAGGATTTTGATGCCTATATGCATGATGAAATAAGAATGTTGGCTAAATCAACAAAAAATGGGTGTTTTCCACCACAAAGGATGTCCTCACATGTCAAGCATTCCCCTATCATGCAAGGATGGAAATCCATTATTTTCAAGAATGAAATAATATGATATGCATGTTAAGAAATATTCAACCATTCAGTTAAGGGGTTGATAAATTTTTTAACTGTCTTATTTAACGCATAGGATTTATGGTGAGGTTATGAGTTATAGAAAATTTTAGTTATGAGTTATAGTTGGGTAGAAATTTTATTTTTTTTCTAAGAGCTTAATCTCATCCAGGCCACACATTAAAGCATCAATCATAAGAAACTATAAAAAATAGGTTATTTCTAATGCACAATTTAAACAAAACATCAAACAATTCTATAACTATCACAAAAAATAATAGGTCGGTACGGTCTGGTGCCGCCGTGCAACCCGAAAAGAGAAAAGATGGGTAGCCAAGCTCTACCCTTATACAACTTAGAATATGAAAGAATAATTATAATTTATAATGAATGAGTGCTATGGGGGATTTTCAAGTATTTATGTCTTCATGTCTCCTTCATTTCTTCTCGTCCCTTTGATTTGGTTGACTTCAAGGCATCACATGGCACCCTAGGACAAAGCCTTCTAGTCAATGCTCATCCTAATCCCCATAGCACTAATCTTAATTCCTAATTACAAAATTACATTAAGAATAAGAAAAATAAATCTAACTACACTTGCAAAATAGAGGTTAGTTAAAAATACATACAACCCCATGCAATTATATCATAATTTGGACTTGGCACCCTGCACATGGGTAACCAAGCCCACATGTCCTAACTTGGATTATGCTTAGGGGCTTAAGAAACTCTCAAAGAGAGCATTTATATTTATTTTTAAGCGAGCCCTTATGCATAATCCCTTCCAAAAAATATGGTTAGGCTAATCACAGCCTACCATCTAGTCTAAAAAGCCTACACCCTAACATCCAGTCTAAAATATTACATCAAAAAGTAAAACATACACCATACCATGCATCATCCTAACATAGATCTAGAAGTGTTGACTTAATTCTTTTGTGTGTGTTAAGGCTTATGTTGTATGTCTTACTAGGCATTGGAGTTATAGTTTTCTAATTATGGAAATGTTTAATTTAGCATGAAATGTTGGTTTCACTTCAAGTGGTTTAATGGATTTGAGAATTTTAATTTGTATCTTCTTTTTGTTTCATATGACCTACACTTAGCAACTAGGTGTTATAAAGAGAAGAAAGGGGATCATTCCTTTCATACCTACCTTAAGCCACTTTCTAAAGCATGTTAATTTGATTTAGTTCTCTTTAGTCAATGGATTATTACATGATTTAATTAATCCTAAGTTTAGGTTCACCTTAAATGATCCTATTCAATATGAAAGACATCTTAAAATTAACTTGATTGAACTACTACCACATGACATATATTAAACTATTCCTTTCCATCACACATAACATGCATGTGATTAAATTCTAAGTGTATCTATACATGCATCATGTTTCAGCATACTTAAATAATGAATGTATGTGTACATTTGAAATTTATATTTTTATTGATTTAATTATTTAATATGTGTAAATTTAAAGCTCTATCAAAATTCTCATACAAAAGTACATAAGAATGAAATTAAACAGGTACGTGCCATTGTTAAACTAGGGAAGTGATGTAATCAAATGATCACCTTGAAGCTACTTAAAGCCTCATGTTCTCAGAATGTCCAGACTATAAACCAAATTGCATTCAAATATATATATATATATATATATATATATATTTGCATACATGAATATAGGAAAGAAAGCTTCAAATCACATGATTAAATAATTCAATCATTTGAACAATTATGGATGCATGCATTTTTAATATAAAAGAGGGATTTTAATTCTTCAATCATGTATACATACACATGTATGAAAACATAAATAAGTACACGCCATTATTAAACCAGGGAAGTGAGGTAATCAAATGGCCTCCTTGGGGCTAGCAAAAGCCTCATATTCTCGGGATGTCCAGACTATAAACTTGTTTGTTACATATGAATGTACAAATAACCAAAAGAATGAAAATCATGCAAATCTTTTATTTTATTTAGTTGAATTATTTATGTATATGAATTAACTCCCTATGTAAATTCTAATTTTAAAATACATAAGAATGAAATCAAATGGGCATGTGCCATTGTTAGACCGGGAAGTGAGGTAATCAAATGACTTCCTTGGGCATACTGAAAGCCTCGTAATCTCGAGATGTCTAGACTATATACTCATTACCATCCAAACTTATGTAAATCAACATGTGAATAAAGGAAAGAGGCTTTACTTCATACACTTTAAACTATAAGCACATATATCTCTTATGTATTTATAACTAACATTACTACACATGTCATTATTCATTTATAAGATTTTGAAAAATACATTTGGATTTAATAGTGATAATAGCCACACATATATTAAATTAAATCAACACATGCAAGCTTTACATAAAGGAAAATCATTTGATTTAATTTAACTTTGAAAAGATGAATGCTTGATTTCAAATGACATACAATATTTAACATGATTGGAAAGGAATAAATACACATAAACATATGATTTCATTCAATTAGATTAATTCCTAAGGACAATTATATCAAATAAAATCATTTAAGATAAACCAAAGCTTCTTTAATGTCATTTTTAATCTCATGTATTGATTTGATTTAAGAAGTGAGGGAAGGTATGCTGATCCTAACCCATTCCCATATTTGTTAATTAAATTGATTTAATGAAATTTGATTAGGTTGATTTTATGAGTTAATTAGGTTGTATATGCATTAAATCTATTAATTAACCCTTTCTTATGTTACCTTAACATAATTACCCAAATAATTATGAGCCAATATGATATGAACATACATTGGAAATTAAATCAACAATGATCCTAAGAAATGAAAGGGCCTAATGCAATTGGCTTACAATTAATGATTAATTAGGGTAAGGAACTTAATTAAGTACTCTTATAATTCTCTCACACATGTGGGTTAACTATAATTTCCTTAGGTTGTTGAACACCTAAGGGTCTACCCAAGACTTCATTAATTGAGATTCCATGTGATCATAATTTCAATTTGATTAATTGATTAAGCCTTGATTAATTTAATTAATGAAATAAAATTAGGGAAATAGATTAAGAAGGAGGCCCTAATTTTATTCCATGGGTTCATTCACTATTAACCAACAATTAACCACTTAATTAATTAATTTATTATTGTTCATAGAATTAATTAATTATTAATTAATTTAAAAGAGTAATTAGAGCTTAATTAGTTGATTTCTCTAATTAATTAAGCAATAAATACCAATAAAATTATAGGAGGTAGAGGTCATCCTATTGAATTAACCCACAAAGTTTGGGATTAATTTCTTAAGTAATTAAAGAGTAATTAAGCTAATTAATTTGTAATTAAACTTTAATTAAGCCTTAATTACTATTTAAAATTAGTTAAGAATACTTTTTTTTAATAAATTCTACTTTGAAATACCTTCAAAATGAATATTTATTTGCATTTTTATGATTTTTCTATGATTTGTTATAAATTTTCAATATATCAATCGATTTAAATAATTTTTCATAATTCTTATAAAGTTTATTAATTTATTCTACTAAAATAGACTATTTAAGCTTCAAAGTTTAATATCTCGATATCTAGAAATTCGTTTGACTTGAAATTTTTATGGTTGGTATTTTTTAACTTCAACTTCAATTCTTAAAAATTTTAGATCAATTTAATATGTATTTTTGGTTTAATTAATGAAATTTTATTTTAATTAAAACCTAAATTAAGCTCAAAATACCTAATAGAATTTGAGTATTTTTAGCTTGTTGGGTTCCTCTCGAAAAGACGAATCCAATGAGCCTTTTTTGTATTTTTTTTGTTAAGTATTTTATTTTCTACAAAATTTTGAAAATTTAGGTGATTTTAATTAATTTTTAGAAGCAGAAATTCCTGATTTTCTTGCTTAACCCAATAGGCGTCGCACGACACTAATTGGGCCATGCGGTTCCATGTGTCGCTGTGCGATTTGGTTGCACGATGCTGATGTGATAAATGAGCGAGAAAATGCATTTTTGATCGGACCGTCTGATCACAGATCGGACGGTCCAGATCAAAAGGGGTGATCTAAGTGTCAAAATCAATGGGATTTGCTTCTAATTGCAGCCGTCCATGCCCATCAATGGGAGATCAGATGGCTGCTTTGCTGTCTTCCTCCTAAATGATGAGAACAATGTCTGAAAGTTGGAATCAACAAAACTGAATGGAATGGGATCCGTTCAAGCTCGATTTCACAGTGATTTTGGCCGAAAAACTCGTATTTTTGTGTTAGGATTGTTCAAAATGAAAGATGCAAGGGATATCTATGGGGAATTCTTAAATTTGAGCAAACATCATCAAAAATAAAGGAACTTATGGCCATCTAAAGCATTTGAAAATTACCTCACCGGGGATGGTTTCCGACGACTGTGTTGATCTAAGCACACTCTTGGATGCGAGATGAAGCCTTGGGATAAATCTAGACCCTTGCCTCCACTTGGAATGTTGTATCGACCAATGGCCGCCACCTCCTTATTAGAATCCACTCAATTTTGGTTTCTTTCTAGCCTAAAGAAAGTGGGGAAAGGGGTCTTGTTGTTTGGAGGATCTCCTGAAGTGTGTGCAATGGTACAAGAAGTTCTTTTGAGGCCTCTCTTTCTTTGCTTGATGGTGACCGAAAATCACCACTAATGTAGATGTTTGGCTCCTACTGGGTGTCCTATTGCTTATAGTGGTTAGGAATGGCAGGTAATCATCTTAGGTGGCTTGGTTTGGTTGGCCAAGGCTTGGGAGGTGGTTTCCAAGAGGGATTAGTGGGTGTCCTATGGGTTTCAAATGCTCCAATGGGGGAGGTGAGGTGAATTCACCTCCCCATGAGTCATGGCCAACCTAACCACCTCTTGGGTTAGGTTGGGCAGTGTCATAGATGCCTAGGTGGACCATTGGGAGGGTACTAAGTGGCCAAGGATTAAAAATGACCACTTAAATAGGTGATTTATCTCATGTAATACCCTTGACCCGATGGTAGAATGGTCATTTGGCACTGAATTTGATTTTGGTAGATTTGAAATTAGTCAAAAGTGAGTTGGGAACATTTTTAAGTTATTTGGAGTTCATTAGGTTAGGTTTGGCTCAATTTGACCCATTTGGGTTAAATTAGGTCAAAATGGATTACGTTGACTAATTGGTCAAGTTGGGTCAAACTAAGGGTTGGGTCAAGTTCATATGACCATTTGAAGTTTGTTGGTGTCATTGGTTTGGTTCAATTTGGTTTAGGTTTGGTTTTGGTACATTTGAATCCATTTAGATCAAATAGGTCAAGTTGACCAATTTGACCCAATTGACCAAATTGGCTTGGGTCATGACTTGGCTTGGGTTTTGTTGATCATTTGGATGTATATTTGATTTATATTTAGGAAGATAATTGAAGATATAAATTGATTATAAAGAAATAAATTAATTTTGGATTGATTTGGATGGGACTTTGGCTAAGTTCATGAAGGTTGATTCACATGACTTAGAAAGATTTCAAGTTTGGATTTGGTCATGGGATTCAATCATTTGACTTGGAATTTGAATTTTGATTTGGATTTGAAATTGAGTTTGATTGTAGGTTTGATAGGATGAATTAGTATTGGATTTGGGTTGTAGGGTAGGAGAGTTATCTTAATCCATAAGGCATAGCCTAATCCTATGATTAACCCTTCTAAGTCTCTAGGCTTAGGTTAAGTCTTCACCTAAGTGCTAAAAGTGTCTTATGACTAGGGAAGTCTTATTGTTGAGAAGACTCCTAAGATTAAGATGAGGAGGTTGAGGACTCACTCCAAAAGTGAGGTCAACACCTTTGATCAATGAGTTTCACCATGGTTAGATGGTGAGTTTCTTATGTTAGAGTTGTAGACCTATTTTGGTGGCTCACCTATTATGTTATTGGCTATGAAGTATTTGGTGTGTGGGCGAGATGTTATTATTAAAATGGGATACTGAACATTTGTGTACCAGGTGTAACTCTGTTCCTCATGCACTTGCTCATTTTGGGGTGAGTCTTTATTTTTGAGATGGGTCTTAGTGATTATGGTGTCTTGATCAAGGTAATCATTTGGATGCCCAACTTGTAGGGCTTTTATGGATATACTTGAGCTCCCTAATTCTTCTACTCTTTGTAGAGATGACTCACAAAAAATCCAACCCCCCCGCCCCAAAAAAAGAAGAAATGGTTGAACATAAATGCTGAATTAAATCTTTAGAATGAACCAGCTTTGTTATCATAAATTTATAATCACCTTTATATTGGCTCCTTTCATTAGCTTTTATTCATTATTGGGCTATAAAAGAGCACCAGCTGGGGGTCAAGATTTCTTCACCCTACTTATGCACTGATTCTAGTACTGCTCACCATTTTGAGTTTATTTTTACCATCAAAAGTTTATTCACTGGGTGAGATGGACCCCAAGAATTCCATGACTATGTTGATATGATAGTAATCTGGGTGAGTCTTCAGAAGGTGAAGAAGTCGATGAAGTAATCAAAACTAGTGCTACCTCCCTCTTTGAGACAAACACTTTGGTGACTCTTGAGATTAACATTACAACTTTGATTAAGGATGGTGTTGTTTGTCTGTGGGTGAAAGCTGGTGTTCCTCCATCCCCTATAATTAGGTGGAACATAGATGCCATGGTTTAGTCCTCTCTTTCATTGGCTCGAAGAGAGGCCACCACTGCTCATGAAGAGGAGGAAGAATATGAGGTAACTCTTCTCGTTAGGCAAACATAAGTCATGTTAAGCATGCTAGTGAGCACCACTATGAAAAAGATGGTGGAGGAGTGTCTCACCGATGTAGGACTCATCATTTTTTGGTGACTTGGTTATTTTCTATTTGTTTCTTGATTTTTTTTTCTATTATTGCAGTTAAGTATAATTAGTGTGCTAGCTTTAGAGGCCGATAATAGGCATTTGTTGACTCAGGAAGTTATTTTGTTGGATTCCCTAAGTATTTTTGAGAGACTGATTCATTTGACCATGACCGAGTTATTGGGGAAACATTCGAGTGAAGTGGAAGTTCATATTTTATAGTGGTGGCTTCCCTTTTTGAGGATTATGCTTTTAGCAGATTACTTCATCGAGAATCCTCTATCATTGTTTGATGAATTTGTTAACTATTATGCAGAGGTGACTATGGATCCTCTGGTGCCCTTAATGGGCTTGAATCTTTCTCTGATGGGATTGAGTCTTCCCTAAGTCCCCAGATGGGAATGCTACTCAATTGGCTATTAGGATGACCAACTATGGCTTGGCTAATATCTACAAGATGTTGGTGAGTCTTCCATCATCAGTTTATCACAACAACAATGACTGTAAAAGGAGAGCCCAAAGAAGAAGTTGAAGGGGAGTTTCCATTGTTCTTCTAATATGCCAATATAGTTTCCTTTTAGATGAGGGTGACCACCCTAGACCGTGTGAGCTCATCGAGGTAGGAGTTAGTCGAGCTAGGGAGAGACTAGAGTCCTAGCTATAGTAGTGGCAGAATGCAAAGTACCAACTAATGTTGGTAGTTATGGAGGATAAGCAGACTTCACTTCGACATCATGTTAAGTCAACTAAGTCAACTCACTTTATTATGGGTGAAAACATCATGTTTAATTATTTGTATAATAAAGGGGAACTCAAACCCCATTGTAAGGCAATATAAAATATAATGCTTGTATGGGTTAGTGAGGGTGTTTACAATTTGATTTATTACAATAATAATGAAATGAATTTATAAAGAGTTACTTGCATTTGATATCTGTTTCTTGAATGTTGAGTATGAAATGAGCCTTTTAGGGAAAGCGACAACTTTAATGCTTTTATCATGATGTGCACTGTTTTGAATTTTATGAGATTCTGGAATAATTTTTTCATTTAATGATTGATGTGATGTCTGAGTTACTTAGCACTATTTATCACATCTATAAATTCTTGTCATGTGAGTCATTTTCTTACATACATATCTTCTTCTTTAAGATTTTGGTGGGCACTTCTAGGATATATTGATAACAGCTTTGAAGAAAGTGATTGCTAGATTTTGCATACTGATGCCTAGAAAGTGCCTGATTTGCAGTCATCAATTTCTAAGCTTGTCTTCCAAGGTTACTACCATGGAAACCCAAATTTTTTGGTGAGAGTAGCCGGAAAAGATGAGTTCTTCAATCCCATTAGGTAGAATGAGTTGTGCATCCCCATGGATTATTATTTTAGGTGTGGATTTTTGCATCCCATTGCTCCATGAGTGGATGGATATCCTTGACTTCTAAAGGGTGGTGCTTGGTGAAGTTTTACTGAAATCGGTGGTGAGCATCACCACCTTTCTAATTCTAATGAGAGAGGAGGGCCTGGTATCAAGCTTGATTCTCTTCCATCATGCCTTCATCATCAAGGGTCGCCTAGATTGTACTAACTAGTTCTCTATGGTCTTGCCAAAAATTCATGACATGCCAAACAAGGTTTGGAGGTGGCAAATGAAGGTTTGCTTCATTAAGAGCTTGGTTGGCTTGGTGGTGCTAATTATTTTTATATCCATTCCTTTAAGCATAACGAAGGTCCTAAAGGCAACCCAAAGGAGAAGGAGATACTAGCAAAGGTAAAGGGAAAGTGTTTTGACATCTACACTACCTTCATTTTGGCAAAGTCCATGAGTTCTTTTTTATTAAGTTCTTTATATGGTTTTTACAATTTATAGGTGAGTAGCTTTATCTCATTCTATTTCTTGTTTTATAGGACAAATGACTCGGCCCCATCTCTCTTGCTTTAGAGGTCATTGCCTTTTTAGATGAGTTTGAGGGAACCATTAGCAAGTCAGCTCCTATTGAAGCAATACACATGGAGTCAATTGATGAAGCAAGGTTGAGTTCTCCTCCCAAGAAGTCTAAGAAGAGTGTAACAAGCTCTACTCCCATCAAGCATTTAAGTAAAAGAGATGATAAAGGCAAGGAACCATGGAGTACACTATGCACAACTTTTTATAGATATTATCAATCCAACCAGCGAGGCATTCGAGTTGGGTCAATCGATCTTGTCTAGTTAGCTAGACTCAATCTTCAAAGAACATCCTAGAGGGTTGTTTCTTTATAGTGTGATGACTACCCAACCATTGCATGGCAGTCAACCTATGAGGTCTATAGCAGGTTCCTACAAAGAGGAAGGAGCTATCATTAATGAAGATGAAGCTTGTGGCTATGAAGGGAGAGTCAAAGGTCTCTAAGAATGAGTTGCCAATATTTAGAAGGAGGCTAAAGGTCACTAGAAGAGGTGAAGCGAGTTGGAGTGAGGCATTCCATCAAAAGGAAGTTGAGTTCACTAGCTTCTTAAGCTTTAATGAATACAATCTTTCTTTATAAGAAAAGTTCAAGGATGGTGCTAACTATGTGATCATCAAGCTAGTGAGGTACAATCAATGAGGTGCCAAGTTCTTAGATCTTGACCATGTACTCACCTTATCATTGTTAGATTCTCATGAAAGTGGTGGTGAAGGGATCACCAATTATCTCTCCTTCTCTTTTGTTTTTCGGAGGAGTTATATGACAACCATTATTAACATGTTTGTTAATGAAAATAGAATATTTTTTTCTTTCATTATGAAGTTCTCTTTTTGCTTTTCTGAATGAGTTTTCTTGTTTAGAGTAGTTGAATGTTTATTGAAATGAAGGCGAACACCTATTTTGTGTTTGTAAGCTTGATACACATGAGTTTTATTAACAACTTGAACATATCTAAGGTAGTATACTTGAATGGCTTGATGCACAAGGATAAAAGGATCAAACTTAGCATATTTTCTAGTCAACTTCACTTTTGTGTTCCCATATGACTTATGTGTCCTAGTTCCTCTTTTATGAATAAGATAAAACTAATCATAATTAAATAAAATGACATTTCTCTTATTTGATCCATGATTCTATAATCACATAATTTCTTGTGAAAACTCTTAATAATCCGTGTCATCATTAGAATATGTGTTTTCCTTAAGGCACATATCCAAGCCTTCTGACCAAAAAAATTAGTGTAAAATCTCAATCCATTTACATTATAAATTGATCATGTATTCACAATTCACATGGGTTGCCAAGCAAGGTCATGAAAGTCTTAGTTCTTCAATCCATTCCTTCAGTCATGAACCAATTAAGTAGAGCTCTACAAGATAGTAGAGCTAATGAAATTAACAAAAATTTAGATCATAATTAAGATTTCTTACATGTAGACTAAATAATGTAAGAAATTCATCTTCAATCTTCTTGTTAATAATAGTAGCATCATGCATTTGCAAAATTTCATGAAGGAATTTAGTAGTTTATACCATCATTTTAAACATTAACCATCCACTAGAGGTATTTATCATTGAAATACCTCAACTTGTTTCAACTTAATATTTTTAAGAATGTTAGAAAATAAGGAGCACATTCTTTGAAGCTCCAAAACTTTCGACACCATCCTGCTCTATATATCATTTGAAGTAGCGGGAGAGGAATTTTGTAGTCTCTTAAGCCAAATAAGTTTCACAAATAAAGCCTTCAGGCTTTTCTCTATTCTTCAAGTTTTCATGTGTTTATTTAAAAATCAATAGTGGTTTCAAGAATTAACTATGATTGAAAAGATAATGAATTAATATTAGTGGGCATTAGATATATATACCTCTCAATAGGGTATATCTAGTGATACTACACTAGACCTCCAACTCTAGCTTTGTATGATAAATATATTGATAGGTGATCCATTGAATCAAAAAAGTAGGGGGTTTATCCTTTCAAGCTTGCATAATATGAGTGGAATGTTGGCTTTAAGTTGGCTTAGAGCATCCCCATTTAATCAGTTGAACACAGTTCTTTGAATAATAGACTAAGCTTAACTAGAGAATTTAGTGTTTGATCAAGTAAAGCACTAAGTGAAACTGACAATAAAAATTGCATGAAAATATGATAATCACGGCTCTTCATTCCAAATATTTTTTTATGCTTAAATCAATGCATTTACTCAAATCATATCCATATGATAACTTCAATGACTGTATCTACTCATAAATTATTCTTCGTTGATTTAACATTATGCAATACTTTGCTTTAGTCTTTAAAAGTTTCTCACTTGTAGTCTCCTTTAGCTTTAATTCTCTTCTCTTGTAACATTATTTTATGTCTAATCTAGCATTCACATTCTCTTTAGTTTTTTCTTTAACATCCATAAAAATATTGAGTAAGTTGATAAAAAAATATTCTCTATATGCACATCAAGATTATACCTAATCAAATTAGACTTCAAGCAAGGTTTATCCTAGAAATATTTCTTTTAATATAGTTGTGATTTACATCATAACGTGGAAGATAATTGTCAGATAACATTGGGGAATAAATTGTTAGATAATTATTAAATTACACCATCACTAAGATAAGTCATCCCCACTTAATTTTGGTATAGCTTTGGACTTTACAACTCTATTTTTAATGAATACATCCTTAATTCTTTTGAATGGATGATCAACATATTGGAACATACAATGATAATCAAATCAAAAAATTTCCTACCATTTTTAGAGTAAATATATTTGATAAATCCATGCAATATGGACATTTAACCTTTTCAATAGTGTTCCACCCATATAACATTCCATACACAAAAAAGTCATTAATAGTTCACATAAGCATTTCTTTCATCTAGAAGTTCAACTATGCAGAATATCATGTGTAAGTACACCTTTATCCCATAAGATTTTAGCTCATTTTTTTTTGGAGGCGTTTATGTGTCCTAACTATAATTAGAGTGAAAAACATAAAAAATGTGGTCATGCACATCTTTGGATGAAGATTATGGGGGTGTAATAGCCACTGGCCAATATGAATAAGATGAAGCTGAGTAACTATATGGTGTAAAACTATTAGCACATAAACTAAGACTAAGTTTGATGTTATGTAGATCAGCTATAAAATTAGAATAAGTATAATTAAAATGCTTCTATGCTTTTCCATCTAATGGATGGTTAAAAAAATTTGGTGCATTTTCTCTCTCATGGTACCATCATATGTGCTTGTATAATGTATGTATGCATATAGTCTCTAATAATGTGTAGTAAGCGACAAGTAGAACAATCAATTGTAGGGGCCATCTTTATGTTTTTGTTATTTTCTACTTTATATCTTAATTCTAGGAACTCCATAAAATTTGTATTTATTGTTAATCATTGTACTATAGTATACAATCATTTATATACCATTCAATAATTTGAAAGCTCAAACCTAACTTTGACACTAATTTCTTTATTCTGTATAAGCCCTCTAAAATTAAGTTTTCTTATTGATTAGTCCTTTTAATCAACCCTTCAAATTATTTAAAGCATTCACAGGGTATATTGTATTCAATTTTGATGTTTAGCATTCTTACAACCATAGATAGTTTATTGTGGTTCATGCAAACTTACCATAGTAGTCACTATGAAACATTTAATAGGTTGTTGAACTTTTTAGCATCTTTAATAGGTGTTTCCTCTTCTGGTACTTCAACAAACTAAGCTCATGTTGCATCAAAGACTATTTCTTCTTAGCCTCTTGAGTTACATTCAATTGAATGTGCATAACTCATCAAAACACTTGCATCAACATCAATATGTCGCTCATACTCACTGTGTGAAGTCCAAAACCAATAATTTGGTTGGAATCACCCTATGATACTAGTCTAATCTGATTCCATCAAGTGTTAAGTATGCCTGATTTTTATTCCTCGCACATGAACATCTAAACTTCTCTTCTGAATGGGAAGTTAAGATGTCACATGCATAAAGTGCTCAAGACTATTGAAAAATTCATCAATTAATTCTTTTCTGACTGGATGCAACATATTATACATCTATGATTATTCATTACAGATATCCATATACTATATAAATGATAAACAAATGTAAGAAATAGATTCTTGTGGTATGTAAATTATAGAATTACGTATGACTACCTAATCATGGCCTAATATGACCAAAGTGCTTAAGTGTGTAATTTTCTTGCTTGTATATAATCGGTATAACATACTAAAAGTACAAATACCTCCAATTTAAGTGTTAATCATGGTACAAGAAGGTCATAATTATTTCATAGCTTTTAAACAAATTCAGATTCTTAATTAGTGTGCATAAGGTTTATTGGGGAGATCAAGGGATAATTTGAATGTAAAGTTAAGTTAGAGAGTGTGGATTATTGTGCACCATGGGATTATAGTGATAGTCAATCAAAATTTATAGTATTTTAACATTGATATGTTCTAAATAGAGCAATTATCGATATATATGTAATTTTATAAAATTCTAATTTTGAATTTTTAACTTCTTCTAAAGGCTTTGTTGTATTAGCATATAATCACCTAATTAAATTTTTTTTTGTAAAATGCATACTAATATAAAATTGTAACACACACACACACACACACACACACACACACACACATATATATATATATATATATATATATATATATATATATATATATATATATATATATATATATATATATATATATATATATATATATATAGTGTTAACTCTAAATAGGAAAATATATATATATTATTTGTGCGATACATGAGTTTTATACAAATTTGAAGAAGATCTAAGCTATAATGTAAAATTTTTTCAAAAAACTTCAAATCTATATTATGCATGTTTAAATAGATGAAATCACAAATAAATAATTCTAGAAGCTATTGAAAGTGGTTGAACTTTTATTCTACAAGGAAATTGAATGAAAATAATATATTTTGATGGAGATCCAATATTCCCTAGGCTTGGTGTTGACCTCATTTTTGGATGAGGTTAATTTGGCATTTGAGAGATCCTAATCTCAAATAGGATTTTCTTAATTTAATGTTTAGGACACCTCACCTAGTGTCCTAGAAAATCTTTTTGAGTTTGTTCTAACCTATGTGATATAGGTAGAATCAATCCAAAATTTCAATTTGGATTAACTCAAATAAATCAAATTAAAATGAAGAAAATAAAACCCATTTCATTTGAATTTAAATTGCTCACTTGAACTCATTTGAAATCATACCTAACCCACTTTAAGCAAAATGAGTTAAAATGAAATTAAATTTAAAATCAAATTAAATGGATTAATTAAATCATAATGCAATTGATCATCAAATTACATTATGGTATTAAAAAAAATTAAACTAAACAAATTCAATAGGAAAAAGTTAATCTCAAATCCCCAAGAAAACTCAAATGCAATTAAATCTAATCTCAAATATATTTTTGAGATTAATTTGAGCATATCATGCTTTAATTCAAACTAAGAGGATAATGTCATATTGCATGGAAATAATAAAAGCAAAAAAAAAAAAAAGAGAATTAAAAAAATTGGAAAATGGGAAGAAAGAAAAATGCCAATTTCCTTCTTCCACTTTTTCCTATCCTCATCCCATACTACCTTCTAATCAAAGATGGCTGCCTTCAAATGAAGGTAGGCAATCAAGCATAGAAAAGCTAACCAAGGAGAGAAGAAAAAAAAAAAGAAAAAAAAGAGAGGAGAGAACATAAAAGTTTTGTCCATGAGGAAACAAATATAGACACACTCTCTCAAGGCAAGAAAGCTCTCACACACCATCCCACATCAAAATCGAAGCCAAACGAAATCCCCCCCTACCCACCAAGTGCTCTCAACTGTTGGGAACATCAAAACTGAAAATTCAATCTAAAGCTTGGGCAAGAGATCAACCCACAAGGAATTAGCTCAATTATTCTAGAGCAGGACTTTCCCTTGAAGAAACAAAGCTAGTGAAATTGATTTCAACGTCTAAAGCTCCCTAAATCGAGGTATGCCATTAACAACTCCTCTTTTTATTTAAAGCTTTCGACCATGATCATATCCCTATAAGCCATGTTCTTTGGTGAGATCAAGCCATATGGATTGAAAGAGGATCTTTCAATGATCATGTAGCACTTTGAATCATCTAATTTGGTTAAGTATATCAAAAGCTATCAAGCAAATACCACGGACGGTCCACGGCTCCCGCAGGGTTTGAGGGAGATGAAATCCGGACCGTCCATTTCTTTTAAAAAGAAACGGACGGTCCAGATCTAGGCTGTTAATTCTGATTAAATCCCTTTAGGAATCACGGGAATAATAGGGACCGTCCGATCTACGATCGGACGGCCTCGGATTGTCCCGCGGGATCAACGCGTGCGACACGCTCTTGATCCCGTGAAATCGCGGGATCATCAGGGATCGTTCGATCTTTGATCGGACGGTCCAAATCTAATCCCGCTCATTTTAGTTAAAACACGTGGGACCCGTAACTTAAAAACCATTAAAAAACCGTTAAGCAACAATTTAATTAATTTTAAAAAAAATTCAGAAAAGTTCAAAACATCATAACAAATCAAAGAAAAATCTTAAAAATCTAAATAAAAGCTCTATGGATTCGTCTTGATGAGAGGAATCTACTGAAATTAAAACCCCCAATTTTTATTAGATGAGTTTTCTTTAATTTAGGTTTAATTGAAACAAATTAAACCTTAATTACTCTTAAATTAATAATCCAATTAATTTGAAACTTTGGGGAAATGAAATTAAGCTTAAAACATACCTTAGGTAAAGTTTGGGTATTTAAATCTTTGAAATAAAATAAAATTAAAATTTTATGTGAGTTAACCCTTAAATTAATTAAATTAATTACTCTTTAATAAAATAATTATAAAATTTTAATTTAATAATATTAAATCAAAATAATGAACATCAAAATAATAATTGAACTTAATTAAACTAATATAAACCTAATATGAACTTAATTAACTTAATTTGATAATTAAAAGAATTAAATAATTCAATTAAATCACTTGATCTTAATTAAATCATAATAAATTAATCATTTAACAAAAAATTATTAATAAACCCTCATTGGAAAGATATTTTAGTGAATAATAAGTTAAAAATAAAATCTCTTAATTAATCTTAATAAATTAATCTTAATATAGGTTTTAATGAAATAATTAAAACCTTAATTACACCCTAATTACATCTCTAATTAAATTGAAACTTTACAAACATAAAATTGGTATGTAACCCCACTTGTCATAATTATCTGAAACCAAATTGGTCTATAAATTTGGAATTCTTGAATTTACAAATCTCTAGGTCAATATGAACTAAATAATAATTAAGAATAATCATTAATTCATTGGATTAACAACTAAATTGAACTAAACTGAAATAAACATCATAAATACTTAGGGTAATTCATCAAAACTTCCCAAGTCAAAGAATCTAATCAAATAACAAAGTTTTAAGAAAATTAATGCTTAATGAAATTCAAATATAATTGAACAACTTAAGTTAAACTTAATAAAATCACTTATCTTTAATGAATTTAAATAATAAACATAAAACTTAGATTAATCAAATCAGATCAAGTAACTAACATAAGTATTTTAGGTTAAGAATAATTTATAAACAAACCTAAGATATTAATTCATATTAATGAACTTAAAACTTAAGCTTATAAATTCATAATTTAACATCTTAAGTTAAATTGAATGAAATCAAACTTAAATCGAACTCTTTAAAATAACATATGCCAAATCAAATGAAATCCATATAACTTAATTCAAAATGAAATAAATCAAATAAATTAAATCAAACAAAGCAATTCAAATAAATGAAATAACATAAATCAAACCCAAACATAAATAAAATCAGAAGAATTAATTAAAATACTTAAGGATTCTAGTTAGACTTTTGGAAACCTCATTAGGATTTAGGATGCAGAATAAAGTGAGTTTCACTTAAAAATAAAATTCATTCTATTTCACATTCTTGAAAACCTATACAACTTTAACCAAATAGAATGAACATAAAAATATGAATTAAATCATTAAATCATTTGAATTGAAACCAACCAATGGTAAAAAAAATTAAAATAATTCAAATTTCAAACTTCAAACTTAAACTTAAAGGCTAAGAAAGTCTTACCACACAAACCCCACTATTACACACAGATTATTTTGGTCACTAGATCTAGATTAGATCATTCGTGATTTTCTTTTAATCTCCTATGACAGTTGTGATGTGCTTCACATGTCTCAGGTGTGGTGTATTGCTTTAGACGGATGCCTAAGCTTGTTTGTTAGACTTGATGTTAGGCGTTTCTTTCTAGATTTAACATTATTTTTTTTGTAGGGACCGTTAAAGGGATCGTAATAAATAAATCATAAAATTTTGATTTGCTTGTAGCTAAAAATCAACATAACATAGTGAGTGGGCTTGGCAAGCAACTAATGCTAAGCCTATGTTTGTAAAATATAAACCGCTTGGTGTGTATTTCTAACATCTGCTTTTGCAGAATAGGATTTTCTTTAAATTTTAAATGTAAATTTGAGCTTAAAATTAGGTTAGGATCTATGGGGTCTAGGATTAGCAGGAGCTGACCCAACCAGGAGATGGTGTAGTGGTCCCCAGGAGCCCGATGGATGTCCCTGAAGAAGGAGACTTTTCTGGAAAGAAGACCCTTAGATCTAAACTTGTAGTTCTAGGCTGGGTTGT
Organism: Cymbidium sinense; assembly: GCA_021442155.1. NCBI lineage: Eukaryota > Viridiplantae > Streptophyta > Magnoliopsida > Asparagales > Orchidaceae > Cymbidium > Cymbidium sinense. The sequence continues at coordinate 42,747,268 of CM038231.1, read as the reverse complement.
ATAAGGGCAGAACTCGGCTGCCCATTTCTCTTTCTTCTGCGGTGTATAGCAATACCGGGTTGCATTGGCCTTTTCTTATATAATTTAATTTGGCTTGATTTATTTTGGGTGCGCAATAGAAATAACATGCTTTTCTTAGGTTTCTTTATATTTATGTGTGATGTATGCATGGACGTAGGCTCATAGGATAAACTAAATTTTCTACCCAACTAAATCAATCAAACATAAAAAAATACAACTCATAATCTTCATATAAAAGCCTAGGTATTAAAACAAGATAAAATATGTAGCAACCCCTTAGTCGGATATCATGCATAAACATATTGTTTCACTCTTGATTAATGAAGGAATTCCATCTTTACCTACTTGAGCCTATGATGGAAGTACACCTTCTTCTATTTTGATTTGGCCCATGATCTTTTTCTAATTGCATGCATTAGGCATAAATTGTATCCTTATGTCCTAAATGAATCGTGAGTTAAAAATTTTTAAAATCTGAAAAATGTGCATTAATTATATGCATCTTCATACCCTACATGATCTTAGGGGTTAGGGAGTAAGTCTAAGTTAATAGATTTCTTTCCTAAAATTGAAACAACCCAACCATCTTGCATTCATATGACTTAGCCTCATAGTTTTAAAATGTGATTAGGTGGTGTTAGCTGGCAACCTTCTCCAGGCAGGTTGTAAGTCCAGAAGAGTAAGGGATAGGTTAGTTCCCCCAAGTGGGGAGAATGGCCAATGATTCCCAAAAATAGAACTAGGTTGAGCATCTGACATGTGTTAGAAGCACCTGTAGACTTGGTTCTAAAGCATCCTTTTAGGAATAAGTCTTCAACCCTAGGCATTTCTACAGTCTTGTGCTGCTAGAATCTAAGTCCTAGATTTATAAGAAAATGATAACTTGAATTCTAAAATTAAATCCCAAATTTAAAGCTCAATCATAGGATAGATGAAATGTCTATGGCATCCCAAAGATCAGATATTTCCTACTCTTATCTATTTGACTCTTAAAAATAACTCTCTAATTTGGACCTCTCCCAATTGAATTTCCAAAATCAATTCTTTGAAAGCTACCTTAGTAGTCTTAGAATAACCACTATTTCTTTAATCGAGAGTATTCTTAGGAAGAGACACTTCCTAAGATGTAATTAATTATGAGGCTTGCCTTTATGTGGGAACCATGATCCCGTGGATAAAATTGACCTTGTTCTACTCTTTTCCATGTAGCTCGAGAAAATACTGTACATCTAAAGACCCACAAATTTTGGGGAGTCTTTATGATTGAATCCATTACGGAAAAGCATGCATATCTTTGAGATAATATGCTTACTCCTTAATGCCGTATTTGATCATCTAAATTAAATATTCCTAAACTCTATGTGGTGTCATTTCTTTTCTCTATTCCATTAGAGAGAAAAAGAAAATCAACATATTTTTTTGGCGACTCTACTGGGGAATGGTTCCTCTCTCCATCTTTAGAATTAGGTGGTTATTTCTATATTTTAGAGTGCATTAGTGCCACTCACCGGTCAAGACTTTTCTTTCCGTTGGATACCTCTCCATTTCATTCTTGGTTGAGCCTATCCAACATCTTGAATAGAGGTTCTAGAACTCTTCGTTTGTCATAGTTGAACGATTGGGTCCTAGAACCAAATCCCAAAATAAAATGAGAGGTGAGAGAAATAAATCAAGACATCTCTGTTATGACCTAAATCTAGTCAAGATGGATTTGAAACCATTCCAATATGGAAAAGAGATATTAAATTTAAAAAAAGAATGAAAGTACTTCAAGATTTGAAAAACAAATCTCAAAAATAAAGTTTCAAAATTAAACTTATCCTTGATCTTACTTTGGCTTTGTACTAGCTAAAGAGAATCGAGAGGTCCTTGAATGAACTCCCTTTATTTTTACTACATTCAAAAGGTGTTAAAACACCTAAGGATATAAATATTGAGATAAAGGAGTTCCTTCAAACCAAGAAACTTAAATCAAAAGGAGGCATAGTTGTATTGCTCCTTCTCCCACCATGATTGAAGTTTGAATTGCATTTAGAAAGAAGAATAAAAAAATCATCCCAAAAGAGAATTCCTTATTGACTTTAGAGGTTGATTAAGGAACTCAATGAAAATCTCTATTCTATATAGAAGAAAATTATACATGAATGCAAATCAGCTTTAATCTTAATTTCCAAGTCCACTAGAATATTGGAAAACCAACTACTCAAGTTGATTGGCCAATTCTAAGGAGTGACTTGGAGGTAACCTTTCTTTTAGACCTTTCCAAAATCTTAAATTCTTAAGATTTTGGGAGAGAGTCAAAAGAGGAAGATGACATGACATAAAAATAAAAATAAAGTGACAAGATTCACTTTTGCTTCTAATCAATAGAAGAAAAGAGAGGATAGAGAATTATGATTCTCTTGATAAAGATGAAATGAATAAAATTTAAATCAACTTTCTTAATGAGAGTTTTCTCCCATTGAATGAAATGATATTCCATGATTGGCTTTAATTAATTTTAAGGTTAAATCAAGAAAAAATAATAATTGAAGAAGTTAATCCTTCTAAAGAAATCATGACCTTAGGATTGGGTCCTAAGGGTGATATATCTGTTGCTTAGAGTGAAGTATGAAATCCCTATCTCCGAAAAGTTGATAGATAAATCACTTAAGACTTTGTGAGTCCAAATGAATGAAAAATGCCATAATTTTCAAGACTAAGGTATTATATGCTTTCAATACAAAATGAATCTAAGGAGAATCCTTTGCAATGTCTTATGACCTATTTGACATTATCTTAATGTTAAGTATGGTGGTCAAAGAGTCCATTGCAAGCTGAGATTACCTTTAATCTTATATGTGCTATAAAATGCAAGTCAAAATTTGACTTTTGATAGCACATCATCTACCTAGAGGGTCCTCTTTTAAATGATGATCCTTATAAATGAATAGATCATGAGGTCTTTTGATCTATTGAGGATAGAGTTAGACCTACCTTCCCTTCATATAAAGGGAAATTCTTGAATTAAAATTCAAAATGGTAGAGTCATACCACCTCAAATGACATTGAAAAGAAATGGAAAATAAATCATCTTCAAATATGATGTTTTACCTATCTTAGAGAAGTTGCTTGCAAAATCAAGCATCATAATGCTCTGTTATAAAATAAAATGAAATATGAAATAAAAAAATGATGAAGAAAGAAGCGAAAGTAAAGCAAGGCATTACATAATCATGTAATTTACCTTACTTAACTATAAGCAACTTCCTGATGTGGCATTCCATTGTAAAGAAGTTCTAGGGTTATCTTCTATGATAAAGATAGACTACTAAGAACTTATTAACATCTTAGTTGATGTGAAAATTTTAAAAGAAGAAAATCTCCAAAATATATGTTGATCCGGTGCATTCAACATCAAATATAAACATAAGATGAATTTATATAGGCTCAATTCTAATCAAGCTTTGATAAGTTGATGCCATATAAATTCAATCAAATAAAGAAAGTAGTTTTCAGCTTCATGAAAATTCAATCTTAAAATCTCAACTTAGAAAAAGAACTTGATTTCAATCACATTGTTGGTTGAAGCCAAAATTCAAACATGAAAAAAAACTTAGGAATTCATGAAACATCTTTAAATGCTCTTGGATGGTCCTATGCCCAAATAAAAAAATAAAATAAAAAAAAAAAGGAATCAAATGAAAAGAAAAAAAAAGAAGAAACATATTGATTATTGAAGGATGTTCATATCATCATAAAGTGTTGAGTCTTTAGGAATATCATTCACTCTAAATGACCTCACTAAATATTTGATTCCAATAGAAAATTTTGATTTCAAAGTGTAAAACTTTTCAAGGAAGTCATTATGCTAATCTTAAATGACTCACTCCACTAAATAATTTTGAATTCATAAGTGTAACATCTTTAGAAAGTCATTTCTATCAATATTAAATGGCTTTGCTATATTTGTTGTTCCATGAAAAGATGAAAAAGAAATGAAAATAATGGATCATAATATATGATCAATCAAGCAAAGACTTGAATCATATCAAAAAGTCTATCAAATGATGCATTTGAAAAAAAAGGTCAAATACATCAAATTTCCTAGCAAATCATTTAGTGGAGTCATTTCATAAAGAATGAAATGTTATGAAAATGAGTCAAATACATTTATCTTCTTAGTGAATCTTGTAACTAGGAAAATTACCAAATGTAACCTTTCATAAATAAATGAAATCAGAATATTTCAAAAAAAAGAAAAAAAGAAAAGAAATGGAATGGAAGGACTATATCCAAGAGCAAAAGGATGAAGTCTAAAATTTCTGAGTATGTAGACATTTTTGACTTTAAACTCCTTCACATCAAAATGAAGTAGTAAGGTTAGAAGTCAAAAATTTCCTTAAAATAAATAAAATAATTAGATATCTCATGTTGTCATTTTAGCCTTTGCCATGATTGGGTGAGCTCCTTGGCGGGTTAAATAAAAGATAGTGGATCTTCTTTTCAGTCCATATCTTTTGAATGGCAAAGATTCTATTGAGTGTATTATGATTTCAAATGAAGCAAAAGACCAATGTAAATGGATATTTTAACTTAAAACTTCTCCACATCAAAATGAAGTGGTAGGTTAGAAGTCAAAATTATCTAGAACAAAAATAAGATATCTCATACTTTGTCATTTTAGCCTTTGCCATGATTGGGTGAGCTTGGCGGTTAAAAGAAAAGATAGTGGATCTTCTTTTAGAGGTCCATATCCTTTATATGGCAAGGTCTCATTGAGTATACTCGATTCTATTGCAAGTGGTTTATAACCATAAACAAGAAAAGTTATGGAATTATAGAGCCATTGCAAGTTAAAAAGCTTAGTAGTTTGGGTCCTAACTTTCTTTTAAAAGGCACTCTAGCACATTGCATCAATGTTGTTTAGATGTGTGCGGAGATTTATATAATCTTCAAGTTGGGATGCCCTTAGAATTTGAAGAAAAATCCAATTCCATAATTGACAAGATGATATCAATGATCTAACTCTTTAATGAGTTAGCTATCAAAATTTGATCAAGCTATCATTTTTTGGGTTTAAAGACTACTTTATCTAGAAATAAATTGAAATGATCTCGGATGCGGTCCATAAACTTAAGCTTGATGACATTTCAATAAATTAAGTCCCTTGATGTGGTCAAATTCAAAAGAAAAGAAAATTTTTCTAAATTAAAAGCTAGAAAATGATGGTTCTACATAAGAAGAAAATATTCTTATTGGTTAGCTAACATCATTATATGACCCACTTCTTGGGACTAGGGTAGAATCTTTACCTTGAGAATGGGTTCATATTACCCATATTTCATTTTAAAATCAAAAATATTTTCATGCATAAGATTATCCTTCTTAAGGATAACTTATCTAAAATTGTCAAATCAAGACAATTCTAGAAAGAAAAATTGAAAGCATATGATATGACATTCAATCCTTATAAGAATGTTCTATTATAGAGTCATATCATTCAATCTCAACATATTGGGGCAATTTAGCAAAAAATTTCTTGATCAAGATTTCTTATAATCCCACTTTCAATTAGGTAGAGGTTATATTGAAAATCTTATAAAAAAAAAGAAAATAAAAGAAACTTCAATATGATGTGAAGAACAATACTGTTACTATAAATAGAGTCTTGAAATTTACTTTTGAAGTAATTTCAAAGACCTTGTAGTAAAATGTAGAAGGATCAAAAATGGAAAAACAAGAAATTAATCAAAGAAAATTATGAGATTTCATTTCCTATAATAATAAATCAAGAAGAAATTAAATTTCAAACTTATCAAGAGAATCTAAATTTCTCTAATAAGTTAATCCTTTCAATTCCCTTATTGATTAGGGATAAGAATTTTGTCTCTATGAGAATCCAAAAGATTATCTTGATTCTCATTCACTTTAGAAAGCTTTAAAGGAATCTCTTGATCTTCATTGAATCTAAGAGAATGTCTTATAAGCTATTGATTCATGTCAACAAAGTAAAAATAACATACATATCAAACAAAAGAAAATGAAATTTCATTTGAGAAACCTTGGTTGACTTTGGTTCTTACTTTTAAAGAACTACGGTCACATGCAAGCTCAAAGAGGTAGAATTCTCAAGTTATTACCCTATGATGTCTTTCCTTCAATGAATTAGACATCTAGCATGGTTCATTGTAACTTTGAGATATAAAAGGAAAATGATGAATTTCTATGCTCATGGCATAATAAAAGCATGCCAAAATATACCCAAGTCTTCCATCAAAAATAAATTCTAACTCTTTGAAAACTCCTTAACTAAACTTCTTCATGTGTGAGGAGTATTAGTGAAATCAAGAAATGGAAGCAAACCTTCCATCACCTCTTCATCAAGTTAGACTAATCTAAGGGAATTAAGTCCATGAGACTCTTGCTTATTAGTCATAACTTTTGAGGATTAGGAATAAGTCACTTTGACCCCTTTTCCTCATCCATACTACTAGGTTGGGAGCAACCCCCTTTGGCACCTTTCCTATACATGACTTGAGATGGGAGCAAGCCCTTTGGCACCTTTCTCATGTCCTTCTTGGGTTTAGAAGCCCGTGGCACCATTCCCATGAAAAAATACTTTATAGGTTGGGAGCAAGCCCCCTTGCCACCTTTCCTATACATGACTTGAGATAGCAAGCCCTTTGTGGCCCTCATCCTTCTTTTGGTTTAGCAAGCCCTTAGGCACCATTCCTTAAAAAAATGCCCATGATTAGCAAACCTTGGCACCTTTCCTATGACTTGAGATGGAGCAAGCCCTTTGTGGCACCTTTTTCATGTCCTTCTTTGGAGCAAGATATTCTCATTCCATAGAAAATACTTTTATAGGAGTAAGTCCCATCGGCATCCTACCTTGTGTACATGATTGGAACAAGCCATCAAGGCCCCTTTCATGCTACACAGGAGTTAGATTGGATTAAGTCTTTATGACCCTTCTAATAGCGAAGATATAAGTCCCAAGTCGGCCTTCTTTCTAATCATTAGGAGTAAGTCCCCATTCAGCATCCTACCTTTGTGTACATGATTGGAACAAGCCATCAAGGCCCCTTTCATGTTACACAGAGTTAGATTGGATTAAGTCTTTATGACCCCTTTCTAATAGCAGAAAGATATAAGTCCCTTGGCCTTCTTTCTAATCATCAAAGTCCCAATCGGCATCCTACCTTGTGTACATGGAACAAGCCATCAAGGCCCCTTTCATGCTTAGGTGAGTTAGATTGGATTAAGTCTTTATGACCCCTTTTAATAGCAGAAAGATATAAGTCCCGGTCTTCTTTCTAATCATCGGGAGTAAGTCCCCATCGGCATCCTTCATGTACATGATTGGAACAAGCCATCAAGGCCCCTTTCATGCTACAGAGTTAGATTGGATTAAGTCTTTATGACCCCTTTCTAATAGCGAAAAGATATAAGTCCCAGTCGCCTTCTTTCTAATCATCGAGTAAGTCCCATTGACTTTGTGTACATGATTGGAACAAGCCATCAAGGCCCCTTTCATGCTACAGAGTTAGATTGGATTAAGTCTTTATGACCCCTTTCTAATAGCGAAAGATATAAGTCCCATTCGACCTTCTTTCTAATCATCGAGAGTAAGTCCCTGCATCTACCTTTGTGTACATGATTGGAACAAGCCATCAAGGCCCCTTTCATGCTACAGGTGAGTTAGATTGGATTAAGTCTTTATGACCCCTTCTAATAGCAAAGATATAAGTCCCAGTCGGCCTTCTTTCTAATCATCGAGTAAGTCCCCATCGGCATCCTACCTTCTGTGTGTACATGATTGGAACAAGCCATCAAGGCCTTTCATGCTACATTTAGTTGTGGATTAAGTCTTTATGACCCCTTTACAGCGAAAGATATAAGTCCCGTCGGCCTTCTTTCTAATCATCAAGTAAGTCCCGTCGGCATCTACCTTTGTACATGATTGGAACAAGCCATCAAGGCCCCTTTCATACTACCGCAGGTAGGTATTGGATTAAGTCTTTATGACCCTTTCTTCTTGATGAAATAGTATATCCATTCCCATCAGTTCTGCCTTTGTGTACGCGTAGTTGGCATCCTACATGATTGGAACACAAGCCATCAAGGCCCCTTTCATGCTACATGAGTTAGATTGGATTAAGTCTTTATGACCCCTTTTAAAGAATATATAAGTTCCTTAGTGACATTCTTTCTAATCATAGGATTAAGTCCCAGTTGGCATCCTATTCAAACTTCTAAGGAATGGAATCAAGCCATTGAAGGCCCCATTTCTTTAAACTATTTAACAACAAGTCCATGTGACCCTATTAGTCAAAGTGATGTGGTAGGATCAAGCATTTCAAGTCTCTTCTCCCCATAGCTTTTGAGGATTGGATCAAGTCTTTAAAGGCCCTCTCTCTTCAACTAACTAGGATGGATTCTTAATATTTATATTATTAGCTAATATGAGTCACCAATATTCTCAAGAAAGAGTAAGTCCCCAAAGGCATTTTCCTTGAGCATAATGATGCATTAGGACTAGACCAATCTTTGGGCTATTCCAATAGCATTCTTCTTCATCCTAGAACTTAATGTAAAGTTAAGTTTCTAGAATGAATCACACTCCCAAAGAAAGATACATACCTATCTTTCACAATCAAAAAAATCAAAATAAAAGAAAAATCAAAGTCACTTGTATGTTGATCTCAACTAATATGCAGTTTATTCTAGTTAATCCACTACACATATTAGTCCATTGTTGACCTCATTTTGGATGTGGTTAATTTGGCATTTGAGAGATCTAATCTCAAATAGGATTTTCTTAATTCAATGTTTAGACACCTCACCTAGTGTCCTAGAAAATCTTTTGAGTTTGTTCTAACTATGTGATATAGGTAGAATCAATCCAAATTTTTAATTTGGATTAACTCAAATAAATCAAATTAAAATGAAGAAAAAGCATTTCATTTTAATTTAAATTGATCACTTGAACTCATTTGAAATCATACCTAACCCACTTTAAGCAAAATGAGTTAAAATGAAATTAAATTTAAAATCAAATTAAATGGATTAATTAAATCATAATGCAATTGATCATCAAATTACATTATGGTATTAAAAAAATAAATAAATAAACTAAACAAATTCAAAAGGAAAAAGTTAATCTCAAATCCCCAAGAAAACTCAAATGCAATTAAATCTAATCTCAAATCTATTTTGAGATTAATTTGAGCATATCATACTTTAATTAAAACTCAGAGGATAATGTCATATTGCATGGAAATAATAAAAGAAAAAAAAGAGAATTAAAAAAAAAATGGAAAATGGGAAGAAAGAAAAATGCCAATTTCCTTCTTTCACTTTCCATATCCTCATCCCATACTACCTTCTAATCAAAGATGGCTGCCTTCAAGTGAAGGGCATCAACTTCTAACCAAGAAGATAAAAAAGAAAAAAAAAAGAGGAGAGAACATAAAAGTTTGTAGGAAAAAAAATAGACACACTCTCTCAGGAAAGAAAGCTCTCACACACCATCCCATCACCAAAGCCAAGAAATCCCCCCCCCTCAAGTGCTCTCACTTGGGAATATCAAAATCGAAAATTCAATCTAAAGCTTGGGCAAGAGATCAACCCACAAGGAATTAGCTCAATTCTTTGGAGACTTTCCTTGAAGAAACAAAGCTAGTGGAATTGATTTCAATCTAAAGCTCCATAAATCGGTATGATTCCATTAACAACCCATCTTTTATTTAAAGCTTTAGATGATGGTATCCCACAATGTTCTTTGGTGAGATCAAGCCATATGGATTGAAGAGGATCTTTCAAGCGATCATGTAGCACTTTGAATAATCCAATTTTGTTAAGTATATCAAAATATTAAATACCACGGACGGTCCGGCTCGCGTTTGGGAGATAAAATCGGACCGTTTTTTAAAAGCGGATGGTCCAGATCTAGGCTGTTATGATTAAATCCCTTTAGAATGCGGAATAATACATGATCCGTCTGACCTTTGTCCGCGGGATCCGCGCGACATGCTCTTGATCAGCAGGATCATCGAGACGTCCGATCTTTGATCGAGTCCAAAAATCCGCTCATTTTAGTTACAGCGTGGGACGTAACTTAAAACCATTAAAACCGTTAAGCAACGATTTAATTAATTTAAAAAAAAATTCAAAAAAGTTCAAAACATCATAACAAATCAAAGAAAAATCTTAAAAATATAAAAAAAAGCTCTATGGATTCATCGTGATGAGAGGAATCCACTGAAATTAAAACCACCAAATTTTATTAGATGAATTTTCTTTAATTTAGGTTTAATTGAAACAAATTAAACCTCAATTACTCTTAAATTAATAATCCAATTAATTTGAAACTTTGGGGAAATAAAATTAAGCTTAAAACATACCTTAGGTAAAGTTTGGGTATTTAAATCTCTGAAATAAAATAAAATTAAAATGTGAGTTAACCCTTAAATTAATTAAATTAATTACTCTTTAATAAAATAATTATAAAATTTTAATTTAATAATATTAAATCAAAATAATGAACATCAGAATAATAATTGAACTTAATTAAACTAATATAAACCTAATATGAACTTAATTAACTTAATTTGATAATTAAAAGAATTAAATAATTCAATTAAATCACTTGAAATTAATTAAATCATAATAAATTAATCATTTAACAAAAAATTATTAATAAACCCTCATTGGAAAGATATTTCAGTGAATAATAAGTTAAAAATAAAATCTCTTAATTAATCTTAATAAATTAATCTTAATATAGGTTTTAATGAAATAATTAAAACCTTAATTACACCTTAATTACATCTCTAATTTAACTGAAACTTTAGGAACATAAAATTGGCATGTAACCCCACTTGTCATAATTATCTGAAACCAAATTGGTCTATAAATTTGGAATTCTTGAATTTACAAATCTCTAGGTCAATATGAACTAAATAAATTAAGAATAATCATTAATTCATTGGATTAACAAATTGAACTAAACTGAAATAAACATCATAAATACTTAGGGTAATTCATCAAAACTTCCCAAGTCAAAGAATCTAATCAAATAACAAATATAATTGAACAACTTAAGTTAAACTTAATAAAATCACTTATCTTTAATGAATTTAAATAATAAACATAAAACCTAGATTAATCAAATCGGATCAAGTAACTAACATAAGTATTTTTGGGTTAAGAATAATTTTATAAACAAACCTAAGATATTAATTCATATTAATGAACTTAAAACTTAAACATAAATTCATAATTTAACATCTTAAGTTAAATTGAATGAAATCAAACTAAATCAACTCTTTAAAATATACATATGCCAAATCAAATGAAATCCATATAACTTAATTCAAAATGAAATAAATCAAATAAATTAAATCAAACAAAGCAATTCAAATAAATGAAATAACATAAATCAAACCCAAACATAAATAAAATCAAAGGAATTAATTAAAATACTTTTGGATTTTAGTTAGACTTTTGGAAACCTCATTAGGATTTAGGATGCGAGAATAAAGTGAGTTTCACTAAAAATGAAATTCATTTCTATTTCACATTCTTGAAAACCTATACAACTTTAACCAAATAAAATGAACATAAAAATATGAATTAAATCATTAAATCATTTGAATTGAAACCAACCAATGGTAAAAAAATTAAATAATTCAAATTTCAAACTTCAAAACTTAAACTTAAAGGCCTAGCAAAAGTCTTACCACACAAACCCCTACTACATACCTAGATTATTTAGGTCCGCGGACCTGATCTGGATTAGATCATTCTGTGATTTTCTTTTAATCTCCTGTGATATGTTGTGATGTGCTTCACATGTCTATGTGGTGTATTGCTTTAGATTGGATGCCTAAGCTTATTTGTTCAATAGACTGGATGTTAGGGCATTCTTTCTAGATTTAACATTATTTTTCTGAGGTGTTAAAGGGATCCGTAATAAATAAATCATAAAATTGTTTGCTTGGTGCTAAAATCCTTAACATAGTCCATAGGACTGGGCTTGGCAAGCAACTAATGCTAATCTCATATGTTTGTAAAATATAAACTGTTTGGTGTGCTGTGTGTATTTCCTAACATATGTTTTGCAGGGCTTAGGATTTTCTTTAAATTTTAATTGTAAATTTGAGCTTAGAATTATGGTAGGATCTATGGGTCTAGGATTAGCGGTGACCCAACCGGAGATGGTGTAGTGGTCCCTGTGGCAGATGGATGTCCACGAAAGAAGGAGACTTTCCCGGAAAGAAGACCCGTAGATCTAAACTTGTAGTTCTAGGCCGGGTTGTATAAGGGTAGAACTCGGTTGCCCATTTTTCTTTCGGGTGTATAGTAGTACCCGGCTGCATTGGCCTTTTTCTTATATAATTTAATTTGGCTTGATTTATTTTGGGTGCATAGAAACAACATTCTTTCTTAGGTTTCTTTCGTTATGTTTGTCTTGTGATGTATGCACGGACATAGGCTCATAGGATAAACTAAATTTTCTACCCAACTAAATCAACGAAACATAAAAATAAATACAACTCATAATCTTCATATAAAAGCCTAGGTATTAAACAAGATAAAATATGTAGCAACCCAATTTGGATGTCATGCATAAACATATTATTTCACTCTTGATTAATGAAGGAATTCCATCTTTACCTAGACTTGACCTTTGAGCCTATGATGGAAGTACACCTTCTTTATTTTGATTTGGCCCATGATCTTTTCTAATTGCATGCATTAGGCATAAATTGTATCCTTATGTCCTAAATGAATCGAGTTAAAATTTTTAAAATCTAAAAAATGTGCATTAATTATATGCATCATCATACCCTACATGATCTTAGGGGTTAGGGAGTAAGTCTAAGTTGATAGATTTATTTCCTAAAATTGAAACAACCCAGCCATCTTGCATTCATATGACTTAGCCTCATGGTTTTAAAATGCGATTAGGTGGTGTTAGGCACAACCTTCTCCGGCGGGTTGTAAGTCCGAGAGTCGAGGATAGGTTAGTTCCCCCAAGTGGGGAGAATGACCAATGATTCCCATAGAACTAGGTTGAGCATCGACATGTGTTAGAAGCACCTGTAGACTTGGTTCTAAAGCATCCTTTTAGGAATAAGTCTTCAACCCTAGGCATTTCTACAGTCTTGTGCTGCTAGAATCTAAGTCCTAGATTTATAAGAAAATGATAACTTGAATTCTAAAATTAAATCCCAAATTTAAAGCTCAATCATAGGATAGATGAAATGTCTACTGGGCATCCCAGTATCAATAGATATTTCCTACTCTTATCTATTTGACTCTTAAAAATAACTCTCTCTAATTTGGACCTCTCCTAATTGAATTTCCAAAAATCAATTCTTTGAAAGCTACCTTAGTAGTCTTTAGGAATAACCACATTTCTTTAATCGAGTATTCTTAGGAAGTGACACTTCTAAGATGTAATTAATTATAGAGGCTTGCCTTTATAGGAACCGTGATCCCGAATAAAATTGACCTTGTTCTACTTTTCCATGTAGCTCGGAGAAAATACTTTGGTACGAAGACCCATTAGCCTTAGAGTCTTTTATTAAATGATTGAATCCATTACAGGAAAGCATGCATATCTTTTGAGATAATATGCTTACTCCTTAATGCCGTATTTGATCATCTAAATTAAATATTCCTAAACTCTATGTGGTGTCATTTCTTTTCTCTATTCCATTAGAGAGAAAAAGAAAATCAACACTTGGTTCTATCATTGCTCATGAGAGAGAGCCAAGAGTCAAAAATGAGAATTAGTGGAGTATGGATTGTTCATCAACTCCTGTTTATTCATGTTATCAGCAGAGATGGGAACTCCACCTAAAATGTTTTTGGTGGAATTTCCACTAGATTTAAGTGACTTTTGTAGTGACTTTTTTCTATGGGAATTTCCATTGAAAAAAAATTTAACTGAAAAATCCATCAATAGTTTTGTTAATTATTTTCCACTAATATGTCCATAAAAATTTCTACTAGGAATAACTATTTTTTCTACAGTAGTTATAAGTGCTATGATGGCATTTTCCATAGAGTAGGGAACTTCTGGCATTGTTCCAACCTTGTAATGAATTACTTTGTATCTTTTCTTAATATGGTCTAAAAGTATCCTTGACATAAAATTCTATTAGCAAGTTTTTGTCCTCCTGAATGACTTCCACACTCACAAGAATGTACTTTTTTGAGTATTCTTATTTGTTTGCTTTCTAACATACACCTCATGTTAAGCAAGATTACTGGACTCTTAAATAATTCTTCTCTAATCAAGAGATACTATGTAGTTCTGATTCTAAATCTCCATAGTCTTTGATTCTTTCCTCTAGCTCTCTAATTTCTAGAAATTTTTTGAACAAATTGACCCAACTTTGTGAGTCATTACTTTTGATGTGCGTGAATTCTTCTTCTTCTTCTATGCGAAGGCTACCGAGTTAGATGGTAGACTATTCTCCAAATATACTCACCTTAAATAGTAAGTTAGTGAGTTGGTTATGCACCCTAGCTATTTTCTTGATGTTGAAATGTTTTGGCTTCCTAATCTCTAATTTTACTTTAAGCATGTACTTTTGCATGGACTCATCTCTAATTTTGTAGTATCCTCTTACTTTCCTTACTAGGAGTTAGGAGTTTGCATGACAAAAGATATGTAGAGCACTAAGTCCTTTAGCGAATCTCAATCTAGTCAACAATGCCTCATACTTAGACTCATTATTGACCCAGAAGTTATACTTGATTGCTTATTTTATGGCAATTTTTGTCAAGCTTTTTATTTCTATTATCGCTCCCTTGATTTGCTTATTAGAAGAGCAGCCACATACAAGTGGCATAGGGACTCTAAGTTGGTTGGGACATCTCACTAGTAGCTAAAATATATAATAAAGTTTATGAGTGCTCTCCCCTTGATTATTATTCTCAGTGAATATGGTATGTCGAACTCCCTGAGTTCCACTGACTACTTTAATATACTTTCCAAGTGATCTAGTATAGTGAGTATGAGTTTGAGGTGGTTGTTCGTAACAATCTAAATGGGGTAATGTAACTTGACACTCCATAATGACTTACTTGCATAATACACTGGCCATTGTCTTCCATTCTCTTCCCAAACTTGAATGGAGCTAATTGAATCATCTCTAACTCCTAGATGCATAGCAATGTTTCTCCTTCATTATAGTTTTACAGTAATAGGGGTGGCATGAGTAAGTTTTTTTAATCATTAAAAGCCTTTTTACCTTCGGGGGTCCATTCAAATCTCTCAGCATTTCTAAGCACCTTGAAAAATGGAGAATAACATTCCTTAACTTTTGCAATGAATCGATTTAACCACGTAATTTGCCTAGCGAGTCACTAGACTTCCTCTATGGTCTTTGGTGAGGGCATGTCAAGTATTTCCTTCACATTATTAGGGTTGATATTTATGCCTTTTGGATTGATCAAGAATTCTTGAATGTGCATTTTATGGTATTAAGGCCCATGTTGTACCTATTTAGGGCATTGAAGTTTTTTTCTTTAAGTCTTTGATCTACTGCTCAAACAACTTGCTTTTGATTAGTAAGTCTTGTACATATATTTTTACATTTTTATCTTTTTTTGATTCATTGAAAAGTTGATACACCATCCTCTAGTAAGTTGTTCCAGTATTATAAGCTCAAATGGCATTACACTATAACAATAGACCCCTTTTCCTATGATGAACAATTTTTTTTTTGAGTTAGTTAGGTGCCTTTGTATTTGGTAATAATCGAAAAAGCATCCATGAAACTTATTACTAGAGCGATGGGTGCATTTATCAGGGGAAGTAGGTACCCATCTATTGGACATGTCTAGTTCATTTTCTACTAGTCTTTTGTACCATAACCACCATATTTGATATCCACTCTAGGTACTGGACTTTTTTTGATGAAGTTGGCATCTAGTAACATGACAACGTTTTCTTTGATCTACTTAGTGAGTAGAGTTATAGTTTTTTCCTTTTTTTTTTGCTTAATTGGATGAGCATGCTTTTGGGTGTTGAGTTTAAGAAAAGTGATGGTAATCTCAATGCTTTGCATTTTGGTTGTGGTCCAGGTGAACACATTGATATCATTTTGGAGAGTCTGGACAAGGCTTACTTATGTTGGGTACTAAAAGTTGTATTGCCTTTTAGGACTCACTTAGGATTCTGAATAGTCACCATATTCTCAAATTTTTTAAATGACTTCTACTCTAGTTTGAGTGACTTCTAGTTGGAATACCTCTTTTTGCTTGCGTTAGTGACCCACTACTCAGAAGTAGTAGGCCCTGCTTGGCTTAGGTTCCCTCTAACGATAATCTCTTCTCTACTTGATACTACTATTTTAAAAGTATTAAGTAGTGATTAGCCAAAGGTGATGTTGTATGTAGCTGGTGCCTCTATGATGATGAAATCATTCATAGTCGTGAATCGCTTCTCTCGTTCACCCCAAGTTATTGGGAAAGTGATGACCCCTTCTATTTCTATCCTTTTATCAGAAAAGTAGAACAACATTCCATCAGTAGGTCAAGTTTATAACTAGCTATTCCAAAGTGATTGAAATGGATTTGAAAATGGTCTTGATAGAACTCCCAGTATCGATCAATATGCTATTGGTCTTGAATTTATGATAAGTAACATGATGATGATGGCGCCTTTATATGGATTATCAACCTTAGATGATCCTTCTTTGAAAATCTTATGGAAACTATTAAAATACTTGATGCCCAAGCTATAGTTGTTGAGTTGACTTCTCTAAGTAGTAATCTCTTGAGCCTGACTGGTCTCGAGGAGCCACCATCTTGGTGATTTTTTTTCCTAGTTCCCTAATAAACTCCATAGCCTTTTTGGCTCTAATAAGCTCATCCATCAAACTTCATTGGTGATGACACTCTTTAGTGTCAAGTTCGTGATTGTTATCATAAGCATGATACCTATATTGATCACAAACTCCATCTGACCTCAAGGATGGTGGCTACTTGAAATGGTCTCCACTAAATCGATCATTGATTATTTTTAGGGCAACACAATGGCACACGATGGATACTCTCCATGTTAATAATGAGTATATTGATGCTTGGTCTCTTGTTAGTGTATTGGTCCTTCTTCCCTTTCAGTGAGTCTTCCTTGGTCACATCTCCTTACTCGAAGCCTGTTCCTTGAGAGTCACTCCAAAGTTGACTTTTTTCATGGGATTACCATTACAAGTTGTTATAGGTGGTTAAGTGATCTTATTATATTCTTCAACATTACTATGGTTGTTGGTAAATTCTAGTAATTTGGCTAGAGTTTTGGGTTGTTGTAATCTGAGCGCATATCTCAGTGTAGCTTGTTCGACTGCAAGATTTAGATCTTTAATTTCTAACATCTCCCTTTGACAATGAGTGATGAAGTTTCTGAGAGATTTGAGGGACTCGTGCCTCATTTGTAATAAAGCTTGCAAGCTCTTTAGCTAAGTACTAGCAAACTGAGTTGCATTTTGAATTTAATAATGGAAGTTATGGTTCTAAGTAGTAGCCACTAAAACCATCTAAGAACTAACTCTTTAAAGGTTGTGAAGATGATTCAACAACACATGACATCATTTAGATCTAGTATTGATTTCATTGACTATAAGTAGGCTATATGGTTAGCAGGGTCAGTATAACCTCTATTGGACTCCAAGTGTGGGATCTTGAACTTATATGGAAGGTGAGCTTCTATAATTTTTTAGGAGAAAGCATTGGCTGGAATTATACACTCACATTCTATTTCTTCATATTAAGTCACTTTATAGGACTCATCATCAAGACTAAGCATTATGAACAACTCTCTTCTTTATTTGTGATCTTCATGAGTAGTCAACCCTGAGGAACCTTCATATTCCCTAGTTGGTTGTCCATCAGTTCTTGCTTTTTCCATAGAAGTATGCATTAGACATGAGACTCGATCTTTCATGCCTTTTAATTCTTATGTCTTAACAATCAATTACATATTTTGTTTTATTACTAATTAGTTGCCTCATGCCAAGGGACTTATTTATTTTGTGCTTAACTTATAGTTCTCATCCTCAATCCATGCATACTGCACCTAAAAAGATATTGAATCTAATTTTGTTTGTGGTTGATGAAGATCCTACTTAGGAACTTGAGGAATAGGGTTTGAGCTCATGGGATGGTAAAGAAAAAGATAGGTGTAAAGATCTTAATATGTTAAAAGAACTGAATACAAATGACCCCTCTTTATGCTCTAGGGGGCACTATTGTATAATAGATTGAAGGAAGAGGTAAGAAGAAATAAGAACCAAATAATATAATCCCTTAGAAAAAGAAAACTTTAAAAGAGAAGAAGAAAAATTTACTTTATTCTACACATTTTTTGTTATGAGTCCCTCCACATATTTTAAAGAGTTTCAAGGGAGGGGTGCTTTACATGTAGTCAGCATAACTATCGAGTCGAATGTAAAAAAGAAATGGCTCATTTATGATTGATGAGTTTAACCATGGTTGGATGGTGAGTTTCTTATGTTGGCATTTTGGACCTTGTTGTGGTGACCCACTTGTCGTGTCTTTGGCTGTGAAGTAGCCTGTGTGTGAGCGGGCTATTAATCTTGAGATGGGATATTGAAAATTTGTCTATAAGTGTAACTCCATTCCTCATACATCTACTAATTATGTGATGAGTCTTCATGTCTAAGAAGATTCTTAGTAATTGTAGTGTTTTGAATGAGGTAATCATTTAATTTCCTGACTTGTGGGGCTTTCAAGGATATACATTGGTCACCATTCTTCAAAGTGTTAATGGGAGTTAAAAGTTTGAGTGGACTGATGAATGAGAGAAAGCCTTCAATGATCTCAAAAACTTACTTGCCTCACCACCCTTATTACAAACTCCAAAGGAGGATGAGACCCTATTATTATATTTGGGGCATTAGAGAAGATTTAGTGAGTTTAGTTCTAATTAAAGATGAAAGTAGGAGATAATGACCAGTGCATTGTGCAAGTAAATCATTGAGGGGCACAAAGTCACATTATCCAATTATGAAAATACTTTGCACTCATTGATGATATTATCACGATAACTTTGCCCATATTTTTAGGCTCATTCCATTCAAGTTGTCACTAATAAACTGCTCAAGTCAGTACTCACCAAGATAGATCAATCAAGGAGACTATTAAAATTATTAATAAGCACATTTGACTTATCTTACTTGCCTAGGATGGCAATAAAGGCACAAACACTCACTAATTTTTTTGGTAAATTTTAGTGACTCACATAATGCCCCAGCCAATCCAAAACATTTGTGGCACTTGCATGTGAATGGTTCTTTAATAAAATGAGAAATGGGAGCGAGTATTATGTTGAAGAGCCAAGTAAGAATTACCATAACTCAGTCAATGAAGTTTGACTTTGAAGTGATGAATAAACAATCTGAGCATGAAGCTTTGCTCATTGGATTATGATTTGCTCAAGGACTAGGCAGTGGCAAACACATCATTGCCCACTCAAAAATAGAGCTCATGGTTAATAAAATTATTAGAGAATTTGAAGTATGGGTTGAGTCACTATACAAATACCTATTTAAAGTAAAATTCGATATTGAAAGGTTAAAATATTTTAAGATTAAAATATTTTTAGATTTAACAAGTTCTAAGCAGAATTAACTTGTCGATTTATTATTAAGAGCACATGGAATTGGGGAGCATCCTGCTTTCAAACTCACCCAATCGGTAGTATAAGAATGTGAATCTATGAAAACTGGTATTGAAGACTCACCTAGTTGGATCAACCTCATCAAGAAGTACATGCTGACTAGGGAGCTTAAAGAAGAAATCAAAGATTTAATGAGATTTAAGATCAAAGAAACCCAATATCTATTGATTGACAGTGAATTATTTTTGAGATTTTTGGCTTTATTAAAAAATAAGATTTGTAATGAAAAGTGAATAGAATAAGGTACTTGGCTAGTTCATTCAAGTGAGTGTGAAAGTCATTTTGGAGAAAGAACATACTCATAGAATCTTATGAAAGGTTTGTTTTGGCCTATACTAAGAAAATATGGCAAGAATTTTTCCAAATAGTATGAGCAGTGTTAGAAGTTCCTCCCTCTATAATAGTAACTATCATAGCTTCTGTAATCTATCATAAGTCCTTGGTCTTTCATGATTTGAGGAATCAACTTAAGAGCCCTCCTATTAGTCACCAGCAAATAAAAAAAGTTCATTCTTATCATGGTCTACTTCAATAAGTAGATTGAAGCCAGACCGCTGCTCAAGATATCAGCCCAAAACTTTATTTGGACTGAAACTATTTGCAAGTATAGACTACCCATGATGATCATAGAAACATTGATTTGTAATTCACTGATAAATGACTAAAATAATTTTGTAAGTCATAGGGAATTCACCTTAAGTATGGCTTAACACATCATTTTCAAAGTAATGGCTAGGTAGAAGCAGTGAATAAGAAGATCATTAACCTATTGATGGAAAAGGTGAAAAAAAAAAGCAAAAGCCAGGTGGGTGGATGCCTTACCCATCGTACTCTGGGCCATCATGATGACTCCAATATTAGCCATAGGATAGACAAAATTTACTTTATTGCATGGGATGGATGTCATACTATTAGTTGGGTGTGAACTTTGCATTCAAAGAGAATGTCGTCTTAAAGATAAACACTTTAGAAATGGTGATTTGGTACTTAAGAAGGTAGATACAGCAACTCACCAGAATGTATTAGATAAATTCATCCAAACATGGGATGGGCCTTACATTATCAAGAAACAAGTTGATCTAAGAGTCTATTAACTACAAATGCAGTTCATTGGAGATTTGAAGACATTTTATCCATGAGATAAGATATCTTTGTACTCTTCCTACTTTTTTGCTAAGTTATTATTTCATTTTAGAATAATTCTTCATTCAAGTGAGTGAATATGATTAGAATGAATTAATAAATTGTTTATTATTTTAGTCCAAATTATTTTCAAAATATGCACTTGAAACCCTACTAAGAAATTAAATTGTTCTTATCCAGTGACTTGGTGAATTATGCAGACCCAAAGTACTCGACATATTATAATAATTTGAGTTAACACTCAGGGAGTTGCTTGTCAACTCAGTTCATTCAGTAAACCATTTTCTAGACCAAATAGATAAGGATCTACTTGACAAAATTGCCAAAAATAAATGTTGACCATTTGAACACACTATCTTTAAATGCTTCATAAAATATCTAAGGGACTACATGTAAAAGACGAACACTCTATATGGTTAGTAGTGTAAGCATAAGACCAACACTTCATGCAGGTAGTAATTACAAATAAAAGTCTAATACTCCATGCAATTGGTAAACAAAGTGTAATACCAACTTTTTGTGTGGTTGGCCACTCAAGTGTAAGACCAACTCTTTATGCAGTTGGTGACTTCAAATAAAAAGATGAACATTTCATGTAGTTGGTGACTCAAGTGTATGACCAACACTTTATATGATTGGTGACTACAAATGAAATGACCAATACTTTGTGTGGTTGGCTAAAAAACTATAAGCCAACACTCCTTGTGGTTAGTAACTCAAGTGTAAGACTAACACACCATATGGTTGGCTACTACAAACAAAATAGATCAACACTTTGTGTGTGGTTGGCAATGAAAAAAAAACATACCCACTATGATTGATGACATAGTATTTTCCTAATATTCAAAGTGATCACTTAAAATAGATGTTCAACAATAAGTATATTCAAATTTTATAAGTATATTAATTATATCTGATGAGTTCATTTAATTTTATTTGATGAAGTACATTTGATTATATTCGGTAATTCTTTTAATTGTACACAACTAATAATATTTGATTAGGTACAATAAGCATGTTCAATGAATTCTTCAATCATGTTCGGTAAGTGTATCCATTCAATGAGCACATTCAACTAATTTATTCATTTATGAAGTGCATTAATAAAGCAAGTACATTCATAAGCACAAAATATACACAATATGATAAATAATCTTTCTTTTTATTAAGAAAAGAGTTTAAGTACAAGGGAAAGTAAAGAGTTTACAAAAAAATAAATACTCCACTAACTCTCATGTATAAAAAAGAAAACTACAAAAAGGAGTTAGGTGGTACTACTTTCCTCATCACTTGTCTCTAAGTATGACTCTAATAGAGAGAGAATATTGTCAAAGTCCAAGTACTTTACATCTTGCTAGCCATATTTCACTAGTTTGGCTATGATGAACTCAGTGCCTTCATTGAACTTCTGTTGCAATAATCTCTTATACTAGTTAGAAATGAGAAAGGTAGATAACTAGCCTTCTTCTAAAACTACTCAGTGCAACGAGAAAGTTTTGACTCCATCTCTTTATTCATCTCAAAGAAGTAAGTCAATTCTAAAATTACTCAATCCTTCTCCTCCTCTTATTGCTTTGCCTCCTATCATAGAATGCTCAACTCAAACTCGATATTTCTTTGCCAATCAGTATTTGAGTCCTTTTCTAACTTGACAACATAATTCTTGTTGAGTTCTTAGGTCAACTACCATGCCATTGCTTGAGCAGCCATATTAGTGTAAGAAAGTTTCCTAGAGGTATGCTCTGCAAGGGTTGTATCAATCTCTTCAAAAAAATTTGCATGTCATAACTTGAAGGCTTCACTCATCAGATTAGTCATGTCAAGAGTATAATTATCTTTGGGGTAAAGGTGGTGAGTTCCTTTTGTCAGTTACTATTCTTTCTTAGAAAAGCTCAAAGAATAGCACTAGCTAGCCTCTTGTTGGGCTTCTTTGGAGTATAACCCGCCCTCTCTTCATCGATCATCTTCTTAAGGTTAACATCAGTAGGTATGAGCTTTCCCTCACATTCTTCACTTTCTTTGAACACATTAAAAAGCTTGATGACTTCAAGGTTGTTCAAGAAGAGATTATGATGTAGAACATCAAAGAAGAAAGGAAAGAAGAGGGCATATTACTACATCCCAATCCAAGAGACATGGCCTATAAGTCATCATATGTGTTTTATATGTTATAATTTGTATTAAAAGATGTATTGTCATGTTCAAGTGTTGTATGTGTTTTATGGTTAACATCATGTATTAATATGTAAAGGTCATTTTGGCACCTAAGCACAATCATCTTGTGATGCGGTGTAATAATTGTTGTATTTTGTGTTTAGGGGCAAAACAGATAGCACTAAGGCACTAGCTTTTGGCTCTTAGGCATCATGAATCAACTAATTTAGTTTTAAGATGGTTTCTTAAAACTAATTGAGAGGTATTCTAAAGGGGCACACCCTTGGGTGTATTATAACTTGTATAAGAATTTTAAGAATGGAAATATAAGTGGTTAATATTTGTGTTTTTGAAATTATAGTGCAAACTCTTGGTTGGAGGTTGGTGGCCGACCTTCCCTAGAGATTTGGTGATCTATCTACCATTCCACTTTAGTGAGTGGAATTTCTATGCACTTCCTCCTTCAGTAAGTGCACTAGGTTTGATATCAGAGCCCAAGGTTTGGAGGTATAGACAAAGTTCTTGTGATAGATTTATAGTGAATTCTAGAAAGGTTAGTCACTATATTTTGGATTTAAGGTAATTTTATTTACTAATTTTAGTGCTTTCACTTAGTAAACTCATGCTAGAATTCATGTATGCAATTCTAAGAGCATTTGTGTTTCTACCAATTAGTTGTCTACGTCTATAAGAGTAGCCTTTACCTATATAAACGAACACATAACCTAGGACATTTGAGTGACTAATTTAGTGAGGTAGTGCTCACTAAATAGCCAAAACAAGAATGCAACCCTTGCATAAAAACTAAATTCATATCCTTAACAATTTCGTGATATTCTCTTTATGTGTGTTTACTTAATATTTTGTACTATCCAATGTTAATTTATGCTTATTGAAAGCTAAATTTTTTCACATGCATCTCACTACATTTCAAACCCAATAAGCATAATGCATCTTTTAAAATATCATTGGAGAGTGACGCATTTATATTTACATTTCCTCTACTTCAATCATTCCACCCAAGTATGTTAGTTTGGATAAATTTAAAGGTTTAACTAAAAGAATATATGAGAATATTATGCAAAGTGAAGAGAAACTCACTTGGGTAAAGAACCTTATTATGAACTTAGTTACCCAAGTTCAAGTCTTGAGTACTAGGATTCAAACCCTACCAACTATCCCACATTAAGAGTACCCAAAACCATTAAGTGAAAAAAAAAACATCAAACTACCTAAAATAGACTATCCTCCTAGAAGGCACAACACGAGAAACATCTATAGACATGATCATTGTAGGCTTCATGAAACCTTACATGTACCACCAAAATAAGTTAAGATATAAGCCTCAACATATGATGGTGCTCATGACTTCCAATAATTTTTTGGATTGGCTTACCTAATTGGATGAGTTCTTCGACTGGTATCATATGGATGACTATCAAAGAACTACGTTTACTCAAACAAAATTGGTGGGCGAAATAAAAAATTATTGGAATCATATTTTAGCTAACAACAAAATATTTGGTATAAATCTTATAACTAGTAGAAATGAAGGAAATATTAAAGGTTAAATATTATCCCAAAAATCATGATAAGAAGCTCCATAAGAAATTAATGACTCTTAAACATGGAAATATATAAGTAGTGGCATATATGAATACATTTGAGGACTTAGTAACCATGAAACTCTACATTGATTAAAAATGGAAATTAGATAATAAAATTGGCCTAAGAGAAGATATTATGAATGCAGTAAAGCTTTATGATCCCCAAACCTTTTAGGATTCCTTTCACATCTTGAAAAGTATAAGAATGCATCTTCCACATTTAAGATGAAAACCCAAATATCATTTAAATACCCATCTATATCTCAACCTCAAAGGTCTACTGCTAGACCAAACTCTTCCATGCCTAACAAACAATCCCATATGATCATTAGTGAAAGCTACCTCTAAAAAAAAATATGAGAGAGACAATTTGCTTTAAGTTTCATAAGATGGGTCATATGTAGAATTAGTGAGGCTAAGATGATGCTCATTGATGAGGCAGATGAATTAGAAGAATGTGAGGATATTAAAGAGATACATGATGACACACACTTATCAGAAAAAAAAAGTAAATACAATTATAGATAACTTAAGGGTTAGTAATGAGGTGTATGACAACATCTAGAGAAGAAGAAGACTGGAGAAGGATAAATATTTTTTAATGTATGTCATATGCAAGAAAAAGATCTATAAATTAGTAATAGATGTAGGTAGTGCCATCAATGCCATATCAACCCATGAAACCATTAGAACAAATCTTAAAACTGAAACCTCATCTAGAATTCTTCCATGTCAGTTGGGTAAATCACACATCTCTACCTATAACATGTAGATTTATTGTTCCTATTAAGATAGGTAGCTATATTGATCAAATCTATTGTGATGTCCTTCTTATGGAGATTACACATATATTATTGAGAAGGCCATAGCTTTATAATTTAAATGTGATCCATTATGGGGGAGAAAATATATTCAAGTACAATGACAAAATCATAAAGTTACTTCTAGTATGTCCCACTAAAAAGAGGTCGACCACACCCCCACATAAGATTCTTTCTACACCTCTACACAAGTCTAATTTTGAATTACAACCAAAAATTAGTTTAAAGAAAAATGCAAAACTCTAGTTGATCATAATGTCTCCTCTTAGTGAGTTATGCCTTGATGGACATGAATCTCCAAGAATTCATATCAAAACCTGAGGGTTTAAAAGCTTAGCTAGATAATTTACTGACCCTACTTCTCTATTTATCCTAAACCTTAAAGAAGATTCTTTATATATAGAGGAACACCATATACCTACTATGGTCTCATAAATGTTGTTTAAATTTGTTGATTTAACTTTAGATAAATTACTTGATGAGTTACTAGCTTAAACAAATATACAACATGCCATAGATTTAATTCCTAGTTCATAAATTCCTAATTTACCTCATTATAGAATGAAGTATGTAGATTTGAAATAACAAGTATATAAACTCTTCAAGAAAGGTCTAATCCAACAAAGCTTAAGTCATTGTGTGGTACTATCCCTTTTAACCCCTAAAAAAGATGAAACTTAGAGGATGTGTGTTGATAGTAAAATAGTGAATAAGATCATAATAAAATATAGATTTCCCCTAACTAGGTTGGATGATATATTAGATCTTATTTCTAGTTCTTCTTTATTCTCTAAGATTGATTTAAAGATCAGGTATCACCAGATAAGATTAGACTATGAGATTAAAAAAAAGATAGTTTTTAAGACTCTTGATGGTCATTATGAATTGCTAGTTATACCATTTAACCTTTCAAACACACTCAATATTTTCATGAGTTTGATGAACACTATTCTAAAACCTTTTATTTTTCATTTCTTTGTGTTCTATTTGAATGATATCTTTATTTGTTGTCTTAATGAGGAGTCAAATTTACATCACTTAAGAATGGCATAGGAGAAGTTAGGAGCAGTAAAATTATATGTATGATCACTTAAAAAACATCTTTTTGGAAACTCTCAACAATATTTATTAAAATGGGTAGGAGTATGTTCTTCATGAGGAAAATTGATGTATATTCAATCAAATTTCCACTAACATTATGTTAGGGTTTATGTTGATCTAGGTTCTACTTCTTATGAATACAAGCATTCATAGTTAATTACTTTAGTAAGGAAGAATTCTTGATTAAGGTTGGAAAAAAATATATCTCTCTAATATGACTCGGTGTCTAGAGGTGTGATGTAAATGACTGTCAAAAGAAAATTGGATGGTAGTCTCGATCAAGATCTCATGGTTCCATCATCCTGATACTACATTATTCCAATCTACCAACATTAGAGGGTTATCAGCCATAATGTACAGGGAGTTTGATTAGTATGGGTTGCCTCATCTTAGGTATCTAGAGCAGACTAGAGGTGTTGTGTAAGTTTTTGGTGAATTAAGGCTAAATTTAATTTGTTAGTTTATCCAATAATTCAATGAAGTCTGCTTTGCAAACATATGTAGGGTTTACATCCATTACAATGTTGTTAGGGTGTTCACATGATTAATAGAAATATTGGACTTACATCCTCTTAGAATGCCATTAAGGTGTTTGCATGTCAAAAATATAGATTAGACTTATATCTTTTCGGAATGCTAGATAGGCGTTCGCATGATAAACATATGAATTGGACTTACATCTCTTTAGAATGCCATATAGGTGTTTTTTTGGTGAATATATATATTGAACTTACATCTCTTTGGAATGCTAGATAGGTGTTCGCATGGCGAACATATGGATTAGACTTACATCTCTTTTGGAATGCCAGATAGGTGTTAACATAGCGAACATATGGATTTATTATAGGGTTGTTCACATGGTGAACAAGTAGATTGGGATTACATCCTTTTGGAATGCCATATTTATTATAGGGTTGTTCACATGATGAACATTAATTTGTAGTTTTTAGGGTAACACCTTAGCACTAAAAATATAATGCCTAGGCACTATCATGGTAATGTTAAGGTCTTGTTAGGGCAGCACCTTGGCATTTTATACTTACCACTGTAGCATTATAAGGCACAAATTCAT
This sequence comes from Cymbidium sinense, assembly GCA_021442155.1. NCBI lineage: Eukaryota > Viridiplantae > Streptophyta > Magnoliopsida > Asparagales > Orchidaceae > Cymbidium > Cymbidium sinense. The sequence continues at coordinate 42,719,644 of CM038231.1, read as the reverse complement.
GTGTTAAAACCTAAGGACTCAACATCTCGGTGCATTATAGCTAGCACCACAGTACTTTTGGCAACATGATATTATAATAGTTAGACAGAGTTGACTGGTTGACCGGAGCCTAGGCACTAGAGATTTAGCATCGTGGTGCAAATCAATGGTCGGTTTAGAAAGGCTAGCAGACATATAGGCACTTTTAATAAAAAGGATAACTTTTTGATTGACACTATGGACTGTGGTGCTAATAAAACAACATCGTGGTGTTAGGGCTAGTATATAAATAAAACCTCTGCTACTTATTTTTTATTTTGAAAGCTTTGTATTGATTCTAGAGTTCTCTTATTGATGTAGAACATCATGAGGATCCAAAAAGTAGAGCTCAAGGTCTATTTACAAGGTCTCAAGCTAAAGCCCAAGAAAATTCAAGAAAGAAGAAGGTTTAGCTCATTAGCCTACTAAGGCCCATTTTATAATTTCATCTTTTTATTTATGTAATTTTTAATTTTCTTCTAGAAACTCCATGTTTGAAATTTTCCATTTAAAAATTCAAAGCATGACATGTGAGGTGGTTGAATCCACATAAAATAATAGCATGTGAAATGGGTGGATGACATAAAATAATAATGCAATTTAATGCTTCAAATTAATGTGGCCACCCACCTTTCCCTTCATGTTTTGAATTCTTTTCTTTTGAAAGATACTTATAATGGCTATAAATAATAATCTTACTTAATGAAGGAGATCTTTTTAGCTATAAATTATTTGAGTTATTCTTGTGGTTTGAGAGCTTGGTGGCAAACCACAATCCTTGGTGGGGCTTTAACATATCTTCTTTCCTCACCCTCACCCAAGTTCTCTCAATCTCATCAAAAGAAGAGCACCCACCTCCATCAAATTTGAATCATGGAAGGAGAACAAATTCAATCAAAGTTTGCTTCAAAGGAGCATCTCATGGACTTGTCTTCAAACTTGTGAGGGAATTAATTTTTTTTATGATAGTTTAAATACATATTAGCTTGGAAAATATATATTGCTTGCAAGTTTATGGTGATAGCATAAAATTTAAATTAGTAAGCTTCATTATATATTATAGTCATTTTCAATTGTACTTTCTCCCCCCTCCCCTCTCCCCTCTAAAAAAAAATTAAGAGAGCACCCTTGTGAGAGGTAGTGCTTCACCCTAAAACAACCAGGCCATTAGTGCAAATCAAAATCTAATTACTTCCTTTATTATATTTGTTATTGTTTATGGTTAATTTTAGAAGTTTCTTTGATTAACTTATGATCACTTGCTTTATTAAAAAAAAAGAAGGCTTAATAAATTTGAGAATTTTTTCATTGCATTAAAAAAAATGCATGTATAATAATATAAGTGAGTTAAACCTGGTGATTTTGAAAGCTAAATAGAACTTTTGTCAAATGACCTCCTAGGGAGAGCTTGGCATTTAAATTGTACCCCCCTTCTTCACTAGAAGTTCTCTTAGCTTAAAAATTCACTTTGATTGCATAATTATATTATACTTGTTATTTTGTTTCATTTTTTTCTTTGATCCCTTCTCATATATCTTTTTTTTTCTTTAAATAAAAATCTCATGGCACCAAAATCTATCTCTCAAGATCAAGTTGAAAATTTGACTAGATTAGTTGATGCCTTAGATCTTAGGATCCAAGACAATGAATTAAAAACTCAACAAATATTAGAAGAAAGTAAGAATAAAATGCAAGATCTTAATTAAAAAAATGCAAACTCTTATAGCTCATCTACAAAATAATAGAGTACCAACTCCTCCTCCAATATATGCTCAGACTATGCCTATAGGGATAGAAGAAGAAGATTCATATCCAAACCACAGAGAAAACCAAACACTTAGAAAACCATCAATTACTAGCAAGGTTGGCAGGGGGGAAAATTATTTTAAGACTATAGAAGACTCTAATTATCCATCATGAAGAGTTAAACCATAATCCTCAACTTACAATGGTATACATGACCCAAATAAATTTCTCGATTGGATAGTTCAAATGGATGACTTCTTTGATTGGTATAAAATGGATGATTACCAAAGGGTTACTTTTACTAAAATGAAATTGTTAGGGCATGCTAAAATTTATTGGACAAATACTTTAGTGAAAGAACAAAGACTAGGAAGGACAAACCTCATTTAGATAGAAATGAAAGAAATGTTAAAAGCAAAGTACTGTCCTAGGCATCATGATAAGAAGCTACATAGTCAATTAATTACTTTGAGACAAGGTAATTATCTTGTAACTGAATAGTTTTGAAGATCTAGTTTCTAGAATTAATTTTACTGATAATGATTGGAAATTAGCCAATAACTTTGTTATTAAACTTAGGACTGACATTAGAAATGAAGTTGAATTATTTTACTCCAATCTTTAGAGAAAGCATTTTATTATGCATTATTGGTTGAACAATAAAAGAAATTTGCTTCAATCTCTAAAACCAAAAGTCAAGTACCTTCCATTTCATCCCATAGATCTATTATTAAACCCGTCTATCCAAATAGCCCAACCCTTTTTTCTAAAACTTTAATTGAAAGGAGCTCTAAGAGCATTAGAGAAGTAATATATTTTAAATGTCATAAAAAGGGTCATATGCATAATCAATGTAAAGCTCAAATCTTATTTTTAGAAGAAGTTGAAAACCCAATAGATGATAATATAGAAGAAATTTATGATGACACCTCATTATCTGATGAAGAATTAGAATTAAGTGATGACCCTCAGATTAATGTGATGAGATATCTTACTATAATTAAAATGAGATAGAAGATTGGAGGAGAAAGAACATTTTTAGCATGTATGTTTTATGTAATAAAAAGAGATGTAGGTTAGTTATAGATGGAGGAAGTGCTATGAATGTCATTTCAACACATGCTTTAACTCAAGTCAACCTAAAATTTGAACCTCACCCTGAACCATTTCATGTTAGCTGGGTAAATCATACATCTCTTCCCATCACCAATTGATCTTTAGTTCCAATTAAAATAAGAAGCTATGAGGATCAAATTTGGTGTGATGTTCTCCCTATGGACATTGCTCATATTCTCTTAGGATGACCTTGGCTGTATGATATGAATGTTATTCATTATGATAGGAAAAATACTTATATTTTTAAACATAATAATAAGACTATTATACTCCTACCAATAAAGCCAGTAGAAAAAACCCCTTCAACCTAAGCCTCTATTGAAGAATAATGACAAACTTCAATTAATTATCAAAGAAAATCCTACTTAGGTTTAATACTATCATTTCTGATTCTTTCTTTAAAACATCTATTCTTCCTTCTTTGACCCAAAAGATATAAATAATAGGTTTTGGAGCTTTACGAAAAGAATTTTTTAATCCATTTCTTCTTCACATATTACATGTAAAAGAAGTCATACTAAACTCTAATGAGACTCACATACTTGTTGTGGTCTCTTCCCTTCTTTCTGATTTTAAAGATATTGCACCCAATGAGCTTCTAGATGAGCTACCTCCTCTAAGAGACATTCAACATGCTATTGAGTTCTTACCCGGTTCTCAACTTTCTAATCTTCAACATTATAGGATGAACCCTACCGAGCATTTTGAGATTAAAAGATAAGCTGAGGAATTATTAAAAAAAGGGTTTTATTCAAGAGAGTCTTAGCCCTTGTGTAGTCCCAGCTTTATTAACTCCAAAGAAAGATGGAACATGGTGAATGTGTGTTGATAGTCGAGCAATAAATAAAATTACTATCAAGTATAGGTTTTCTATTCCCCTATTAGATGATATGCTTGATTTAATCTCAGGAGCAAATATTTTTTTAAAGATTGATCTAAAAAGTGGATATCATCAAATTTGGATTAGATCAGGAGATGAGTGGAAGATGGATTTTAAGACCCTTGATGGACTTTATGAATGACTTGTTTCCCTTTGGACTTTCAAATGCTCCTAGATCATTTATGAGATTAATGAATACTATTCCTAAGCCATATATAGGTAAATTTTTAGTGGTATATTTTGATGATATTATGATTTTTAGTCCAAGTAAAAATGAGAATCTACAACACCAACAAAAAGTATTTGAAATACTTAGATAAGAGAAATTATACATTAATTTTAAAATGTGTTTCTTTTTGCAAGTTGAGGTAATATTTTTAGGCTTTATTATATCCATTGTTGGACTTAAATCTGACCATTCTAAAGTAAAATCAATCTTAGATTGGCCATCCCCTAAAATGTTTACTGAAGGTAGAAGATGGATTAGCCACTTTTTATCGAAGATTTATCAAGAATTTTAGTACCATTGTTGCTCCGATAACTGATATACTAAAATTAGATAAATTTTGTTGGACTCCTAATGCACAAAAGGCCTTAGAGTAAATTAAAGTTCTTATTACTTTTACACCAATCCTTAGGCTTCTTGATTTTTTTAAAGCCTTTGAAGTGACAAGCGATACTTCAGGAATTAGGATAGATGGAATTTTAAGTCAAGCGAATCATCCTATCACATTCTTTAGTAAGAAGTTAAATGAAGGTAAATAACGATATTCCACTTATGATAGGGAGTTTTATGCTGTAATTCAATTAAGGCATTGGCCACACTATCTCTTACATAGAGAATTTATACTTAATTCTAATCATCATGCCTTAAAATTTATTAATACTCAACAAAAAATTAAGTCATATGCATGCAAAATGGCTTGAATTTTTACAAGACTACTCTTTTGTTTTAAAGCATAAGCCTAGAATTGAGAATAAACTTGTTGATGCTTTATTTATGGTAAACCTACTGATTTCCTCTTTAGAATTGATAATCTCAAGATTTCATAAAATTAAAGATGATTATATTGTGTGCCTTAACTTTCAACTAATTTATCTTGAACACCTAGATAAACCAATCACTTTGCAAGGAGCATTTTTGATAAGAAATGGATATTTATATAAAGAAAAACAACTATGCATTCCTCAATCTTCTCTCAGAGAATTTCTTATCATCAAGCTACATGCTGGAGGTGTAGCTGGTCATTTTGGAAAGGCTAAGACCATATGTTTATTAGAAAATTGATTTTATTGGCCTTCATTAAAATGTGATGTTAAAAAATTAGTTGCTCAATGTTTAATTTATAAACTGGCTAAAACTATCAAACAAAGGTATAGACAATACACTGCCTTACCTGTTCCTTATAGGCCTTGGGAAGACCTATCAATGAATTTTATTCTAAGATTACCTAGTATAGTTCGAGGACATGATAACATTTTTGTTGTAGTGGATAAGTTCTCAAAAATGGCTCATTTTTTACTTTGTTAAAAAAAAGATGCTTCTTATATAGGCAAATTAATTTTTAAGGAAATAGTGCGACTCCATGGTCTCCCTTTAACCATTGTTTCTGATAGAGATGTTAAGTTTGTCTCATATTTTTGGAAAATATTATGGAAATTATTAGGTACCAAATTATAATTTTCTTTCACCTTTCACCCATAAATGATGGATAAACTAAAGTAGTTAATCGTACCTTAGGAAATTTGCTTAGATGCTTAGTAGGTAAAAGTTTTAAAAATTGGAATTTATATTTACTAACCTCAAAATTTTCTTATAATAGTACTATTTCTAGAACTACAAAAAAATCATCATTTGAGATAGTTTATGGTCAAAACCCATGATGACCAATAGATGTAACAAACCTACCATCTCATGTATTTTTTGATGCATCATTCTCATTTGCTAAAGATTATCAAAGCCTCCATGAAGATATAAGATAGAAAATTACTATAAGTAATGAAAACTATGCTTCTAAAGCAAATCATAATCATTCAATGAAAGAATATAAAGAAGGTGACTATGTATTGATTCGCATTCGGCCTGAGCATTATCAAACCACTAAATATAAAAAATTACATGCATGAGCTTGTGGTCCATTTAAAATTCTTAAGAAAATTGGAACTAATACTTATCACCTTGATTTTCTTGCTGATATGCTCATTCATCTAGTTATTAATATTGAAGATAATATATCATATGAAGGAATTAGCAAACCTCCACTTATTCAGTCTAACTCTTTAGCAGGAGATATATCACCGTACTTGCAGAAGCCCTCTTTCTTTGAAGTTGATTATATTATCAGCGCATTAATCCAACATCATTTCTAGTTCATTGGAAGAATAAGCTACCAACTGAAGACACAAGGTTGACTCGTACTGATTTGGAGACTTTAGCCCCATAATTTGAAGAAGACTTCTTAGATTTCGACTCTATGGAGCAGCGTTCAATTGAGCCCAGAGGAGTTGATGTAGAACATCATGAGGATCTAAAAATTAGTGCTCAATGTCCATTTAAATGATCTCAAGCTAAAGCCTAAGAAAATTCAAGAAAGAAGAAGGCTTAGCCCATTAGCCTGCTAAGGCCCATTTTATAATTTCATCTTTTTATTTATGTAATTTTTAATTTTATTCTAGAAACTCCATGTTTGAAATTTTGCATTTAAGAATTCAAAGCATGACATGTGAGGTGGTTGAATCCACTAAAAATAATAGCATGTGAAATGGGTGGATGACATAAAATAATCAGGCAATTTAATGCTTCACATTAATGTGGCCACCCACCTTTCCCTCCATATTTTGAATTTTGTTCTTTTGAAAGATACTTGTAATTGCTATAAATACCCCCACTAGAATGAAGGAGATCTTTTGGCAATTACAAATTATTTGAGTTATTCTTGTGGTTTGAGAGCTTGGTGGCCAAACCTTAGCATTCCTTGGTGGGAGCGCTAGTTATTCAACATATCTTCTTTCCTCACCTCCAATACCCATGTTCTCTCAATCTCATCAAAAGAAAGAGCACCCACCTCCATCACTTATCCTTGCCCTCTTAGCTCTCATTCTACTTTAAGAACATTAAAATGTTGATCAAATACTTCAATAAAAGAAAGAAGAGGGCAGCCCTCAGTGACTCTAATAGGTTCATTAGTGTGGAAGAAGAGGAGCGATATCACCATGCTCTCATCCAAACACATCTTATCATAGAGAGAGTTTCTTCAACCTGGGTAGGAGCATGAAGAGGATCATCAATGAGTGGGGCTGGGAGAAGCTAGCCTATGACAAAAACTCTTATTCCATTCTTGTAGTGCGAGAGTTCTTCGCCAACGCAAAGGACCCCTAGAATAATAGAGTTTTCATTTGGGGAACACTAGTAAGTTTCAACAATAGTACTATTAATTCATATTGCAATTTACAGGATGTTGTATATGATTAGTTTCAATAATAGTACTATTAATTCAACAATAGTACTATTATTCCAATCTAGATTTTGATAAAATTCTTAGTTTTTTTTATTGTTAGAAATTCCAATGTCTAATGGAAAAGAAAGGAGAACAAGATTATCAATTTTCCTGCCACTAGCCTCACTATTGAGGCCAAAGCTTAGCTCTATTTTATTTTTTCTGAGCTAATGCCCATTTGCAATATTAATGAGATGATTAGGGATAGAGCCATTTTAAATTATGTAATTTAAAAGGGCTTTACTATGGATGTAGGGAGGATCATATATAATTCTATTTGTAATATGCTTAAGGGTAATACTATTGTAGGTTATGGTCATTCTTATTTTATTTATCCTTTGTGTGTTATGATGGGTGCACAAGGATATTCTAATGAAGAAGTTTTGATTCAGAAGGTTCCCCTTACTAAGAAAGTAATTGAAGGATTTGGCTTGAGGATTGAGGTGGGAGAAAGCTCACGTGCTCCTCAGTTCTGGCCTAAATCCTCCAAGATCTTAAATGAGCAACTCCAAAGAAATTGGAGGACAAGTCTCAAATTTAAAGAAAAGGGTTGGTGAAATTAGTTGGTAGTATTAGAAATTGGGGAGAAAATTTGACCACCATATTGGTTAGTAGCAGCAGCGATTTTCATACATGGCTAAGTTTAACTCAGCACTTGTTCATATATTTAAAAACTATGGCATTCATGTCGGCCTGGGTTAGACTTCTTTTCCTATGGTACCTCAATATTAACCTTATATGAGCACCCTGGGTGAACAAAAAGAAGAGGAAGAGGAGGACAACATTGCGATGTTGATTTTAGTGCTTGAGTGATAGGGCAATGTGACGTCATGATGAGGAATGCTACATATTTAATTTTTTGATAGCTTAGTGCCATGATGCTATTCCCATAATGTCGAGGTGCTACATAGTGGGAACTCTATTTTTGGGTAGTCTTCTCATGGAATTCAATGATTTTTAGAAATTTTTGCAGCATAACAGCTTAGTAATGCTAGATTTTCACTTTTTTAATGCGAAAGCACTCTTCTCCCTTGTTTCAGATCCAAGATTGATGGAGGGAGGGATATAACCAAGTTCAATAGCAAAGGTCTTCAAATTTCAAGATTTTTGAGAGTTTTGGGTTTTGGGGCATTCTTTCTTACTCTGATTCCATAATCAATGGAAATAAGCTTCTTTATTTCTCTTTAGATCCAAGATCGATAATAGAAATCTTCCTTTAGAGAAAAATTTATATATAAAAGAACATTTCCAAGAATCTTTACTTGGAGTTCAGTATGGCTGGCTTTGATCTTGTCTCGTACTAGAGGAGAGCATCCTCGTATAGTGGCGAGAAACTTGTTGTGGAGAGAGAGTGTTGGAGATTGGAAAAAATAAACGGAGCAAGTCGAAGAGGTGTGTGGCCAGTTCCCACCTCTTTTATATAGGTTCAAGTAACTATTCCCACTCTTCTTGGGTAGTTTTCCCACCCTCTAACCTCTTCCCCTCTAGGTAGTTATCGTTGTAGAGGAAGTAGTTGGTAGGAAGGTAACTTTGTTTTGCTTTTAAAATTGAAGGTTGTTGTGACCATTCATAGGTGCTAGTATTATTGCACAACGGTGTTGTGTTATTTAAGTAGACAACCAATAAGGGTGATTATCCTTCTTGAAAGCCACAATAGGGCCTAGGCCCTAGGATTGTAGCACTATGGTTCTCTAAGTAAAATTTTTGTTTTATTTTATTATTAACTTTTTAGACATAAATGCTATAAACATTAAGAAATGTTTCTTTCATCAGCTTGAAGTTATATTCTTAGGTTTCATAATGTCTATTGATGAGTTAAAAGTAAATTTCATAAAAAAAATTTATTATTAACTAGCCTACCCCAAAATCTTAAATGGATGTTAAAAGATTCTATAGAGTAGCCACTTTCTATAAGAGGTCATTAATAATTTCAGCATGATTGTAGCTCCTATTACTAACATCTTAAGGAAATATAAGTTTACTTAGACTACAGATGATGATAGGACCACGAAACAAATCAAAATTCTTATAACCTCATCACTGTTATTAAAACTTTCTAATTTCAATAAAATATTCGAAGTAACTTATCATACATCAAGTGTTGGAATTGGTGGGGTATTAAATCAAACAAATCATCCTATGTATTCTTTAATGAGAAATTAAACAACACTAAATGAAAATATTTACATATGATCAAGAGTTTTATGCAATCATTCAAATTCTTAAGCACTAGACACATTATCATTTACACAAGGAGTTCATTTTGAATATAGATCATCATGTTGTAAAATTCTTCGATTCTCAAAACAAATTTAACTATAAAATGATATATAGATTGAATACCTTCAAAAAATTTTCTTTGTATTTTAACATAAACCTAGTTTAGAAAATAACCCAGTAGATGCATTATCTAGGGTATCTCTAGTAATTTCATCATTGGAATTTCAAGTCCCTGGATTTCAACTTTTAAGAGAAGATTATAAGATTTTCCCTAATTTTCATATGACTTTTAATAGCTTCTTTGTCATTATTGATGGTTATATTTATAAAGGCAAGAGGTTATGTATTCTTAGAACATCCATGGGGGATTTTTTATCTCTGAACTTCATTGTAAGACATTTTAGTAAATTAAAGATCAAAGATCTAGTTGAGAAAAAGTTATTTTGTCCATCATTATGAAGAGAAGTTGATTGTGTTGTAACCAGTGCTATAACTATCATCAAGTTAAGATTACAAAGTAAAAGGCAATATGTTACACATCTTTGTCGATTCCTTCATGTCCATAGAAAAATCTATCCATAGATTTTATGTTAGAATTTCTAAGAACACTTTGAAGAGGCCATAATAATATTTGTATGTATGTGGATAAACTTTCTAAGATGGCATATTTCTTCCTTTGCATAGAATTAAATAATGCATCTCACATAGCTAGATTAATCTTTAGAGGAATTGTGAGGTTACATGGAGTCCCATCTACAAGAATTTTAGATAGAGATGTTAAGTTTATATTTTATTTTTAGAAGACCCTAAGAAATTAATGACAACACAATTGAAATTATCTTCTACATTTCACTCATAAACTAATGGACAAATATAAGTACTTAATAGAACTTTAAGAAACTTATTCAGATGTCTAGTTGAGAAGATTATAGGAAATTATGATTTAACCATAACTACATTTGAATTTTCCTATAATAGTATCATTTCTAGGACAACCCACAAGTCAACTTTTTTTTTTATAGCCTTGATGCATATAAATATACAGCCTTTAGGAAGACATAAAAACTAATTGGAAGAACAAAATGACAAGTATGTAAAATAAAAGAACCAAAATAAAATTTTTAAGGAATATGAAGTACGTGATTATGTCTTCGTATGCATTCACCCTTAGAGATTTCTTTCCAATAAACATTAAGAAACTTGATACTAATACTTATGATCTTGAATTGTCCCCTCACATGTTTATTAGCCCAGTTAATAATGTGAAAGATTTATTATATTTTAAAAAGTTATCCAACGTCTAAATTTATAAGTTGACATCTTTGTAAGAGAAAATAAAAATCATTTGCAAGTACTCATCTAACCAACATGATTTGAGCTAGAGGACATCGTCACATCTAAAATATCATTAGATAATGATACTAATCAAATATTCTTATTCAAATAAAAAGATAAAATATCAAGTGAGGACCTAGTTGACTTTGGATGAGCTGCAAAGCCTTGCCCCTAAACTCTTCGAAGACCTCTAGAATCCCCACTCTTCAGAGAAGAGTTCTTCAGGGTTTGGGGGAGGTGATGTAGCACATCAAGGAAGAAAGAAAAGTAGAAGGCCTATCACAAGGTCCTAAGCTAAGAGACATGGCCTATGGGTCATCATATGTATTTTATGGGTTGTAATTTGTATTAGAAAATGTGTTTTTCATGTTCAAGTGTTATATGTGTTTTATGGTAAAAATAATATATTAATATGTAGAAATCATTATGGTGCTTTAGTGTTTCTCATCTAGCAATGCATCTACTATATTTTGTGTTTAGGGACAAAAAATATAATGTTGAGGTGATGGCTTTAGCGTCTAAGTGTCATCATTTTTGGTTCAATTTTAAGATAGTTATTTAGAACTAATTGAAAGGTATTCTAAAATGACACATCCTTTGGGACTATTAGAACATGTATAAACATTTTATTAGTGGACATAAAGACAATTGACATTTGTGTATATGAAATTAGAGTAAAAACTCTTGATTGGAGCTTGCTAGCCAACCTTCTCGGGAGATTTGGTAATCTCTTTTTTCCATTCTACTTTGGGGAGTGAAATTCCTAAACACTTCCTCCTTTAGTGTCTACACTAGATTAGAGACATAATCCTTTAAAATAGGAAAGTGGAATGTTAAAACATGAAGTGAAACAATAATGAATATATATGAGGATGAGTGCTTACATATATGTACATAAGAATATTATAGAATTAAAGGAATAAGTTGATGTTAAGCATTTTTCCTTTCACTTTCCTAGAACCTCAGCCTCTTGGGCACTCAGTTTAAAAACCACCGTCTTGTTGAAACTACCCACACAACTGAAGGACTTGATGAACCAAAGCTTGGAAACCCAGTTTCTCACCTTGTTCAATAGACCAACAATAAACAACCAAGAAGTGGATATCCATATGCTTATGCACTTTAGTCGATAAAAGAAGGTAGAAGAGAGTCAAGCTTTATACCAAACTCGTTTTCCTTAAATGTAGTTGTGACACTCGCTATAGCATTTAACAATATTTGAACGAGTACCACTCCATAGAAATTCAAGATTTCAACCTAATATGCATAGAGGGGAAAGCAGAGATTGAATTGAAAGTGGTCAAAGGCAATGCATAACTCATTCTCTTTCAAAGTATTAACTAACTTGTCTTAATGAGTGATTCTCACTAAATAATTAGAATTACTATAGAAATATCCATAGAAAATGAAGGGCTCAACCACTACATCAAGAGTCAATTATGCATTCACTATATTCACCATGAAGTTGTCAGATGCTTTCTATAAAGCTACAATACCCTTATTTGAAGCACTTACTGAAAGATGGAAAAACTAGTGAAAAAGAGGAAAGACACTCACAAAAAAAAAAAAAAACTTGCTCAAGATCAAAGAAGAATGTGTAATAAAATCTTACCTTTCCAAAATAAGTAAAATTTATAGGAGTGATAAAAGGATCTAGATATGTGAACATCAAGTTAAGCATTAAATGAAGAAATCACCATAAAATCTCGTGAAGATCTCAAGTGATGTAGAGCATGATAATATTATTAAATGAGTACACTTGCAATTAATCAAAAAATTAAATGAACTCACCGTGTAAGAAAGGCAAATAAAAAGTAATTATTTTTTTATTTAGATAAATATTCTTTTTACAACACACTCATCTTAATCTTCTTGCAACACTTCTTAAACTATCTAACTAATGGGATTGATTACCACTTGGAATGAGCACTCTTTTATTAGACAAATAATCAAACATGAAGTTGTCACACATGATGAAGAGAGAAGACCTACTTGATTCAACATTACTTGAAGCAAGGTCAACTCAGCCTCCATAGATGCAAACTTCCACAATGACTAGGCTTCCACAACCTTTAGCCTTGCAACTCAACCTCCAAAGCCCATAGCCTACTTTATGACTTGGACTCCATAACCTCTATCTTCTTTAGCAAATTGACAATCAGTTGCCATATTGAGTTTGTGCACTTTTCAAAGAGAGTTTGTCACCCATGAAAAGTGATGAACTCAATAAAAGTGCTAGATGCTGAGGCTCTCCCACAACATCTCCTTCTCAAGAGAGGGAGGACTCACCACTCACATAATGAGTTGATGAAGGGATGCCTGCTAGCATCTCTTATAAGTTTGTTGAAGTAAAGTTGGTCACTCTAGTAGTAGAAGTAGCTGAGTCCTCTGAGTTCTTCTGTAGGAGAGCAAGATCCACACCTAATGAAAAACTTAGAATCAGAGATATATTATTTGATGGAGTCACTAGAAGGTATGTGGCTGTGAGAACCTCTTCAACTAAAGTCACCTACATAATGAGAAGCAATGTTGTTAATTATGAACAAAGGAATTCATATGAGATAATGAATTAAATGTGTCATTCTTAGAAAAGGAAACTGCTCTTGAATCAAATAAACTTCCTCCTCTTTTTGATATCATTCAAATAACTCATCACTATGAGATGAATCATCATCTCTGAGCTACCTAGTTCTAAATGGTTGGCCCTGGGAGTTGGCTACTATCTATCATCTCTCTTCATAGATTTGAGTACACCTTTCATGCTCAACTATGATAGCAAAAAGATCATAAAAAATTAAGATAAGAGACAAAAAAGTTGCCAAAATAAGGATTCATACTGCGGTGAGGCAGTCCACATCTACTCTTTATTGAAAAGGAGATCTAGCCAACCTACTCATCATAACTTTCCTCTGTCGACCATAAGCAATATTACCACTAGAAACACCCATAGAAGTGATGCTCTCATTAATATTGTCAAGCTTATCTTATGAGTCTTCAGTAGTATCTTTGCCTATAGTGATAATCTCACATACCTCCACTCGCAAATTCTTATTGCTATCTTTGGTTGAAGCATCAATCTTACTCATGATTCTCATCCCTAAAGAAAGCTCACCTTAATATAAAATTGTATAGTGAGTTCAATTTCCTTCTTAGTTTTCTTCTTCTTTTTTACCAAGCCAGTTCAAAGCTGAGTAGAATCTATATCATTGTTAGATCTTTTGGAGCCCTTTTAAGGTGTTCACACTATTAATAAGAAAAATCAATAATGAAAGGTAAGATGAATTCCATAAAGATTAGTGCCAAAGAAAATCAGCTTAAGCATATGATTCCATTTATAGGCTAGAATGAAAAAAAATTTTAAAAAGGATAGGTCAATTCAAAAGTGATATGCCATATATTTTAAAATAATTTCTAGTCATTATTTTTTGAATTAAATGCTTATAATTAATACCAATTTTTATTCTTCTATCATTTTTGTAGGTCACCTATAACAAAGAGCAGAATAATAAAGAGCTTAAATGTTTGCCATGAAATATGCATGAACCTAGGGAGCCTTCATAACAAGGGATCAACATAGGAGCGTTCATCAATAAGATGTAAAATTTAGACAAGCATAGAACTCACCCACACAGAATTTCCTTGAGTAGCTGAGCTTGAAGAAAACATGGTCCAATCGAGCTAAGCAACTCATTCATATATAGACCACCCAAACAGGCATTCATCAAATGATTCATGCTACCTACATTTATTCACACTCAAGACTTTATACATCATTCATTCATTCTGAGTCTCAATTTATGTAATCAATATAGTTAATGTATATATTCCTTATATCTACTTTTCAAATGTAGTCACCCCTTCTTATAAAGGGGAATTCTTGGGAGGGGCAAGATCTTCTTCCTTCTAGTAGTTTCAAGACCCCAGAGAAAGATTCTTGTACTTTGAGTCCCTACTTATACTTGTATTCTTAGAGATAATGGATTATTCATACATTTCTGCACTTTTTGGTTTTGTTTTTTTTTTGTTTACTTTATCTCACATTAATTGATTGTACTTCCTACCTTCCTAAGTGAAGTCATTCATAATTCTATGGAAAAACTTGAATACAATAGTTTTATTCAAGTGTGATCATGCTAATGCAAGTGCAACTAGTATGAAAATAAATAAATAAATTTTGACATGCTTTAAGTTGTCTTATTTGATTCACAATGGAGATATACTAGAATTTATTTATTTATTTTCTCTTCACAACTTGAGTTTGATATTTATATTTAAGATCATAGAAACATAATTAGGAATTAGATCATAAGAGTCAAGTTGAGAGATATTTTTTATTCAATCATTTTTATAGTAAGGGAATCAAATTCTTGACTACCTTATGCAAACATAATATAATGTAAGTTTCCAATATTTTTTTTCTAAATTATTCTAGCATGTAATCATTATGGTTTAGGGCATTTTTTATTTCATTATAATTTGTAGTGATGACAAGTGATAGTTTATTAAAGTGAGCTAAAAAGTTTATATTTAGAGGAAATTTTATTAAGGGTATACCCAAAATAAGCAGGCACCTAAATACTAAAGACTCAACATATGCATGATGAGCACAATCAACATATGGGCTATGATTACACTAACATGAACTTTCCCTTAGAAGGTGATCATTCAGTGAAGAATGCTCATCTCAAGGTGACTCAAGCACAACATTCTCTAGCATCAGGGAAGAGCGACCACTCAAGGAATAAAAGCACCACATACTTGCTATGAGGTTAGTCACTCTGTGTAGTAAGCATTCACTTCTGATCAAGGCAATTCCCTTATACTTAGTCGACAGGTCCCTTCTTATACTTGTTTCCTATATTATCCCTCATCCTAAATATTATAAAAGGGTGTGAGGGGTCCCTTTTTTGGGGTTTTGCAGATGAATCTTAAAATAAATAATTCAAACTAGCTTAATTCAAGGGAGAGCATAATTCTTTCCTTCTAATCTTTGTTCTCTCTCTCTCTCTCTGAAACAAGGTAGTTCATCTCAAATTTTTTTGTACTAATATTACTTTAAAAGATAATAATACTAAATCTTTTTCTCATTTTTCTTTATTACCTATTGTTTCTCTCTTTGTTAACCCTGCTTCTCAGATATCTTTTGAGGGTTTGCTTCAACCATAGACAAATTTGGATGAAGTAGAACCATAGGAGATATCTGAGAAGTAGAGTTAACGAAGAGATGAATAAAAGGTAATGAAGAAAAATCAGAAAAAGATCTAGTTTCATTATCTTTTAAGCAATCTTAGTACGAGAAAAGAGAGAAGGAACTCTCTTATTCCAAAGAGAATAAAGATTAAGAAAAAAGAATTAAGATCTCTTCTGAACAAAGCTACTCTAAATGAGTTATCTTAAGATTTACCCACCAAACCCATGAAAAGGGCTCCCCACTGTTGACCTCCATATGCGTGTCACAAATCAAGACAAGCCCACAAGTCAAATTCGACGGACTTCGGAAGCGACAATGCATAAATCGAGGCTGAAATGCACTGGACATCACCAAAAATGATCAAAATGAACTATGATTGATGAAAAAACTTTGCCATCATGTTCAAAATATTGAAATTAGCCAGAATATAAATATAGCATGACTTAATGATTAACTAATCAAGCTCTAGCGTCGTCAACATGCTTGCATGCATATCGAGGTCAGTAGGCACCAATGATGACTAGATGACCTCCGTTCATGAAATTGATTACTCCGTTAAATTTAAAACATTAAAATCTATCAAATGAGACTATCTGCACTCAATTCAGACAAGTCTATGCAAATGTTGAGTGATTTGAAGTGACATCACGCAAATTGAGGCTAAAAGGCTTATCGCGAACTTGCCATCATATTAAATCAGTCGATGAAACATCATTTCAAAATGTCGACTTGATCGAGGGGGGGCTATTTGATGAAATAATTGATTGGCTTCAAAATGCTAAAATATATCAAATAAGACTATTTGTACTCAATTCGTACGAGTCTGTATGAAAATTGAGCGAGCAAAAGTGGCGTCGTTTTTGAAATTTCAATTTAGTTGACTTGAACTGACCTCGATCATGAAACGGATAGCACCATTGCGTTCAAAATAATGGAATTATCCTAAATTGGTATATATACATTGACTATGTGTATTTTCTAGCATGAAATCCAAATTAAAACAATTTAAATTAGTTCCTGACAAGTTAATATTGATAAATCATATCCTTCATCCATCCAGCTGTGATAAGGAATGCCAAATCCGTTTAAGCACGAATAAACCAATTCCTCAGTGGAGTCATTCATCAAAATAAGCAGACCAATTCCTCCATCTAACCCAACCAAGCATGAAGCTAGGGTTGGAGGAGACTCAAATATCCAATGACATAAAAGAAAGAGATCTTCAGTAAAGCCATTGAAGCAGTTAGTAGATGGTATAAGAACTCTTATCTATTTGACCACCCAATTCTGACAAGTTGGTCAATTCCTGTCATTTAGTAGGTCCTAAATAAGGCAACATGCTAATGACAAATCTGTAGCTTCAGCTATTATTTAAGCTAAAATGATCCAAGCCAATGATGGTCAAATTTTAACAAACGTGACTCACTCCATGCATGAATCACATTTATTGGGGGGCATTTGTTGACCTCCACATGTGTGTCATAAATCAAGACAAGCCCACAAGTCAAATTTGATGGACTTCGGAAGCGATAATGCACAAATCGAGGCTAAAATGCACTAGACATCATCAAAAATGGTCAAATAACCTTTGATCGATGAACAGGCTTTGCCATCATGTTCAGAACATCAAAATTAGTCAGGATATAAATTTAGCATGACTTAATGATCAACTAATCAAGTGCTCGAGTGGTCAACATGCTTGCACGCATATCAAGGTCAGTATCGATGATGACCAAATAACCTCCGTTCATGAAATTGATTAGGCCGTTAATTTCAAAACATCAAAATCTACTGAATGAGACTATCCACACTTAATTCGAATAAGTCTGTGAAAATATAAAGTGATTTGAAATGACATTACACAAATTGAGGCTGAAATATGCAGGACGTTACTGAAATTAACTCAAATGACCTACGATCGATGAACGGACTTCCCCATCGCATTCAGAACGTTGAAATTGGTCAGGATATAAATATTACACTTTTAAAGGTTGTGTCATTAGCAGAAATTATTTGGCATGGCATTCCAAATATATAGACTACATTATGCGTGAAGAAGTTGATCACTTGGTCAGCAATAACTTCTTTAAATGGAGTAGCCTCAACCCACTTAGAGAAATAATCAGTCACTGCTAGGATGAAGCGATGTCTAGCTGACGATGGAGGATCAATTGGTCCAATTACATCTGTACCCCAACATTCAAATGGCTAGGATGTTATTGTTGGGTGTAATGGATTTGGAGGTTGATGAATGAGATTCTCATGTATTTGACACTCATGACACTTCTTAGCATGATTAATACAGTCTCTCATCATAGATAGCCAATAATAACCCATTCTTTTGATCTTTACTTCCATCTTGGGACCTGACTGATGTGCACCATAAAGTCCTTCATGAACTTCGACTATCACTTTGCCAGCTTCATCTACACCTAGGCATCATAGCCACATTTGTTCAAAGGATCTATATATAAAGTGTTGTTGACGAAAGCATAATGTAGCATTCTCTTTTCGATTTGAGCTGCCTGTGATTTATTACTCGGTAATTTTCCTTCTTTAAAATAGTCGATAAAGGCTTGCCTGCAATCATGCGACTCTTCTACAATAAAGGCTTCACACTATTTTTCTGAGGCAATGTCATTCTTAGCTCTTCTATGTACAACTTCTTATTGATTTTAGGGAGTATGAGGAGCAACTTGAGTCGCATCCTGCTGCATCGGGTTTGATAACCCCTCTACCTGAGGGGATTGATACTTTATCGGCTCTAGAACTCATCGAGTTAATATGCTGATCATGACATAATCACCATTCATACTTGTCATTTCCTTAGCTAATTTTGCTAAGCAATCAGCTTTACTATTCTCGGATCGGGAGACTCGAGTTAGTGTGATATTTGGTATCTACTTCATAAGCTCGAGAACTCGCTTGTGATAGAAAGTTAACTCAAGCTTGTTGATTCTATAGATGCCAAGTACTTGATTTATAATCAGCTAAGAATCACCAAAAATGTTCAGGTTTTAAATGCCTATGAAAATAGCTTCATCAAGACCTGCCACTAATACTTCATATTCAGCTTCATTATTAGTTCTTGGCCCGGTCAACCCATATGATCATCTCATTATCCCTCCTTCTAGTGTTATGAAGATGATGTCGATTCCTGCTCTTGCTCTTGGAAAATTTAGATGTTGGACTTGTTTGACTGATGAGGCCCCATCAAAGTATATTTCCCAAATTTGTGATTTCTCTCTTTCATGAATGAGCATAATTTATTCATCGGGAAAATCATCATTAAGAGAGAGTGAAGAGGATGGGATGTCGGCTAAGACTTGTCCCTTCATTGCCTTATGTGGAACATATGTGATATCAAATTGTAGAAACAATCTGCCATCTTGTGACCATCGCTTGGTCTTATCATCAAGTACTTCAGTGGATCGATCCTTGAGATGAGGGTAATCTTGTGAGATAACATATAATGATGAAGCTTTTGGACTGTAAGGATTAATGCTAAATAGTATTTCTCTATCGAAGAGTATCTCATTTCTGCTCCTATTAATCTTCAGCTGATATAATAAAGAGAATTCTCTTTGCCTTCTTCATTATGTTGTGCCAATAATGCTCCAAGGGACTCTTCTAGCATAGCTGTGTATAGAATAAGGGGCTTCCCAGGAGTAGGTACTGCTAGGATTGGTGGATTTAGCAAGTAGCTTTTAATGCTATTGAAGGCTTCTTGACATTCTTTGTCCCACTTGAATGGAGCATCCTTCTTCATTAACCTTGCAAATGGTTGACAGTGTCCTGATAGATTTGATATGAATCGATGGATAAATGGGAGCTATCCTTGTAAAGAATGGAGCTGACGCAAACTCTTAGGTGGAGGCATCTCCATAATTTCCTTAATTTTAGAAGGATCAATTTCAATACCTCTGTGACATACAATGTACCCCAAGAATTTTTCAGAGGATATCCTGAATACACATTTTAGAGGATTCATCTTGAGATCATATTTTTTGATTCTCTCTAATACAATTCTTAAGTCTTCAAAGTGGTTTTTATGGTTTAAGCTCTTCACCACCAGATCGTTGACCTAACATTCCACCTTTTGATGAATCAACTCATCAAAAATATGTGTCATGGCTCTTTAGTATGTAGCTCCAGCATTTTTCAAGCCAAAGGGCATGACTGTGTAGCAATAGATGCCAATAGGTGTTCTGAATTATGTATGTTTTTCATCTTCAGGTGCTATTTTGATTTGGTTGTATCGCGATAATCTATCCATGAATGAGAACATGTTATAGTTGGAAGTGTTGTCCATAAATAGTTCTGATATGGGAAGCAAAAAGTCATCTTTTAGGCATGCCTTATTTAGGTCCACTAATAGTTCTGATATGCAGAGATAAATTTGACCGTTCTTCTTTCTAACTGGGATAATGTTGGCTATCCAATCTTCATACTTCTCCTACTGGATGAAGCCTACTTTGATTAGCTTCTTAGTTTCTGCAAGCATCTGTTCTTCAATCTCCAATCTCATTCACCTAGGAGCTTGCTTAACAGGCATTGCATCTGGTTTGATAGCTAGTTTGTGAACTACTACATCAGGGGATAAGCCTTGCATTTCAGAATATGTCCATGAAAAATAGTCCCTAAATTCACAAAGTAACATTTTCAGCTCTTCAACTTTTTCATCAGGCAGAAGGGCACTAATGAAAGTTGGATGGGGATCATCTTCAGCTCCTAGGTTGACTTCTTTAAGTTCATCCATAGTAGCTATTTGTCCACCATCTTCAAGCTCTTCAGGTGTGGGCTTGGCTTCCACTTCTTCCTCATTTTTAGGAAGAATTTCATGGGAATCATCTTCTTCATCACTATGAGTTTCTACCTCAGCTTCTATTATATTATAACAGGCTCTATCTTGATGAGATTTGTGGATGAACCCTAGACCTTTAATGATAAACTTATCACTTCTCAGTGATGCTTGAGGACTTCTTTGGCTCCACATTTTGTTAAAGATTTGAGTCCTATATTTAGTAGTTCCAATATGCACTCCAAGCTTATGCATCATTCTTCACAACTTTTGTGGATAGTATATTGGTATTCTTGTTAGCACTATCTCATCAGAGTTTTTGTGTTGAGTAGGCTGTTCAAAATCTTAAGGCCGAGACTCTTCAGATTTGTAGAATAGAGTTCCTGTTCTGCCACTCTCACTCAACGACGACACATAAAATATTATCAATTCCTCAATATTATGAACCTCCAGTGGAGTGATTTCTTTGAAGCACTGTTGAGGGATGGGTAGAATTTTGAGTGAGTCATCTGACTCTGCCAAGTAAGCTATCCTTCTTGATGTAGCCATTTGGACTCTATTTCCATAAGTAGATTCAAAATCATAGTCCAAATCCGACTCACTTATTTCATACTCTGCTTTTCTTGAGAGTTTATAAGTTTCCTTAGGTTTGATAGGAATATCTTCTTCTTCTTCTTCTGTGTCACTCCCCACATGAGGAACTGATTTTCTTGAATTAGGTGCAAAGTCAAGTGTTTTAGGAAGAGTCAACATTGCCTTCTTTCTTCCTCATTATTTTTGCTCTTTTATTTTGTGAAATAGCTCTTTAGTTCCTGAAGTGGATGCTACCACTTCAAGAGGCTTTGTTAGCTTATGCTCTTTGAGGATGAAGTACTTTGCATCTTCATAGATTTTTTCTTCATTGACAGAGAATGGTTGTAGGTTACCAGGAATTCTGAATTCTTCTCTATCTTTTAGATACTTCATACATTGATGCATAGTTGATGGGACCATGCCATACTCATGTAGCCACGGCCCGAGAGCTTTAAATGATGTATCAGCATCGATTTCATGAAACTTGGCTTCTGTATATAAATCCTTGAACTTGAGCAAGAGAATAAAAGAACCCAAAGTTTTCTACCCCTTTTCATTGAATCCATGAACCATCAATTTATCTCTCCCAAGATGTTGGATATTGAGTGATAATCCTCTCAATACTTTTAGACTCATAAGATTGATAGAAGAACCTAGATCGATCAATATTCTGCTAACAGAGATGCCATCACACTCTGCAGTAACATAAAGAGGACAATTGTGATCCCCTGTTCCCAACATAAGATCCTCTTCAAAAAAGTGTGATCATTGGGAGATCTTGAGTTTGTAGTGCTTCAGTCATGCATTTTTCAGCAAAGTAAGCTTCATAACTTTACGAATCTTTGAGAGCCTGTCAAAGTTTTTCAGAGGTCTTTTGAAATCAAGAGAGCCTCATACACACTCAGTTGTGCTGAGATCTTTCTCAAGTGTGATTGAATATTGTAATATATACTCTCGCTTAATTTAGGCTTTATCCTAGGGTTTCTAGGAATAATATCTTCATTGACTTCAATTTGCTTGCCTTTATCTTTATTTGCATTTCCCTTCTTTGATGAAGGTGGTAAGACTTTACCACTTCTCAACTGAACTTGAATAACTTTTTCTCACTCAGATTCTTCTAAAGAGGTAGTTTCTTCAAGTTCCATTCTTATTCTGAAAGATTGGCCAAAAGGGTTAGACTCACTTTTCAACGTCATACATTTCATACGTGATGATATCGATGAGTCTGACTCTTCTCCATCGGAAAATGTAGATCTTCATCTAAACTATTATTGTATTGTTGAGTCATTAAATAAAATTCATATATTATCTCCTCAGGCTCTTCTTGCTTTCTGGATAAAAATTTTGATGGGTCGGTCGAGTTTGTCTAACTATCATTGTCATCTCGGAGTAACTGATGTTGAAGAATATCTGACATTATGTAGATGATTCAGCATGTCTCTATCGGACAAGACTCACCATTATCTTCTTCATCTGATTCAGTAATACGAAGTTTAGGCATGAAGTTTGCAAGCCTAAATGGCTTTCTTGTTGGTTGATGATACTCCTCTAGATTGTTAATGATCTTTTGAGTTATGGTTCTCTTCCTGATCTTCTTTTTCTTAGCCATCTTCTTTGATTTATTATGCCTACATTTAATAGACTGTTTCTCACACTGTGATGAAGTAGCCTTATCAGAATGGTGCTGAGAAGCCCAAATACTTGGTTTAGGCATCACTCTTAAGTCCAATATAGATTCAAGTGGTGATTTCCACTTAACACTAGGGACATCTTTTAGCTGCTTTAGCATCTTCATGCTCTTTTTGGAAACTACTATTTGCCATTCTTCAGTATGAACTGGTTTCTCCTTCTATTTATCTTTGCTGGATGATACAGAAGAAGATGTAATCATCCTAGTAGACTCTCTTTTTGGGTTGATTAAAACACTATTGGATAGTGTAAATTCACCTTGTCGATACTTCCTTTCTAGCCAATCTTTGAAGACATAACAATCTTCAATAGGGTGACTAATCATTCGATGGTAAGGACAGTAGTTTGGATTATTGACTTGATCAGCTTCTTCAGGCCTTTTAATTTCTGGTAACTATAGGTTGGCTTTGACTGCTTGCCGAAATAATTTGGCTACATTGTCCCTTCTAAATGAATATTCTTTAAGAGATGGCCGCATTCACTCATCATCTCTTGTATTCTGTTTTGGATGCTCCCCATAACTTGGAAAATTCTGAGGTTTGTCATTACCTCCTAATACCAATTTTGCTGTGGATTAGAGTAAACAAGATTTTTACCCTTATCATCATTTTGCATTGTTGCTTTCCTTTATCTTCATTATATATCACCCGCTTTTTTCCATTTGAGCTATAAGAAGCGGTGTGAGTTTCATTTCTTCTTGAGTCTGAAGGTTTGTTTCTCTTTTTTTTATCTGCATAGACTTTAGATTTAGGGCGATTCAATTTTTCAAATTTAGCCACCCTATTGAGCAAGTCTTGAAATGTTGCAATCAACGCCATGCATAGAAATGGTGCCATTTTATCATCCATATTGCCCATTAGCAACTGGATCACATGTTCTTCTTCCAATAATTGCTCGCACTTCATACTTAGGTTGCCCCAACGACCTATGAATTTTTATACTGACTCATCTTTCCTTCTCTTCAGTAGGGCAAGGTTAGCAATTGTGATTTTCTCGATTGCACTGGCGAACCTTTTCATAAATATGGTCTCTAATTCAGCAAATATTTTAACTGAATCATTTGGCAATTTTGCATACCATTTGAAAGTGGCTGAGGTCAAGCTACTAATGAGTTGACAAAAAAGTAGTGCATCGTTCCCTCCTGTGTTACCACAAGTAGCCTTAAATTGGGCCAGATGTTGCATTGGATTACCAAGCCCACTGAAAGTATTAAATTTTGGTATCGTAACCTTTGTACAATTGTATTAATTTTACACTCACTTTTCACTTTCTCGAGGCTATGACCACCTTTATTTTTTTATTGATTATCATTTCCAGTTGAACAGCTGTTACAGTTCCCGGTGTGCTAGCCAGATTTTTAATTATCGATTGGAGAGGTGTTTGGTTAACTTCATCCCTTGCTTCATGCATAGCATGTACTGTGGGAGCTTGAGGCACCACAGTGACTGGTGGTACATAAGTTGTATGATTAGCTGTCTATTGATTAGTAGAAAAAATAGGTGCTACACTTGATGTGATATTCCTCTACAACATCTCCATCATGATGTTCATTTGTACCATCATATCATTCATTTTGGTACCTAGCTGTGCAATTTCCTTGTCATTGACCTCCATTTGACACTACATTTCTCTTTGCTCTCTAGCTAGCGCTATGGCGTTAATCAGTACAAGCTCTTTCTCTTCCTCTACTTCTTCTTGTTGTTCTGCCCTTTGCTCATTTTCAGGGGAAGAACTTGACTGCCCTTCTCCTAATGCATTTGTGGCGACAGTTGTTATTGGGGCTATATGATGATGCTAGTTATAAAAGCTTGTACCAGGATGATCATTTCCTGGTTCAACCATATAGACAGCTTCGACACCCATGATTTATTTCTCATTTTGATCTTCTTCTTCTTCTTCTTCTTCAGAAAAGATAGAAGATCCATCCTCTATTTTCTTCTGTGAGGACTCTTCTTCATAAGCATCAAATTCAGGTTCAGGTTCCCTGAGTTCGTGTTGATGCTGATCGTTGAGTAGAGAGTTCATCTATATCTCTGACCATATAAGCGAAGGGATCACCCGCGTAGACCAGCACACAAGAGCGTATCACTCTTGCCGGCGATCCCATCGCATCCTGCGACTGTGCCCCTCCGCATCTCACTCGCGACCTTCTCCCGGCCGACCCACACCATCTCGGTCCTGTCCGTCCATTTGATTCGTTGAAGCTCGTGACTTGCTCCACGCCGGCCAGGTATCAAGCTGTCCGGAGATCCGTTGGACTGCCTCGTCGTCACTGGCGACCCTAACATGAAATCTGCCATGACCCACCAACCCATCACCGGAAATTTTTCACCTGCAACCTTTTTCATCCCGCTTTTATTGTGCAGGAATTGTGGAAGAAAAATCGTGAGTGCGATTTTCTGATTATGCACTCCCTTTCTCTTCCGTGTCACAAATCGGGAAGAACATCACATCGGTTCTTCTTTTAATTTTGATTTTACCCATTCCATGCATACCCAACCCATTCCTTTTCTAAACCGTGAAGAATATACATATACTTATGTTTATGCGGGTTTGAAGTGAATATATTATGTGCTTTCTGGGGACGAGATGAAAAATAAGGTGTCAAGACACCGCTTACGCTAACAAGGAATGTAGGTTGTTCTATGTCGGTCCCCTAGATGAAATCGCCAATTTTGTCTAGACTTAGAAAAAAAAAGGGGATGATTATATATTGCATTGTATGTATTCTTTACAAGTTTGAAGGCCTTGTTGTGCTCGATGAGGTCGACGAGATGAAAAAAGGTGTGTGAGACTGCCACGTGAGCATCGAAAGCAACACCATGATGTAGATGATATGGAGGTTGCCAAAATTTTGTCAAATCTTTTAGTTTAGAAAAATGGGAGAATGAAATGGGCTAATTTAGGAGTGCTAAGTAGGAAAACTTGCAGCTAATTTTATAGCGTCAAATAAGAAAAGGGGGTGGAGCCTTTAAAATAAATCTTGGAAAGAATAAAATATTCATTTAAAATCTAAGTAAAATTTGGGAGAGGCTAAAATTAAACTCACAAACTCTAATAGTTATTCTCTATGCCTTAAAGGGAAGTAATGAGTGAGTTCTCTTTTCTTGTAAATTCCTCAAAATTAGGCAATCTTTAATTAGAATTTGTGGGGGACTAATGCCAAACTCATAACATACTTGTAATAAACTCAAAATCTGAGGATGAGTCCAAATTGAGTTTAATAATTCTTATACGTATGTGGAGGTGATTACTATGCTAGCTGATAAGCATGAGTAGGGATAAAGCAATAAATATTGAAATCGATATAACTAATCAAAATTGATGTAAATTGAGCATAATCAAATTGGAGAAATGTAAAAACTCAACAAGTAAACTAAGTGCCAATAGTGTGTTAAATTGCAATCTAAACTAAAATGCTTTCTTCACCATCGGATCTGCAACCCTTTGTACAAGCAGACAAAAGGCGATACTAAATCAAAATCTGCAAAAATCATAGGGCCTCCTTTAATAAAAAAATAATGAATTTCATCCTAATTATGATTTTTAAGAGCGATAATTTTATTAATTAGATGAACTTAGCTAAGCTATAAATTCCTGCATGTGCTCGGACATAGAGATTTCAAGTGCAAATTTTAATGTCTGAAAAGGCTGCATAGGATAAAATTGGAATTAAATGAAAATATAAAATCAATTTCATAATTCAAAAAAATAAAAACTACCTAAATTCTTAAATACACCGCATGTACTATGTTGAATGCCTAAATTCAAGTGTCTAGGATCTTCATGGTTCTTAATTTAGTCTTAAGATTGGGTTAGCAAACCTAAAAAAAAAAAGAGTTTCAAATCGCTGAAATATCTGAAAAAATTGATTGTTGGGTAGATCTCTATTAGTAGCTAAATAGAGTTTACATGATCTAAAGCTCTTAAACATATCCAAATTAATCAATTTCTCAAATCAAATTGAATCAAATTAATTTTCAAATATCAATCTAAAATTGTTTAAATGAAACTCTATCACTAAAAACTTGAATCAAATTCAATCATCCACCTTCCGCAACAGTTTGTCGGGGTTGACAAACTAAGAAAACTCTAGCTCACAAAAGAGCCAATGTCAAATCAAGTATTTTGCTATGTTCACTCTCAATCAATCTCTTGCTAGCAAGGACATGACCCGTGTCCTCTAAACTGCGTGGCTTGGATAGTATGCTCCATAGATAAAGCAGTTATGACCAGAGTCCTTTGATCGGGTGATTTGGCCAGTCCGGCTCCATTATATTATGATCACGACCATAGCCCGTATGCTCCCCAATGGCTCCACCCTTTGAGTTGTGAATCATAGGGTATACAACCCTCAAGGTAGACTTAGACAAAGCAACACCGAGCTACAAGGATTTTTTGGACGACATAACTCATGAGTTGCTGATGAGGATCCTTCTGTCAGGTTGGGTCGACTACCTCCTCTGACTAAGTAGATTAGGAATCGTGACTACCCGGGATGATGGAACCATGGGATCTAGATCGGGCACATCATCACCCCCCAACCATCCGGTTTAAGTTATAATGATAAATTTCATAATCTAAATTTTAAAACTCTATATGCTGCTACTATACGCTACACATTAAGCAATCTAATGACTAGCCTTAATTGAAAGTTCTCTCTCACTTATTGGGAGGGGTAATTAACTATTGGGGCTTGCACCTATAGGAAACCTGGAACCAGATCTAAAGTTCTCACCAAATGAGGATGAAGTCTCTTGGTAGTGTCTTATCTACTATTCCATCTACCTTCTGAAAATTACACCGACCCACTTTAAACTACTCTTTTCATTGAAGCCCACACCCACAAAAAAATGAATACAAAAAGGGATCGGTTGAGTACATACAAGGGTCTCACTTTAACTGGAGGTGAGTTCTTATTAACGAGTGACCAGCTTCCCATGACTATGTGGTGACTTGATTTCTTGAGTGGTTTCTTCTCTGTTGTTAGAGAGTGCTATGTTTGTGTCACTTTAAGATTATCGTTATTCACTGAATGCTCACCTTCTAGAGGTGAGTCTGTGTCTGAGTAATCGTATCACATGTATTTATTATGCTCTCATGCATGAGATGAGTCTTTAGTATTTGAGCTTCCTACTTATTTTGGATATACATTAAGGATGAAAGTAGTAGAACTTTTGACTCTCTTAACTCCAATGCATCTAGATTCATAGGGGGAGAATGAGTATAATGGCATGCAATAACCATGATGACAATCATTTCATAGTTTTACATAGGAATTGCCATGATCAAATGATGGGATATGGTTGATAAGCTTGTAAATTATGTTTAAATTTACTATATAATTTTATAATCATAAATTTATTTTAAGTATTACTATTTTCTTGGACAAATGAGTTGCACCAATAAGGCTAGAGGGTACACTATGAGTGTGAATACTTAGAGCTTACCTTCAAGTAAATGGGTGATATTAAGGTGAATAATAATGGCATCTCTTACAATATCCCAAAGTCCATTCTACTAGGATCATATATGATAGTCATTACTAAAAAGCATATTTTAGCAACAATATCTTTTCTAGATTAGAGAAATAAGGGTATTAGCCATTTTAAGAAAATAATAAAAGCTAAAATTAAGGTAATATAATTAAGTACTACTTCTTTATTTTTATTTTATGTTCATTAATTACTATTTTAAATATTTAGTTACATTAGCAGTCAAAATTTGAATTTTTAGGTCATATACACTAATAGATTTTGCAATTACTCCATGTTAAATGATGCAAGTATGATAGCTAACTAATGAAAAAGTTATGGAGGTTGTCCCTAATAGAGTTGATAAAGTGTAATGGTGTCAATTGGTCATCAATGATCACAACTAGAAGACAAAGTTAGTATAACATTTTAAGTGAGCATTGCATACTTATAATCAAAGTTTCTAAATGAATTATTATATGAGTAGGGTGCTAAGAACATCAAAAATGCTAAGAAATAAAAATGCACTAACTCGATGGGTCATGTGAGTTAGAGACTATGAAATATTTTATATAATGCTATTATAATAATAGATACTTAATTAATTTGATTTTTTTGTATAGTCTATCTAGGATATACTTCAACTATGGTGGATCTATAAAATGCATAAATATGGTTCATGGTCTTCTAGGGATACTAAATTGAGATGGAAAATATTACGCTAAGTTATATGCAGTGAATATATAATATTTTTTTATAACTTAGGCTTAAGCTTGTGATATTCTTACTGAGGAAGGACTGACCTCAGAGGATGGAAACGTAGAAATAAATAAAAGAGTGTTTGCAATGATAATGGGACTTGAACACCCTGAAGTAGTATGAATTCATGGTTTTGCAATCACTTTGATAAATACTTTTCCTATAGCACTCGTGGTATGGGAGAGAGCAGTGGACAATAGCATTAGTCGACTTACAAGGCTTCTAAAGAAAACATAATCATTAAGATCTGAGATGAGATTGGCGAGTTCATTAAGATCTTAGATGAGAGAATTCATGCAATAACATTAGTTGTATTATCTAACTCTAGGTAGCATATAGATAGTATGTAAAGTTTTACTTATTAAATTTATTTTGAAAATTTAATGACTATAATTTTATTGATTAATTATATATTTCTTATTATTATGGTGGTACTAATCATTCTTCTAATGATTGACATGCTAAGAAAAACAAACTAATGAAGGATAAAGACTATGAATGAAAAAAAAAGTGAGAGAGCAAGTATGTTAATGTGAAGGAAATACTATACATGCTCTTACCAAAGCTCTTGATCAATCTAAAAGGCATAAAGATCAACCCTGATAATGTGAAGTCAATACTTGGCATGCCCTCACCAAAGACCATAGAGGAAGTCTAGTGACTCACTAGGTAAATTACAAGGTTAAATCAATTTATCGCAAAAGATAAGGAATGTTATTCTCCATTTTTCAAGGTGCTTAGAAATGCCAAGAGATTTGAATGGACCCTCAAATGTTAAAAGGCTTTTAATGACTTAAAAAATTTACTCATGCCACCTTGACTACTGTTAAACTTTAATGAAGGAGAAACATTGATATTGCATCTAGGAGTTAGAGATGAATCAATTAGCTCCATTCGAGTTTGGGAAGAGAATTCAAGACAATGGCTAGTGTATTATGCAAGCAAGTCATTATGGAGTTTCAAGTTACATTACCCCATTTAGATTGTTAAGAACAACATACTCAAACTCATACTCACTATACTAGATCACTTGGAAAGATTATTAAAGTGGTCAGTGGAACTCAGGGAGTTCAACATACAATATTCACTGAGAACAATAATCAAGGGGCAAGTACTCATAGACTTTATTGTATATTTTAGCTACTAGTGAGATGTCCCAAACAACTTAGAGTTCCTATGCCACTTGTACGTGGCCATGTTCAAATAAGCAAAGCAAGGGAGCGATAATCATAATAAAAAGCCCAACAAGAATTGCTATAATATAAGCAATCAAGTTTAACTTTCGGGTCAATAATGAGTCTAAGTATGAGGCATTGTTCACTAGATTGAGATTCGCTAAAGGACTTAGCGCTCTACATATCTTTGGTCACTAAAACTCCTAACTCCTAGTAGGGAAGGTAAGAGGAGACTACAAAATTAGGGCATGAAAAAGTACATGCTCAAAGTAAAATTAGAGATTCGGAAGCTAAAACATTTCAAAATCAAGAAAATTGCTAGGGTACATCACCAACTCACTAACTTACTATTTAAGGTGAGTAGATTGGGAGAATGGTCTGCCATCTAACTTGCCCAGCCTAGCATAGAAGAAGAAGAAGAATTCATGCACATCAGAAGCAGTGACTCACAAAGTTGGGTCAATCCATTCAAGAAATTTCTAGAAATTAGAGACCTAGAGGAATGAATCAAAGACCATGGAGATTCAACATCATAACTACATAGTATCTCTTGATTAGAGAAGAATTATTTAAGAGTCCATTAATCTTGCTTAACATGAGGTGTATGTGAGAAAGCAAACAAATAAGAATACTCCAAAAAGTACATTCTTGTGAGTGTGGAAGTCATTCAGGAGGACAAACACTTGCCAACAGAATCTTATGTTAAGAAAACTTTTAAACCATATTAAGAAAAGATACAAAATAATTCATTACAAGATTGGAACAATGCAAGAAGTTCCCTTCTCTATGGCAAAAGCCATCATAGAACTTATAACTACTACAAGAAAAATAGCTATTAATAGTATAAATTTTTATGAACATATTAGTGGAAAATAATTAACAAAACTATTGATGGATTTTTCAGTTAAAATTCTTTTCAATGGAAATTCCCATTGAAAAAAGTCACTACAAAATTCACTTAAATCTGGTGGAAATTCTACCAAAAAAAGTTTAGGTGGAGTTCCCATCTCTGCTGATAAGCTGAATAAATAGGAGTTAATGAACAACCCATATTCCACTAATTCTCATTTTTGACACTTGGCTATCTCTCGTGAGCAATGATAGAACCAAGCCTAGGGTATATTGGATCTCCATCAAAATATATTATTTTCATTCAATTTCTATGTAGAATCAAAGTTCAACCACTTTCTATAGCTTCTAGGGCTATTTATTTGTGATTTCATCTATTTAAACATGCATAATATAGATTTGAAGTTTTTGAAATTTTTTTACATTATAGCTTAGATCTTCTTCAAATTTGTATAAAACTCATGTATCACACACACACTTAATTTCCTATTTAGAGTTAACACTATGTGTGTGTGTGTGTGTGCATGTGTGTGTGTGCATGTGTGTGTGTGTGTGTGTGTGTGTGTGTGTGTGTGTGTGTGTGTGTGTGTGTGTGTGTGTTACAATTTTATATTAGTATGCATTTTACAAAAAAAATAATAATAATTAGGTGATTATATGCTAATATGACAAAGCCTTTAGAAGAAGTTAAAAATTCAAAATTAGAATTTTATAAAATTATGTATATATCGATAATTTCTCTATTTAGAACATATGAATGTTAAAATATTATAAAGCTTGATTGACTATCACTATAGTCCCATGGTGCACAATAATCCACACTCTCTAACCTAACTTTCCATTCTAATTATCCCTCGATCTCCCCAAAAAACCTTATGCACATTAATTAAGAATCTAAATTTGTTTAAAAGCTATGAAATAATTATGACCATCTTGTACCATGATTAACACTTAAATTGGAGGTATTTGTAAATTTAGTATGTTATATCGATTATTTACAAGCAAAAAAATTACACACATAAGCACTTTGGTCATATTAGGCCATGATTAGGGAGTCATAAGTAATTCTATAATTTACATAACACAAGAATCTATTTCTTACATTTTTTTGTCATTTATATAGTATATGGATATCTGTAATGAATAATCATAGATGCATAATAAGTTGCATCCAGTCAGAAAAGAATTAATTGATAAATTTTTCAATAGTCTTGATCACTTTATACATGTGACATCTCAACTTCCCATTCAGAAGAGAAGTTTTGATGTTCATATGCAAGGAATAAAAATCAGGCATACTTAACACTTGATGAAATCATATTAGACTTATATCATAAGGTGAGTCCAACCAAATTATTGGTTTTAGACTTCACACGATGAGTATGAGCAACATATTAGTGTTGATGCAAGTGTTTTGATGAGTTATGCACATTCAGCTTAATGTAACTCAAGAGGCTAAGAAGAAATAGTTTTTGATGCAACATGAGCTTAGTTTGGTGAAGTACTAGAAAAGGAAACACTTATTAAAGATGCTAAAAAGTTCTACAACCTATTAAATGCTGCATAGTGCCTATTATGGGAAGTTTCCATGAACCACAATAAACTATCTATGGTTGTAAGAATGCTACACGTCAAAATTGAATACAATATACCTCGTGAATGCTTTAACTAATTTAAAGGGTTGCTTAAAAGGACTAACCAACAAGAAAACTTAATTTTAGAGGGATTATACAGAATAAAGAAATTAGTGTCAAAGTTAGGTTTGAGCTTTGAAAATTTTGAATGTTATATCAATGATTGTATTCTATAGTACAATGATTAATATTAAATGCAAATTTAATGGAATACCTAGATTCAAGATAAAAAGTAGAAAAAAAAACATAAAGATGGCCCCTACAAGTGATTGTTTTAATTGTCGCTTACTCCTCATCATTAGAGACTATATGCATACATTCATTCTGCAAGCACATGTGATGGTACCATGAGAGAGAAAATGAACCAAATTTTTTTTTCCATCCATCAAATGGAGAAGCATAAAAGCATATTAAATATACTTATTCTAATTTTATAGTTGATCTACATAACATCGAACTTGTGTTAGTCTATGTGCTAATAGTTTTACACCATATAGTTAGTCATCATCATCTTATTCATATTGGCCAGTGACTATTACACCCCCATAATCTTCATTGAAAGATGTGCATAACCACATCTTTTATGTTTTTCACTCTTATTATACTTAGGCCATAGAACCCTAAAAAATGATATTTTCTTGTAGGCTTTGATTAATGTGCTAAAATCTTATGAGATAAAGGTGTACTTACTCATGATATCACTACATAGCTGAACTTCCAGAAGAAAGCAATGCTTATGTGGACTATTAATGACTTTTTTGTGTATGGAATGTGGATGGGTGGAACACTATTGAAAAGTTCGTATGTCCATATTACATGGATTTATCAAAGATATTCACTCTAAAAATGGTAGGAAATTTTTTGATTTGATTATCATTGTATGTTCCTATATGTTGATCATCCATTCAAAAGAAATAATGATGTATTCATCAAAATTAGAGTTGAAAAGTCCAAAGCTTGACCAAAATTAAGTGGGGATGACTTATCTTAGTGATGGTGTTATCTAATAATTATCTAACAATTTATTCTCCAATGTTATCTGACAATTATCTTCTAGGTTATGATGTAAATCACAACTATATGAAAATAAGTATTTCTAGGATCAACCTTGCTAGAAGTCTAATTTGATTACATATAATCTTGATGTGCATATAGAGAAATTTTTTTGATCAACATATTTAATACTATGATGGATGTTAAAGAAAAAACCAAAGATAATGTGAATGTTAGATTAGACTTAAAATAATGTTACAAGAGAAGAGAGTTAGGGCTAAAAGAGACTACAAGTGAGAAGCTTTTAAAGACTAAAGCAAAGTATAGCCTAATGTTAATTCAGTGAGAATAATTTATGAGTAGATACAGTCATTGAAGTTACCATATGGATATGATTTGAGTAAATGCATTGATTTAAGCATAAAAAATTATTTGGAATGAAGAGCCATGATTGTCATATTTTCATGCAATGTTTATTGTTAGTTTCACTTAGTGCTTTACTTGTTCAGAGACTAAATTCTCTAGTTAAGCTTAATCTATTCTTCAAAGAACTATGTTCAACTCGATTAAATGGGGATGCTTTAAGCCAACTTAAAGCCAACATTCCACTCATATTATGCAAGCTTGAAAAAATAAGCTCCCTACTTTTTTGATTCAATGGAGCACCTACCAATATATTTATCATACAAAGCTACAGTTGGAGGTCTAGTGCAGTATCACTAGATATACCCTATTGAGAGGTTTATATATCTAATGCCCACTAATATTAATTCACTATCTTTTCAGTCACACTTAATTCCTGAAACCACTACCAATTTTAAATAAACTCAAGCAAACTTGAAGAATATAGCAAAGCCTAATGGCTCTATTTGTGAAGTTTATGTGGCTTAAGAGATTACATAATTCTTCTCCTACTACTTCAAATGAGATACAGAGCAAGATGATGTCAAAAGTTTTGGAGCTTCAAAGAATGTGCTCTCTATTATCTAACATTCTTAAAACCATTAAGTTGAAACAATTTGAGGTATTGAAATGATAAATACCTCTAGGCAGTGATGGTTAATGTTCCTATAAACTATGATGAAGTTTAACCTATTCTTGAGTAAGACAATCTTTCTAGTGAAATCTAATTTTTGGTTGCATCTTAGATATGATGTATACCTACTCATATTAATTTTAATATTGACTTCAAGTTATTCATGAACTTCTTGCAAGTGCATGATGCTACTATTATTAACAATAAGATTGAAGATGAATCTCTTACATGATTTAGTCTACATGTAAGAAATCCTAATTATGATCTAAAATTTTGTAAAATTCATTAGCTCTACTATCTTATAGAGCTCTACTTAATAGGTTCATCTCTAAAGTAATGGATTGAAGAACCAAGACCTTCATGACCTTGCTTGGTGACCCATGTGAATTGTTTATATGTGAGAGATTTTTTAAATTTTTTGTATTCTTGGATATGTGCCTTAAGGAAAACACATATTCAAATGATGAGATAGATTATTTTGAGTTTTTACAAGAAATTATGTGATTATAGAATCATGGATCAAATAAAAGAAATGTCATTATATTCAATTATGATTTGTTTTATCTTATTCATAAAAGAGGTACAAGGACACATAAGTCATATGGGATCACCAAAGTGAAGTTGAGTAGAAAATATGCTATGTTGGATCCTTTTATCCTATGCACCATTAAAAGGAAAAATAGATTGGGTAGTTATAATAATAATAATCAAGCTTAAAGCAAGAGTTGAAGTTCAAAATATTATTAATCTTGCTTATCAAGAAGACAAGATGACATGTTTTGGACTTTTAAGTGATAATGTAGAGCTAGTTATATGCTTACAAGATGTTAATATTGATTATAAAGAAGTTATTCAATCTCTAGAGATAAGTACAGTGAGGACAATGAGGATCAGGACATTCTAAATTTAACTTCAAGTGATTCATCGAAAGAAACTACATATATTTATATTAAAGATAGAAGATTTCTTATTTTCTTCTTTCAAGTAGTAAAACTTTGCATTACATTTACTTTGATTAATACCTAGGATGTAGTTATTTCTATTTTTATGTACTATAATTGCATGCCATCTTTCTTATGTTTCTTACAAATGTCTCATATTTTTTAAACTTTTTCCATAAATTACAATTATACGCACTATTTTCTTTAAGTTTAGTATATTTCATTTTCCTTTTTTGCTAGATCTAATTAGTGTAATTTCTTTTGTGTTTTATGTGGCATCAAGTGGTGGTGACAATGCTCCTCATAGATCCATCATAAGCATTTTCAAGAGGAGGAAGAAGATTATTTTTTGGCTTACTATTCATACTACAACTACTTTTCATGCCATGATCTCTATTTCGATCTCACCACTCTAGACTGTTAGACATGCATGTACACACATGTATCATTTTCTAGTGCCTGCTGACACCATGCCATTCTACCCCTTTTAGCCACATGTAGGTCATAGAGAGCCAGGCTACCACCATCCTCCAGGACATCACACCGATGCATCCAAGCCTACTAAGCATGGTGGGGTTTAGACACATTCACTATATACTTTTATTGAGCTTAAGGGAGACACATAAGCTTATTTGCACATACTTATAGTTTGTAAATTTTGAGGTGCTAACTTATGTTTCTTTTTACAAGTTGAATCCATCCAAGCAAATAATACAAAAGATAAGAGAAAAAATAAGGAGCAAATTTGATGCTCCATATTTATCATGAAAGAAGGTACTAATAGAGGTGCATGACATGCGGCTTATGATGCACACCTCTCATTTTCTAAAATAAGCAATGATTCAATCGATGAGGTGGCTAAAAGGTGTATTGTTGTAATGGCCAAGGACATAGATGCTTAGTTGAATGCTCAATGGAAGCTCAAATGGCTATCATGGAAGCAAAAATAGACAAGTTGTGCTAAGACTGATGAAAGGAGAAAGTGCTAGTGGTGGTGGAGGAGAAGGAGGAGGAAAAGGATGACGATGATGATGAGGATACCAATGATAGTTAGTTTTCTATTTATATTTCTACTTTTCTACATTGCACTTTTAGTTTTTTTTCCATCATGTTATTTTGTGTGTTTAACTTCAATAAGTAAATATTTCTATATAATGTTAACATTTTAGGACCTTTGTAATCAAATATTCGTTTAAAACCATCTTTAATGATATGAACTTCTTATGAAATAATTGTGATGATATCAGTGTCAATTGATAAATTAGTTATAGTTATTATTTAGTATTATTAAAGGTGTAAAAATTAGAACATAAGTAAAGCTCTTTTCATTTTTTTTTGAAATATGTAAATATTTCTAACAAATTTTCAACAAAATTTTCATATCTAAGGTCAATACAAAATGTTAGGATACCTTTTGATGGACGTGAAATTTCTAATTATAGGAAATTCGATGGATTTTATGATGGACTCCAACGATAAGAATTTTTTTTAAAAATGTTTTCTAGAAATTCTATCAAAGATTGTGTTGATGGAATTTTTAATAGAAATCCACCTCAAGTAGATGTTCCCACAAGTTCCCTAGTTCAGCCAAAATTTATTTTTGTAAGAAAATCAATTTGAAATCCATCACAAATGCTTTTTTAATGGATTATTGGCTCGTGAGAATTCATTTTTAATTAAGATTTTACTAACTGAGGTTTATCCCTCATAAACCTATATTTCTAATGGATTTTTCATTGAAAATCAGTAGTTTTCCCATAGTGAACCTATCACTTGCCCTTGGCCCTTTGCCATTTGGGGAATGGATCTGATTGCTCGCTGCCATATGCCAACATAAAAAGAAAATTCATATTCATCATGATCGGATGAATAATTTCCCATGTAATTTTAATGCAATCATGGACTACAAATGACAATTATCATGGACAATGGGCCTCAATTCACTGACAAGTCACTAAGGGAGTTTTGCAAATCACAAGTGATTAGGTTGAAATATAACTCAGTGCATCATCCTCAAAGAAATGGCCAAGTTGAAGTGGTGGATAAGAAAATCCTAAATTTGCTATAAAAAAAAGGTGTGGGAAGCTAAAACAAAGTAGTTGATATCCTTCCAAAAATAAAAAGTTTCTTATTAGAATTATCTTCCTTCAAAAATTTGTACATTCTTGTAAAAGCGAGCTTTTCGCTACCATCTAGGGTTCTTTATCCAAAGCATTTTTGCAGTGTTATAGATAAAATGTTGAATATATTTATTAGTTTTCTATAATTTTAAGATTCTTAGATTTTAATGTATACAAGAATTTATATAAAATTATAATTAAAATAAAATAATTTTAATAATTACCATTATAGTTTATATTAATTAAAAATAATAATTTTTATTACAAAATATCCCATCCACTCTCTCTTTTTTTATTTCTTCAAATAGAGAGAATTTTTAGTGAGAGAAAGGGAGAGAAAGAGATGAGGAGAGAGAAAATGTGATTTGGGGGGTTGTAAAGCTAATTTCATCTATTGGGCGAGTTGAAAAAGTTATATGCTCTTGGTAGGCTACTATTTACCTACTTTAGATGTTGATTTCATCACTTATGTCAGTATTTTTGTAATTTTGTTTGGTTGAATTTTATTTAAACACAGATTTATAGACTTTTCATCATGTAACTTTTGATATGTTGTAGAATGAATTATACTGAACATATTGATATAGAAAAAATAAAGTTTTTACTAGAAATTTTATGTTGTATATCATTTTATATAA
Organism: Cymbidium sinense; assembly: GCA_021442155.1. Lineage (NCBI taxonomy): Eukaryota > Viridiplantae > Streptophyta > Magnoliopsida > Asparagales > Orchidaceae > Cymbidium > Cymbidium sinense. Next base: position 42,680,959 of record CM038231.1, on the reverse strand, counting down.
TTGTATGAGTATATTGAGCATGACAAAACTTGCAATAAAATAAGAAAAAGTTTAAAATATTATTCTGGATGTTGCATATAAATGATTTTATAAATTATGATTATTATTGTTTGCACATAAATTTACCCATAATTTCTATTGTTACTTATACCTGTTGATATTTACAAACTTTTGCATTATGTTTGATGGTATTTATATATGCTGAAAATGATACTTTCCAATGCTGAGTATCAAAGTATATGTACAAAAAGGAAAAAAAAAGGCAGGGAAGTGAGTGGCTAGATGGATGTCTATTATATGCATTCAAGTGGAGTTTTAAGGTCATATGTACCTATAAATTATCCATTTTATGTCTTATATGCTTAAACAGATGTGGATAAGTGATGGTATAAGTAGAAGTGGAGATAGAAGGACAAGAGTGAAATATGAACAAGTGGATGTGTAAGTAGAAATGGAGGTATAAGGGGTGAAGGAAAAATTATAAAATAGTCTAAATAAAAATAAATTATTATTTCATGTTATTTTTTTTTCTGACATTATGTTACTTACATTGTTGCTTGATGTATGCTTACGATAGATATTAATTTTTATTCTATATTGACATTGTACTTAATAGACACAACATGTGGCTTGTTGAAATATTATTTTAGTTCATTGAAGGTATATTTTATTGTTTATAAAATGATATTTTTTAGCAAATATCTATTATTTTTTGTTTTGTACACTAAAAACTATTGTAGATTTTGAGTAGTCTATTGAGTTGTGGTTGCTCACCCTTATTGTAATTATATGTGTTATTTCAGGAAAGAGTAAGACTTAGGTTGAGTATAGGTTGTTATTGGTTTTTATTAAAAGCTTGACTTTAGGTGCGTTGGTACTTTAGATCTATTCTTTTGACAATCATAATGATATACATATTTTTTTAGTTGAATAATTATATCATGATTGTTGTGTATATTCTTTTGATTATATAGTTGTAATATGATATGATGTTGACTACTTTTATTTTATGATATTTTGATGAAACTAAAGACTATGTGTTTATAAAACTGAAGAAAATTTTTTTCTTTCAAATAGAACTTGGGTGTCAAATTAATTGTTACATCTTGATATGATGGGACCCATCTAGATATGATTGTTTACATTGAGTTGGGTTGTGACAACAAGAGAGAGTTTAAACATTTCAACAACCTTATTATATAAATGTGTTTATCTATTATATTTTATTTATCTCAAAAATGTGTATTATAACTTTTTCCAAACTATTTACTTCAATAATAATTCACAATATTTGTTCTATTGAATATGTGTGTTGGTCTATTTGTTATCTTCTGCCTAATGAATTGTTTGGTTGATTTTAAATTCAATCTAATGTGTTCTAATATTTTAGTGATTGGTATATTATATCTCATATACATATTGAATTTTACTTCCATATTTTCTTCAACTATGGATATGTGATGTACAACAACAACAGCAACAACAAGAAGCCTTAATCCCACTAAGTGGGGTCGACTACATGAATCCTTCGTCTCCATTGTGTCCTATTTTGTGTCAAATTCTCATTTAATTCAAGTATACTAAGGTCATTTTTAATACATCTTAACCAAGTCTTTTTAGGTCTACCTCTACCTTTCTTAACATAAGGCAAATCTAATGCATCTACTCTCCTAACCGGGTCATCAGACGACCGATGTTTTATGTGGCCAAACCATCTAAAGCGACTCTCTCTGATCTTATCTGCCACTGGAGCTACTCCAACTTTTTCCCGAACGTACTCATTTTGCATTTTATCTCTAAGAGTAAAGCCACTCATCCACTTAAGCATCCTCATCTTTGTAACACTTAACTTAGTCTTATGCTTCTCTTTTATTGGCCAACATTCTACACCATAAGTCATTGCAGGTCTTTCCACCATCTTATAAAATTTTCTATTAAGTTTAAGTGGAACTTTTCTATCACACAATAGGCCAGATGCTTTCCTCCACTTCAACCATCCAACTTGAATTCTACTAATAACATCTCCATCTTTTTCACCATCATTTTGAACAATAGAGCCTAAATATCTAAATCACTCACTCTTATTAATGACTTGTTCACCTAATGTCACAACACTACTACTAGAACTTCTACAACTAAAACTACACTCCATATATTCAGTTTTAGATCTACTTAAATGAAAACCTTTAGACTCTAAAGTTGACCTCCATAATTCAAGTTTCTCTTGGACTCCGTCTCTAGTCTTATCAACAAGAAGAATGTCATCAACAAAAAGCATACACCAAGGTACATCTTCCTGTAAATGCCTAGTAAGAACATCCATAACTAAAGTAAAAAAGATAAGGGCTTAAAGCTAATCCTTGATGTAATTCAACTGAAATAGAAAAATATTTTGTCAATCCTCCTTGTGTTTGGACACAAGTAATAGCTCTAGTATACATATCCTTAATTACTTGAATATACTAATATTAACTCCTTTCATTCTAGAACTCTCCAAAGAACATCTCTTGAAACTTTATCATAAGCTTTCTCTCAATAAATATCATATGTAGATCCTCCTTACTTTCTCTATGCTTCTCCATCAAACCTCTTAACAAATGTATAGCATCCATAGTAGATTTACCTAGCATGAAACCAAAATGATTGTGAGAAACTTTTGTATCACATCGTAACCTATGCTCAATTACTCTCTCCCATAATTTTAATGTATGAAACATTAACTTAATTCCTTTATAATTTGCACACTCTTATGCATCACCTTTATTCTTAAATATAGGAACCAACAAACTCTTTATCCACTCATCTAACATCTTTTTAGTCTTTAAAATAACATTAAAAAGATTTGTAAGCCAAGAAATTCCTTGATCTCCTAAACATTTTCAGACTTATATTGGAATATTATCATGTCTTACTGCTTTTCCACATTTCATTTTCTTTAAAGCTTCTCTAACTTCAGATTTACTAATAGGATGATAAAAATGAAATTCACTATTTTGTTTAGGGTATTAAGGTTGCTAAAATCAATCGTACTTTCAGATCCTTCATTGAAAAGTTTATCAAAATACCTCATCCACCTAATTTCAATATCTTTTTCTAAGAAAAGCACTTTATTATTTTTATCCTTAATACACCTCACTTGAACTATGTCTTTACTTCTCCTATCTCTTTGGTTGGATAACTTCTACATACATCTTTCACCTTCTTTTGTATCTAATCTATTATATAAATAACTAAAAGTTAAATTTTTTGCATCATATATTGCTTTCTTAGAATCTCTACAGGTCACTTTATATCTTTCTCAATTCTTTGAGTTTTTACATCTAAATCAAGTTTTATAACAATTCTAATTATTTCTTATCTTTTTTTGCACACTCTGACTCCACCACAAATTATTCTTATTAAAAGAAGCTTTTCTTTCTGATTCGCTAAGCACATCTTTAGCAATATGTTTAATTTCGCTTGCTACTTCTTCTCACATAACATTAGCTTCCTTATGAACATCCCAAATTCTAATCTCTTGTAGTTTGCTCTTAAAAATATTTTTATTTGTGTTCTTTAAGTGTCCCCATCAAATCCTCAGATAATAATTTGATTTATTTTTCCTCTTATAACCTTTCATCTTAAAATCTAAAATTAACAATCGATGTTGGATACTTAAATTTTCACTTGGAGTGACCTTACAATCTTTACAATTTAAACGATCTAGCTTATATCATCAAACTTTATGAATATTTTTTTAGGTGGTTCTAATGGTGTTGATCAATATACTTTATGAATGCTCTTATTACTACTTTTAGGGAGTTTGTTATTATGAAATATATTATGCAATCACCACTTATGTGTAAAGTTTAATAAAAAAACTTTTAGAGGCATTGTAGTGGATTTAATGGTTGTAAATTTACAATTCTAACAATAGTTTAAACTGTTGTAACATATAAAATTGTAGAAGTTAAAGGCATCACTATTATATGTATGTATGCAACTTTTAAATAGATCTAAATAGAAAACAAATGAATGATTATTTATGCATTCAATATGTATTGATTACAATTCAGCAGGCTGAATGCAATTTGTTGACTAGAACAAACTATTTTAAGTGTACATGATAGTTTTCAACTAACTCTATCTACTGCAAGACAAATAGATATTTAGATTAGAACTATTTTGACAAAGTTTTGTAGTATTATTCATGTCAATACATATGCATATGATTCAAATATGAACATTTAAATGAATTTTTCACTCTAATTTATAATTATTGATGTCCTAAATCACTACAGAAAAAATTTACCTAAATAAAATTCAACCCTTAATCTTCAACAATCAAACTTAAGCAATTAAGATATATGAGTCGTACTTGATCAAGGGTGCCCAAAGGATAATCAACTTCACTTAGTCACAATATCTATTTGATGAAATCTCTTTGAGCTCCTCTAAGTGATTGATGTCAGAGGCACTTGTGATAAGAAGATAATTTAGGTGTGATCTTATTATTAATAGTTCATATTTGACTATAGTTGTGATAAGTCATCTTACATACCTTATCATGTATCATCGACATTGAATTTCACTAATTTTAAGCAATCATATGTAAATCTCTCTCTCTCTCTCTCTCTCTCTCTCTCTCTCTCTCTCTCTCTCTCTCTCTCTCTTTCTGTGTGTGTGTGTGTGTGTGAAGTTTTCCACACTAGTCTAATTTGATTTGTGCTTCCTTGTAGCAGGTCTACCTATGTTGTTCATAATTAATTTGAGAAATTAAGATTTAATACAATCTTATTGTATAGTGGTTTTTGTATGTTTCTAATTATTTCTCACCAAAATGTTTTGAATCTAAAAACTACCCATTTAATTGTTGTTTGTGTTGATTGCTATAATCCATTTCTTGCAGAGAAGGTTCATTTCTGGCTAGTTTACCCCAAGAGTTGGAAATCACTTTGGTTTTGAACTCTATAAAATCTCTTTAAATCCAATCAAATACTTTGATTTAACTTGAATATATATATATATATATATATATATATATATATATATATATATATATATCCCTCAACAAAATAGAGAGATTTACATATATGCCACATAATTCTTATGTATTTACACATCTAATTATACTTACTATTTTATATTTAATTATAGAACATTTTTGTGTTATAATTACATCAAAATCTTTACATATAAAAAGATGTATTTAACTTAAAAAAAATTCAATGATAGTTGTATTTTTTCTGATATTAAAAATTTAACTCTTATTTTATAAATATTAATATATATATATATATATATATATATATATATATATATATATATATATATATATATATATATATATATATATATATATATATATATATATATATATATATAAGAATTATGTGGAATGTATGTGAATAAACGAAGAAAATAATTAATTAGAACAACTTTCTTTTATCAAAAAGCAACAAATTTAGTCCTGAATAGTGAAAAAAAGTGTGCTTAGAACCAATGTTTTAAGACTACAATTAGATCTACAAGTTGGAACATAAAACAATCGCTTCTTTAATTTTTATGACAAAAACGAAAATGCTATTGGACCATTTATGACAAAAAAAATTTCAAGCATTAAACTTTTTATTTTTATTTATTTAAATTAGTGCAACAAAGTTTTTAAACTTTTCGCAATTTTTAAAAGTCTTACAATATATTTATTATGTTCCTAATAGAATTATCAAAATATTACTATCAATATCATAAGAACAATCCTCTCTCGTTATACTGATTATTTATGATTTTATTCCATGTTACTTGTAATTTAGTTCCAAATATTGGAATTAAAAAAAAGTATTTGCTAAAAAATAATTTAATTAAGCAATTATTGTAATCTTAATACAATATTTAGTATTTAGATTATATTAATTGCTTAATTATGATACACATAATTTAGATACAGCGAAAATTAAATAATCATTTAAACTTTGTCCACACCAGACACATTAATTTCAACGTTTTAAATTTTTTTTGAAATTATTTTTCAATCTAAAAATGTATTTAAAAAAAATAAAAAAAAGCTGTGGCGTCGACTTTACCTATTCTTAAATTTAAATTTTTTTTCTAAACTACTATTCTTAATTAATGTTTATAAGATAGATGTTTAAAAAATTTTGCAATTTATACTTGCAGAGAAAAATAAATAAAAAAAGAAAAAAAAAAAGAAAATAACAATGCTAAAGTTTGCGTGACTTAAATATTTTTAAACCAAAAATAGAAAAGTTTTACATTTTAAAATTTCTTAGATTAAGATTTATAAGATAGCGATTTATAAAATTTTGTAATTTAAGCGTGCAGAGAAAAATATATAAAATAAAAAAGCAAACATAAAATAGAGAAAATAACAATACTAAAGTAGGCGGACAATGAAGACAAGGTCCACAACACAGTGCCTTGCTCACTCGCCTACCAATAACACGACGAGATGGCTTACCAACACCAATAATTAAGTACTGACTCGAGACAAACAATTGCACCGACTTAAGAACAACGACCATCACAACCGTTCACAACCGAATTGACGGCAGGTCACCAATCACAGGGGCCCGCACTTATTTAAGCAACGACACGTAGGAGAATTTCACGACCTCACATCATTAAGACAGGTTCGGAAGCGTGTCAACCTCCGAAAAGATCAGGACCTATACCGACACGCCTCGTTCCCACTACGATAGCAGCCCTTGCCAGTTCAATGACATCACCTAGTGTCCATGGCATTATCGTCATTCTCTCTTTGCACTGGGTGTTGTTGCCGCTCCAGCCGGCGGCCGAGCCGCTTCCGCCGCCGCCCAGGCGGTGCTTCCTGAAGACTACCATAGCAGATTGGTTCATTGCGCGGGCGCCTATCACGTCAGAGAATCGAAGCAGCGAGGCCACCGGCGCCGCCGCCTTCATCAGCCCCTCAGGCCGGCCCGAGCCCAAGCCCCGGTCCCGTTGGATGCGAAAGATTGCCCCGACCCGACCCGGTCGGAGCACTCGTTCCATCTCGAGCACCACGCGGGCCGGGACCCGGGCCCGGTCTAGCGCGGCGGAGAATACGAAATCAAAGGATTCCCCATCGAACGGCAACGCGCAGCACGCTGTAGCGTGGGCTGCTATGACCGCCTGTAGCCCCAGTTGCCGAGCGATAACCGCAGCAGAAATGGCTTCTGGGCCGACGAAGACAGCGCGGTCACCAGCGGCGAGCCAGCCCAGTGAAATTAGCTCACGGAAAGCATAATCGAGCTCCGTGGCTCCAGCGAGGGGGGCGGGGACAGAAGAATCGCATCCGCCAGATCCAACGGCGGTTGCGGCGAGATCAAGGAGGAGGAGGATCGCCGCCGTTGATGCAATAGAAGCAATAACGATCTTGATGACGGCAGATCTGGTCGTTCCCATCGGAAGGGGAATCCCTGAATCCCTAGTTGAATTAGTGCAATGGTTTGATTCCCTTCGAAGGGAAAAGAGATTAGAGATAAAGAGAGGTTGTATGCCGGAAGGGAGGCCGGAATGAGGGTTTAGCGAGAGCAGAATCTGGAGGAGGTATGGTTTCCACCCACGAGGAGGACGCGGTGAGCTTGCGGCAGAGGCAGCCAGACACGAGAGGGGACACGGACGGTGGCCATTGGAGGGGTTTCAGGCGAGACTGGAGAGCGAAAGAAATTACATGCTTTAGGGTTTCGTGGCTGGGGAGAGAAAGTTCAGTGGCCGCCGGAGACTTTTTGGATTAAGCGCGCAGTCGAGTTCCCTTATAGGAGATGCGGCCCCAGCTGAGGGGCGTGGCACTTGCCACTAGATTTTGCGTTAATTACGCGCACACTGCCCCAACTATATTTAAATTTTAGAGAGATTCACCTACATGACTTATTATCCAAATGTATTTACATATTCAATATTAAAAATTTATTATATATAAATAAATTATTTAATTTATACATAAAAATTATATTTTATTAAAAAAATAATGGTGATTTTATTTTTATGTAATTAAAAAATTGAATCTTATTCATATTAAAGATTTGAATATTATTTATATATTTACATATCTACTACTTAAAGTTTGATATTTATAAATATAATATTAAATATATACATAAAGTTATATTTCATTTTAAAATAAATTATTGATGGTGCTATTTTTTTAAATAATATTAAATATTTGAATGATATTTATGTAAATATAAAGTTTAAGTGTTAAATATGTAAACATATAGGATTTGTGTACTATATAATTTTTTTTATATATATATATATATATATATATATATATATATATATATATATATATATCTTTAATATCACATTAAGAATATCACTATTACAAACTTTTTAAAGTAAAATATAAATTTTTTTCATTAAAAATATTTTATAAATAAACTTTAAACTTTGTGTTAAAAATGTAAATACAAAACAATTATGTGTTATGTATATAGTTTTTTAAAAAATTTAAATTAATATATAATCTAGTCTGATTTTGACAATAATTTATTTGAAAAAATATTAGTGTATTGAAAATTATGTTTAAGTTGGACATAAAAGTATAGATGAAGTCTACAAAAATGGTGAGGAAGATCAGTTGAGTAAGCACCTCTCTCTCTCTCTCTCTTATTTGGGAAGATGCTGAGGAGGTTGTTATAAGAGGTAAAGTTGAGATGACGTCTACAAAATGGCGAGGAAGATCATGTGAGTGAATATTAGGCAGTTTGCGCATGCGCGTGTGTGTTTGTGTGTGTGTGTGTGTGTGTGTGTGTGTGTGATGTTAAGTTAGAAGTGGTCAAAGATAACATAAGAGCTACCAAGATTTGTTTTATGTCGGACATGTGAGCTCAAATAAAGTTGGTATATGGGGTTTGTAGGGAATGGAAAAGTAAAGGTGGTGCCAAATGATCATTAAGCATAAGGTAGGGAGGACAACTATTGTAGCACATCATATGGATAAAAAAATAAATAATTAATGTGGTGTGGCTAGCAGTTGGATTACTTAGAGTAATCAATTTGATGGATGAGAGCTTTCCAAGATGCTTAAGAAAGTAAGGAAGGTTGTGGTTGGGGTTCAATTTTGAGTGAATTTCAATATGTGCAAACAAACACGGTCGGCTATCCCTAAACAGATAACAACATAAAATATAAAACACTAACTTCCCAAATTAAAACTCTCTCCACAAAACTCCAAATGACTTGAAATAAAATGCAATGTATAATTATGATAAAAAGTTTCAAAATTTTATTAAGTGTATATATTTATTTTAGATCTTCTCCTAAGATTGTTCAGATGAAACCATCTTTAGTCGACTGATTGATTGTTCACTTAGGATTGTTAAAACTTAGCATTTTAATGGAGATTAACAATTTTTAACACTTGAAGATAAAAGAATAACATATCTACTATAATTATAAAAAATTTATATTATTTTACGGAGTTTAAACACACAAAATACTAATTTGGACAAAACTAGATCAAGTATGACTTAGTTCAAGCAAAGTTTGGTGAACTTCTACTCATGAGCTAGCCCAAAGAAGGATTGGGTTACTGAGGAGGTGTGATAAGGACATGTTTGCTTTGTGGGATCGAGGAAAATTCTTTTTAACTACTTTAAGTGAAGATTTCGGAGGCCTATATATATGCTTGATCAAACTCAAGCTCAACTAGGTTCAGCTTGATTTACTATAAGTCGATGGTTGGTCTTGGCCTAGCATAACTAAGGTAGGTAATGAGGAATTGGATAAGGGGATAAAGATGAATGGGAGGAGCTCTACCATCAGCTATCATTAGAGGGAAGGACTATTCCATTTACCAACCTACAATCTAGGCTCGGGTGACTCATCAACATATTGGAATGGCTTAATTATTTGATCTTGATCCCATTAGGATGTGGGCCATAAAAAATTTTATAATTATTTGAATTTGAAAGATACTTTTTGGAAATTTCTCAAGATTGGGTCAATTTGAGCAATTCTATTGGTCCATATGTTTGACAACTAAAGCTAGGACAAATCTAGTTAATTTAATGATAAAATATTATAGAGATTCTCCTCTAGTTTCTTGCCATATTTGATGGAATGATTTGGTTATTTGTTTATTCAATTTTAATTTCAAAGTGGGGTGTTCTCATTGAGCTTAATTTGGACACATTCCCATAGGATTTAATTGAACCACATGGAGTGGTCAAATTGACCTTAATTCAACTTGATAATTACTTAGAACATAATTGGCTATAATGGATCCCAAGGATTTAATTATTTGAAAGATTAAGTTGGTATAATTGAAGCCCAAAATAGCATGTGGGTGTTAATGGGTTAAAGAAAATCTCATGACCTTTTAGGCTTGGGCCCATAGGGAATTGGACCAAGCTATGTGTGAAGAATCTATCAGGTGTCAAGAGAATTTTTTTTGCCAAAACTAAACTAATCAATTTGGAGCCTTATGTTATTTAGATGCTATTTGCCTAACTGAGTTAAAGTAGGTCAAAGAAAATCAATAGTTAACTTGTTGGAATTGGGCCAAATAATAAATCCCAAATTATCCCTTTCAATAAAAATAAACACCGTAGATAATTTGATGACCATTGGAAAGATTTATTAAATGTTAATTCATGTTGAACCTAAGGTTAACTTGGATTTGACCTTATCACCCAAGTTCAACTTGGGTATAATATGAATTTTAATGATCCAAGAGTTCATAAGGAATGTTTTGGAATTTAAATTGAGGACCATAACTCATAGGATTGATAAAAGAAAGCACACATTTTGAGTTTAGGTTTGTGATGAAGGTAGATGTGTCTCTTTGACTCAACACTAAGTAAAATCTCCTAAAAATTTTTTGAGGTTGGCCAAACCAAATCTCAGAGTCTCATGATCAATTGATAATTAAAGTGTAAGACCAATACTGCATGTGGTTGGTGACTATAAATAAAGACCAACACTCTATGTAGTTGGTTACTAAAATGTATGACTAACACTCTTTGAGATTGATGATTATAAATAAAAAAGCTAACACTCTGTATGGTTGGCGATTAAAGTGTAAGACTAATATTTCATGTGATTGGAAACTATAAATAAAAAAGATCAAGTCATCATGCAATTGGTAATTAAAATCTATGTCTGACACTCTAGGGTTGGTGACTTAATATTCACTTGATAATAGAAAGTGATTACTAAAAATAATCAATGAGCACATTTAACTAGTATATTCATTCATTGAAGCATTCAACATGTGTACTCAATCAATAAATATTAACCCTATGAGGCTTCACGTAAAACTCTAAGTTTTGATGATCACAAACATTCTTAGTTGAATACTTAGTTTCATTGATCTTGAGTGCAAGTAGCTACAAAAAGCCAAGCATATGTGTTCAAGCTTGAGCTTGTTTAATATTATCGAGTTCAAGCTCGATTTGAGCTTTTAAGAATAGTGTTCAAGCTTGAGCTTGTTTACCATTATCGAGCACGAGTTCAATTCGAGTTTGTTCATGAGCTCGGTTCAAATTGGATTATTGAGCTTGTTAAGGAGCAACACATTTAATAAAAAAATGAGCTTTAATCAATCCTTAATCGAGCTTGCTCACGAGCATCTTGTTGAGAAATATACATGAGCTATATCAATTAAAGCTTATTGAGCCTAAAAAAATAAAAATTTGAACAATGTTGTTCACAAACAAGCCTTAATCGAATCATTAATCAAGCCATAATCGAGCTCCTTAGCGAGCTTGTTCACGAGCTTTAAATGATAACGTTCATGAACATAAATAAATCAAATGACAAGATCTTCAAGATTATTTATTTAGCAATCGAGTATTCAAAAAGTGTTCAAGCTCGTTTGATTAGTTAATCAAATGAACATGAACGAGCTCTAATTGAGCAGAGCCACGAGTAACTTGTCGAATGCTCGGCTCATTTGTAGCCCTATGTGCAAGTTATGGTGTATTTCAAATGCTGGAACTACAATTAAGCAATTTAATAGAGACTAATTGATAGAGCATGAATAATGAATAATTTTAAAAGACTATTCAAGTAAGAGCCTATGAAGATTACAACTGAGAAATGAGTGATGCTATAAGACCCAAGTCAAGTTCAAATCTTTTGTATCATTGGTCATAGTATTTATGTTGTATTTTATCTTCATGCCTTTGGAATATGAATGATGATAAATAACCAAGCACACACGTACTTGAGAGAATATAAAAAATAATTAAATTAAAATATTTGAGGAAATTGTACTGTATGATCTAGATCGTATTATACGATAGTTCTTTTTGTTAATTATTTTAGCTACCATAATTAAGTTTGTTTGATGTAGAACACCAATGGTGAAAAAGACCTATCAGTAGGTCACAAGACAAAGCATAAACTTAGGAGGAATTTTAGTAGACTTTATATATGATTTATATTTCATGTATTGTATTATGTAATTGTGGGTATATTTAATCATATGTAAGTATTGTATTAGAGTTGTGTTTGAAAATATGTGAGTTTATGAATTTAATTTCATAGGTGTGAGTTTGGCACCTCGGTATTGCCTTTATGGTGTCTCGGCACTACATTATGTATATTTTGGTGTGTGGGAACTGAGTATTTGGCACCTTGGAATTGGGAAATAACACCACAATGTTGGACTATGGCGCAATGATGCTAGTTCTTAGAGTTACGACATTGCGAAATGACTATTCTAATTTTTTTTCCAATTTGTTGGTAGTTTTCTCTCCAAGGGATGCATCTTTTATAGTATTATACTTATTTAAGCACTTATTCTAATATAATGAAGGACTTTTGGCTTTGTGTGTGACATTTAGAGTGAAAACTCTTTAGTTGGAGCTTGGTGACTTGCTGTCCAGGAGATTCAGTGATCTCTCACAATTGTTCTACTTGCGTAAGTAGAACTTCAAAATCCTTTCACTTAAGTGAGTAGAATATCTTATTCTCTAACACTTCGTTGAGAGAAAGTATCCCTTTATCTGCAATCGTTGTGACATCCTACTCTCCACAATCATCCCATCACTAATTTTTTGTATTAGAGCCTAAGATTTGGAGGCATGGAGAACATGTTTGCAGATAATCCAATCAAATCCAAGCAAGGTTAGTTCTATACTTAAAATTTGGTGTAATTTTCTTTACAAAATTAGTGAATTTGCTTGGAAACACTTGCTAAATATATATGGTAGGCAATTCTATGAAAATTGTGTTACTACTAACTAATTATCTCTAATTATTAAGCCTTGCCTTTTCCCTACTTAACTTTACCACAAGCCATCATACTTGAGTGGCAACTTGAGTAAGGGAGAGTTTACTAAATAGCTTACCAAGATACTAATGTATCATAAAAATGAAAATCATATCTTTAAATATTTTATGTTTTATTTCTTTTCCAAGTATGTTTAATGTTTTATAATATCCACATGTTCTTTTGTGTTTATTGAAGGCTAGTAATTTTAAAATTTGTGCATCTTATTTTGTGTTAAGTTTAATTCATCTTTTTTTATAAATTTTAAATTATCATTTAGAGTGTCATATTGCAACTTTGTATTTACATCATGCCACCTAAATATGTTAGTTTAGACCATATAAAGGACTTAACTAAAAGAGTAGATGAGATTTTCATAAGAAGTGAAGAGATATTCACAAGGGTAGAAGACCAACTCATGAATCTCACTGCACAGATTCAAACCTTGAGTACTAGGCTTCAAACCCCCACCAACTATACCCCATCCAGATGACTTAAAGCTGATAAGAAGGGAAAATATTGAAAATTCTAGAGATGAATATCCAACGAGAAAACCAAACCTAATAACCTTAAGATACACACTTAAGAACCTAAATAAAATTTTTAGATTGTGTTTATGACCTTAACCCAAATGGACAACTTCTTTGATTTGTATCATATGGATGATTATCAGTGAACACCATTTTCTAAAATAAAATTGGTAGGTCATGTGAAGATTTACTAGATTAGCATTTTAGCTAAAGAAGAGAAATACAATAGAAATCTCATAATGTGGATATAAATGAAAGAAATCCTAAAGGCGAAATACTATATTAGAAATCATGATCAAAGACTCCACAAATAATTGACTACTCTTAAGCAAGAAACCATGTTAGTAGTGGATTATATGAACACATTTGAAGACTTAATAACAAGAACTAATACACTGATTAAGAGTATCAAATAGCTAACAAATTTGTCATTGGATTAAGTGGAGATACAAAGAATGAAGCAGAGCTTTATAATCCCAAACTTTAAAGGACATCTTTCATTATGCTTTACTTCTATAAAAGCATAACAAAGTTGTATCCACATTTAAAATAAAGGTCAAATATCTTCTAGATATCCACCTTCATCTCAACCTCAAAATCATGTTGTTAAACCTAATACTTCTACATTGAACTACACCTCTAAAGTATACTATAATGAAACTATTTATAAAAATGTGAAAGAGATGGTTTACTTTAAATATTATAAGAAGGATCATATGCAAAACTAATGTAGGGAAAAAAATCATATTCCTAGATGAATTGGAGGATTTCAAAGAAGAAGAAGAAGAGGATATTGAAGAGATACATGACAATACACCCTTATATGATGAAGAAGTAGATCCAAATATAGATTATCTAATATCACTTATGAGAAGTACGACTAGTTCTAGAAATAAAGAAGATTGGAAAAGGAGGAATTTTTTTCTTGATGTATATTTTATGTAAAGGGAAAAGGTGTAAGCCAATAAGAGATTGAGATAGTGTTATAAATGTTATATCAACCCATACTATCATTAGAGTTAATTTTACAATAGAACCTTACCAAAAACTATTCCAAGTCAGTTGGGTAAATCACACATCCTTACTTATCACTAACAAATGTCTTATTCCAATTAAAATATGTATCTATAATGATCAAATTTGGTGTGATATTCTTCTAATGAAAATAACTCATATCTTATTAAGAAATCCATGACTTTATGACTTGAATGCAATCCATTATAGGTGTGAAAATACTTATGTATTCAAGCATAATGAGAAAAGAATTAAGTTATTCCCTATATAGCCCACCAAAATGAGTTTAATTATATGCTCTTATAGAATTCTTCCTACACCTCCTCACAAACCAATTTTTAAACTTCAACCTAAACCCAATCAAGAGAGGAACAAAACTCCAATTGATAATGATATCACCAACCGGTGATAAGAATGATACTTATGATATACATCTTAATACATATGAATTTTTTAGAATTCAAATTACAACTTTAGGGTTTAGACGCTTAGCTAGAGAATTCAATGATGATACTTCCTTATTTATCTTGTGCCATCAAAAAATCCCTGTGATATTAAACATCATAACATACTTGACGTAGTCTTTGATCTATCATCTAAATTTGTTGATTTAATTCTCGATGACTTACGTAATGAGCTACTACCATTAAAGGATATACAACATGCTATAGATCTGATTTCATGGTTCACAAATACCTAATTTATCTCATCATGGAATGAATTCAAGAAACTATGCATAGTTAAAATGAGAAGTAAATGTACTCCTAAAGAAGGGTTTTATACAAAATTTCTTAGTCCTTGTGTTGTACCTGCTCTTTTAACTTTTAAAAAAGATGGAACTTAGAGGATGTGTATTGATAGTGGAGTAATAAATAATATCATAATAAAATATTAGTTTCCTTTATCTATATTAGATGATATGCTAGATCTTATTTCATGATGATCATTATTCCCTAAAATTGATTTGAGAAGTGGATACCATCAAATAAGGATTAAACCAGGTGATGAAAGGAAGTCATTTTCTTAAGATTTATTGTATATGCTGATGGACTAAAGCTTAACTTATAAAAAATTAAATCTATTTTGGAGTGGCCAACTCTAAAATGTTTTACTAATGTTTGAAGTTTATATGGATTAGTAATTTTTTATAGGTGGTTTATAAGAAATATTAGTACTATTGTAGCCCCTATCACAACATTCTAAAGGAAGATAAATTATGTGGACCATAGAAGCTGGAAAAGCCATGTAATGAATTAAAATGCTTATGACTTTCTCACCTATCTTAAGTCTTTTTGACAGTTTTGAAATGACTAGTGATGTATTAGGTATTAGAATAGGTGGAATATCAAGTTAAGAAAAATCATCCCATAGCTTTCTTCAGTGATAAATTAAATGACACTAAGCAAAAATATTTCACTTATGATTGAGAGTTTTATGTGCTTATCTAAACACTTAAGCATTGGAGATATTATTTATTACATAAAGAGTTTATTTTGAATATTGATCAACAAGCTTTAAAGTTTATTAACACCCAAATAAAATTAAATCATAGACATGCTATGTGGGTTGAATATCTTTAAACATTTTCTTTTGTACTTTAACATAAACCAAAGATAGAAAATAAACCAGCAGACATTATGTTAGAGTATCTTTAATGGTTGCATCCTTTGAGTTTTAAAATTTTGGATTTACAATGTTGAAGGAATATTACAAAGTTTATCTTGATTTTCATATGATATACTTAGAACATGAATCAAAGCACTTAACGTTTGATAGCTCCTTTATTATTCTAGATGTAAATCTTTACAATGATAAGCAGTTATGTATTCTTAAAATCTATCTTAGAGAATTCCTTATCATTGAATTACATTCAAGAGGTATATCATGATATTTTGGTAAATCAATGACTCAAATATTTATTTATCAAAGATTTTATTGGTCATCTCTAATAAAAGTTGTTGAGTGTATCATAGCACAATGTTACACTTATCATCAAGCTAAAATTATCAAAAAGAGGATGGACCATCACACTTCATTTCCTATTCCTTCTAGATCTTGGGTGGACCAATCCATAGATTTTACATTAGATTTACCTAGAACATCTTATGGCATGACACTATGTTCATCATATTAGATCAATTTTCTAAGATGACACATTTCATACCATTATCAAAATAAAATGATGCATCTCACAAAGAAATATTATTCTTTAGAGAAATTGTTAGATTACACGGAGTTTCGACCACTATAAGTTTTGATAGAGACATTAAATTTATATCTTACTTTTAAAAAATCTTATGAAAATTAGTGGAGACATAATTAAAATTTTTCTCTGCATTTCATCCTCAAATAAATGGATAGATAGAAGTATCAATAATACATTAGGAAATATTCTAAAGTGTTTAGTTGAAGAAAATATAGGAAACTAGGACTTAATATTACCTACGTCTGAATTTACATATAATTGTTCTTTTTCTAAAACAACCCATAAATCACTTTTTGAGAAAGTCTATAGAAACAACCTTAAAATTCTTATTGTCCTAGTTAAATACACCTACTCATGCATTTTTTGATTCATCATATACATGTGCTTATGATTTTCATAGCCTTCATGAAGATATAAAGAAATAATGGAAATGTAAAATGCTAAGTATACTGAACAAAAGAATAAAGGAATATGTTTAAGAAATATGAGGCAGGTGATTATGTATTGATTCATATCCATCTTGAGAGATTTCCTTTCACCGACTATAAAAAGTTACAAGTGAGAGCATGTGGGCCATTCAAACTTATTAAGAAACTTGGTACAAATGCTAATGTTCTTGAATTATCTCCTCACATGTTTCTTAGCCCTATTTTTAATATGAAAGAGCTAATATCTTTTAATGGAGTTACATAACCTATAAAGTTGTAGAATGATACTATTATCAATGGAGATATAAATTATCTATAGGTATCTATCTAATTAATATTCTTTGAGGTGGAAACACGATCACAACCGAAGAACCCATAAATTGTACAACCAGTTAGAGATTCCTAATAAGATGGAAAAACAAACCACCAAGTGAGGATACATGATGTAGAACATCATGTGGATCAAAAAATTAGAGTTCAAGATTCATGTACAAGATCTTAAGCTAAAGCCCAAAAAAATTCATGAAAGAAGAATGCTTAGCCCAATAGCCTGCTGTGATCTATTTTATGATTTCATCTTTTTTCTTAATTATATAATTTTTAATTTTCTTCTAGAAAATTCAAGTTTAAAAAATTAAAATTAAAAATTCAATGAATGACATGTGAGGTGGTTGAACCCACATAAAATAATAGCATGTAAAAAGGGTGGACGACATAAAATAATAAAGTAACTTAATGCTTTACATTAATATGGCCACCCACCTTTTCCTCGATGTTTTAAAATATTTTCTTTTAAAAGATGATTATAATGGCTATAAATAGCCCCCATTGCTCGAATGAAAGAAGATCTTTTGTCCATCACAAATTAACTAAGTTATTCTCATGCTTAGAGAGGTTGGCGGTCAAACATTGGTAATCCTTGGTGGGAGTGCTAGTTATCCAACATATCTTTCTTTTCTCATTTACAATACCAAAAGTAATTTATTTTAAACCTTCTCACACACATAATCCTTACCCATTGATTATGACCTAGTCCTAGTCTTTATACCAAAATAACTACTTAAACCATATAATTTCCAATCAACTAGTCTAGATCATAAATACATATAGTAACCTAAATCTCAATAATTATTGTTGAACTCATTTTTGGAGTGAGGATTTAATCTTCCCATCTTAGGCTTAAGAGTCTTCTAGACACTAGGATCTTCTTAGTCATAGAACACTTCTAGTGACTAAGTGAACACTTAACCAAATCTTAGAGACTTAGGAGGACTTGTCATAGGTTTAAGTTATTTCTTAGGATCGAAAGGTAACCTACCCACCCTATAGCCTAAACCAAGACTCATGCATATTCTTTTAGCCAAATCTAATCTCAAATTAATTCAACTAAAACCCAATTGAATTCAATTTCATATCCAAGCTCCAAGCCAAAATGATTTAAACCTAAATCCATCATAATCCCTTAAGCCAATCCTATGGACTTAACAAAAATTCTTTCCATCAAACAATCCCAAATCAATTATCAAACTCAATTCAATCTAATTCAACCCAAACCAATTCAATGGGTATTAGCTTCACTTGACCCAAAGTACCCTAAAGGACTCATTTGAACCAAACTCCAATCCAACCCAAATTAGATTGAGCCAACCCATGCAAAACTTCCTACAATAATTATTGTTCATCCTTGATTGATCAATTACAATCAATTAGACCAAACCAAGCTAATTTGATCACTTGACCTAAGTTGGCCCAATTAGCCTACATGAACCAAAATAAACCAAATCTCATTCCAATTCAAACCAATTGAAACCAATGATCCCTACCAACTCAAAATTAATCTTTAAACATGACTTGACCATCAATTGAGCCAAACCAAGTCCAATTGGTCTTTACCCAAGTTGACCCAATTTGACCTAAAAGGCCAAATTGGGCCAAATAAAATTTTAATCCAAATTGATTGTAACCAATGACTCAAATTCATCCCAAACTGATTGCTAAACATGATCAAACCCTTGATTGAATCTAATTTGACCCATTTAGCCCAAATTGACCTAAAGAGTGGTCTAAATTCTTAAATCCTTGAAATCAAAATTGATTGATCAACCTAGTAAATGATGGTCAACTTAGCCTATATGAACCCATAGGTCAAAATTTGTTAATCATTCCCAAATCATCCCATGATCTGATCCCATTTTGATCTTTTGATTATTTGATCCCAACCAAACCAATCATACTCTATGAGTCAAATTCAAATCCAATCAAATCAACTCTACACAAATTTGGACATTCTTGGATCACTCAAATTAAACTCAAATTGACCCATTACCTATTGGGAAAGCACTCCATATTAAACAAAATCAATTTTTGGGTGGTCAAACCTTCTCCTTTACATTTGGTAGCCACCTTTAACTTAGTTTGGACCCTTAACCCTATGGCTAACCTGACCCAAAGCTAGTTGGGTCAGCCATAGGTCAAGGGAGGTGAGGTAACCCACCTCCTTCCATTGTCTCACCATGGCAAACAAGGACAAGCCTAGGAAGCCCATCTCAGGTACTCACCTAGTCAAATTGATCCACACCAGCATCCCCCTGACTTCCCCAGCCGCCTGCGCCGATCAGATGTCTACCCAAGGCATGACCAATATGAGCCATCAGATTTGAGAGGGAGGAGAGTATACTCCTCCCCATCTCATTCCAGCACACAACCAAGGATTCTCAGAGCATGGGTGAGTCCAGATGACGTTCTTGAGCACTTCCCCTTGTTCCCCGGAGCTTCCTCGTCACTGGCAACACCATCCTCAAAATAGGATAGAGCATCCACTCTATCCCACTCCACTTTACCTCTACCATTTTCAAATTAACTTCACCCACACCTTCCCCTTGCTCCGACGATCAAGAATGAATTGATTCCCGATTGATTCGAGCACTAGAGACCCATCCAAGACCAACTTCAGTGAGCATTCTGGTGGTGTTTGGTTCATAGAGCCACCGATGAGGAGGCAAGGTGGAAGCTTCTTAGTAGGGTTTCCTCTCTTCAAGATAAAGCTACCACGATTGATAGACTGTTAGTCTTGAGCTTCGGTGAGGTAAATTCTGACAAATTGTAAAAAAATCCATTTTTTGTTAGGCCTTCATGAATGAAATCTTGATTTTGTACAATTCAAATTGCAGGATCCCTCTAGATCTTCCCCTTGAAGCTTTCGTAGTCGACCATGATGCCATACAAGCTTCGGTTAGCTCGGATCGAGTGGAGGAGGGTGGATGGTGTTTGTCTTCCATCACTTGAGGGATGAAGGATCATCCACTATCCTTCCCACATGATTGTAATAAATAGTATTGATTAATCTGATTAGATTTATTTAATTTAATCTTGAGGAACCGTGAGATTAATCCCCACCATTCGATCTTAGATCACGGGAACGCACGCCGTTACTCAAAGCCATGTTAGATCATTTTTAATGTCGAAGCCATGTAGAAAGTGCTACCAGCGTCTCCTGGCCCATGGAATTAGGGATTAATTATGGTTTAAAATATGATTAATTGTATTGAAACTTCTTAAAATCATAATTATAGAAAAATCTAAAAAATATAAATAAATACATTTTGAAATGGTTAAATTGTGGAGAATTTAATAAAAATAATTTCATTATATTTTGAATAGTGATTATAGCTTAATTTGGATTTGAATATTTTCTTAATTAGCTTAATTAAGCCCTAATTACTTAGTCAATTAATCCCAAACTTGGCATGTTGATTTGATGGGATGACCTTGCCCTCCCATGATTTTGTTGGGATTTATTAGCTATGTAATTAGGGGAAATTGAAATTCAAACTTTAATTACCCTTTTAAGTGATTTAATGATTATTTAAAGTCTTAAACAATAAAAATTAACTAATTTAACTTTATTAATCATTAAGTAACAATGAGATGATGAGAGAGAGTGACTAGGACCTCTTTCCAAATTACTTTTCCAAATTTATTTCATTAAAGAGAGTTAATTAATGAGATGTTTAATTAAGAGATTAATTAATCAATTAATAATGAAACTAAATTAAATTAAATTGATAATCACATCAGATAATCTAATTTAAAATTAAGGGTTTTTTATGTGTTCAATAACATAAAGACCCTTAAGGAAATTATGATTAGCCCATAAGTGTGGGAAAATCATAAAAGTACTTAATTAGATTCTTTAATCTAATTAATCTCTAATCATGAGCCAATTGCATTAGGTCCTTTAGAAGCATTACAATTTTATTTTCCACATGTGCTTATCATTTGTGGCTCATGATTAAATGGTTAATTAAATTAAAGAAGCATTAGAAAGGGTAATCAAATAAAGTTTTCAATGGTCCAACTTAATTAAATTATAAAAATCACTTAATTATCTTTTATTAAGAAAATTGAAATTACTAATATGGGAATGAGATTAAAAACAACAAGTGTTCTCTCCTCTTTAAGATCAATTTAAATCCAAAATCAAAATTAATAAGAAGCTTTAGTTTTCCTTAAGTAATTTTATTTAATGTGATTGTCCTTAAGAATTAGTGTAGCCGAATGAATAATGTGGAGATGTTTGGCTATTCCTTTTCAATCACCATAAATGTTGTACGTTATGTGACATCACGCGTTCATCTTTTTAAAATTAAATAAAATTTACTTATGCAAAATTGCATGTGATGACTTAATCTTATTATATGTGCAGCTATTATCACTAATTAATTCAAAATTATTTTCTAAAAAGTTATAAATTGATAATAACATTTGGAGTGCTAGTAGTTATGAATATACATATAGGATTTATATGTGTTTATAGCTTAAACATGTGAAGGTAGTGCTTTCTTTCCTATGTTCATGTATGGATTTACATATGTTTGAATGATAATAAGTATATAGTCTGGACATCCCAGAAATGTGAGGCTTTAAGTAGCCCCAATGAGGTGATTTGATTATCTCACTTCCTTGGTTAACAAAGGCACATACTTATTTAATTTCATTCCTATGTATATTTATATTAGAATTTGGATAGAGCTTTACTTTACATGTATAAATCATTCAATCAAAAATATAATCTTTTGCTTAATTTTCATTCTAATAGTTATATATACATTCGTATGTATTTAAGATAACAAATATATAGTTTGGAAATCCTAAGAATACGAAGCTTTAAGTAGCTCCAAGGATGTCATTTGATTATCTCACTTCCCTGGTTTAAACAATGACACATACTTACATCTTTTATACATGTGTATGTGTATTTTATTAGAGAATAAAAATCCTCTTTTCTACTAGAAATATATGCATCCATAATCATTTAAGTATGCCAAGATATATTACATATATAGATATACTAAGTGTTAAATCATATGCATGTTATGGTGATGAAAAGGAATGGTTCAACATATTCTATGTGATGGTAATTCAACCAAAATAATCTTAAGATCTCTTTCATGTTGAATAGGATTCTTTAAGGTTAACTTAAACTTAGGATTAATAAGTCATTTAATAAATTTTTCACTAAAAGAATCTAAATCATAAAAATGTGCTTTTAGAAAATAACTTAGGGTAGGGAAGAAGGATGTTAAGCCTCTTTCTTTTCTTTGAAACATTTAGATGCTAAGTGAAAATCAAATGAAATAAAATAAAATTCAAATTAAAATTTGCAAAGATTTAAACTACTTAAAATGAAACCATCCCTCATGTTAACTTAAACAATTTCAAGACTTAGAAAATTAAAATTTAAAAGCCTAGCTAAGACATACCACATGAAGCCTAAGCATACACATTAGAATATTAAGTAACAACTTCTAGCTTTAGGTTAGGTTAGTGTATGTAATGATGATGTGTCTTATTTTATGATGTAATATTTTAGATTGAATGTTAGGAATGTCGATCGTAGACTAGATGCTATGTCATTAGTAGCCTAATATTATTTTCTGCAAGGGATTGTGCTTAAGGGGCCACTCAAAAAAATAAATATAAATGTTCTATTTGTAGGTTGCTTATGCCCCTAAGCATAATCTATGTTAGGACAGGTGGGCTTGGTTACCTATATGCAGGGTGTTAAGTCCAAATTATGAAATATAACTGCTTGGGATTAAATGTATGTTTAGCTAATATCTATTTTTTAGGTATAGTTAGATTTGCTTTTCCATTAAAATATAAATTTGCAATAGGAATTAGGGTTAGTGCTATGGGGATTAGGATGAGCAGTGGCTAGAAGGCTTAGTCCTGGGGTGCCTTGTGATGCCTTGAAGCAAAGAAAATCAAAAGAAAGAAGAGTGAAGACCCCCCATAGCATGTATTCAATTCTAAAGTGTAATATTATTTTATAATTTTGGGTTGTATAAGAGTAGAGCTTAGCCACCTAACATTTCTCTTTTTTTTTTTTTTTTTTTTGAAACTTGCATATTGCATTTAAACATTTCTCTTTTTTGGGCTGTACAATGGTACCCGACTGCATTGTCCTTTATTCTTTCACATTAGTCTATAAAATGATTATAGTTGTGTTTAGCACGTGCACTCAACAACATGATTTTCATAGTTTCTTAATGATTGATGCTTGAATGTGTGGCCTGGATACAGTAGACTCTTAAGATAAGATTAATTTTTCTACCTAATTAAGAACTCATAACTAAAATTTAAAATAACTTTCAACCTCACTTTAAAGCTTAGGTTAAAATCATGATAACTAAAAGATTTAGCAAACCCTTAGCTAAATGTTGTATGTTTAACATCATGCATGTCATATTATACCACTCTTGCAAAATGAGGGCCTCCATTTTAGCACTTTAGGGATCACTTGACCTATGAGAGAAACCCATTATGATGGAGATTTACCCTCTTTCTCTTTTAATCTAGCCAACAACCAAATTTCATCATGCATTTAGGCATAAAATATCCCAAGCCTTTGTCTAAAATATTATGTCAAAATAATCTAAAAAGTGGCAATTTTGCATTTTAGACTAAGTCGATACTCATGCCAGTCATGATCTAGTCTCTTAGGAAGTGAGTTTAGGACTCTACTCTCTTTCCAAATTAAATAACAAGCCTAGCCATCTTGCAATTTAATAAAACTGATCTACATGGGTTTAAATCATTGGAAGTGTTAGCTAGCGGCCACTCAAGACGGTTGTAAGTCCAGAAGAGTCAAATGGGTTTATCCTCTCTTGTGGAGGTAAACCCTTATGTCCCCTTTTCGCTTAGATTTAGGTCACATCTTTAGCTCATGCTAAAGCTCACTAGATTTAGAATCCGAGGTTGCTTGTTTTCTTCGAGCTATGAGCACAAATCTTCACCTCTTAGGCATCTTCACAATCTTGTGTTGATGGATTATAAGCCTTAGCAACCTAATAAATTTTCAACTCAAACAAAATAAATCCTCTCACTTTTAGACATATAAGTGTCACCATAGGGTAGATTGGAGTGATCACTAAGCTTCCTAGTATCATGAATATTTCCTACACATCTTCCTTTAGATTATAAAATAAGTCTCTCTAATCAAACAATCCCATTTAATTTTCCTAAAATAATCAATCTTTTGATAGTCCTAACCTTGAAATCTTTGGAGATAATGATTTACTACTTTAATCGAGAGTATTCTTAAGAAATCTCATTTCCTATAATATAATTAACTATGGAGGCTTGCCTCTATAGGGAGCTAAAGAACTCAACATAAAATAAACCATACTTTACTTTTCCATGTGAAGTAGGGGAAATATCTCTAATATATTCAAAGGCCCATCATGCCTTAGGAGTCCTTATTAGGTGATTAGGTCCATTGTAGGGTGATGTTTCTATCTTTTGAGATAGTGCATCATACCTTAATGTCATACCCGATCACTTCAATAAGTATCCCCTAAGATTTGTGTGAGGTCCATATGACGAACATCCAAATTAAAACATCACAGATTTTTTGGTGTCTCCGCTGGGGATTGTTCCTCTCTCAATATTTGGTAGTCAATTATTGTCTCCAAACATCGATAGTGGACTTACATTTCATATAAGCCCAAGACTAGTTTTCTTTTCATTGGCACTTTGCTTATTTCATCTTTAAGCAAAGGTGGCCAACATCCTTTAGGTTTTAGGATCTCACTCCAAGCCTAATAGGTAAAAAATAAATCAATCAAAAAAAGAAAAATAAACAAACCTAAATCAAACACAATTTAGAACCTCTCACCACCAGCTTGGTGAAATAAGGTTCATCTAATACTCAATGAAATTTTAATGTAATCCATAGCAAAAATAATAATAATAAATAAATAAAATATTTTCTAAAATTCAAAAATTTTCAAACAAAATTGATGAACCCCATTTATAATAATTTGTTAAATGAGGGTTCTCATTCAAAATCAAAATCAATCAAATAACAAAAAAATCCCTTCTTCAAAAATTCCAAACTCTGTTCAAACAAAATTAACCAACCCCATTTAACATAACCAAATTTGTTAGATGAGAGTTTCCTTCTCATAGTCAAATCAAAACCTAATACCAACAATAACCACAAAGCAATAGCCTCCACAATAAAAATTTTCAAAATCTCTCTAAACAATTGAATCCCATTTAACATAACCAAATTCATTGAATGAGGGTTCCAATTTAAAAATCAAAATCAATAATTTAAGTTAACAATCAAAGCAGAGTCTAATCATGTTCTCTTTCAACAATGTAACATGGATTCTAACCTCATCTTTTTCTTCCTCCCTTCAGTTAATCTTTTGCTATATCTTCTGACAAGCTGATCTTCCCTTTTTCCTCTAGTGTGGATTTGGCCCTTGATCAAGCCATACTCACCAATACCCATATGATCAGGTTAGGTCTTGACTTTGAGACCTTTAAAGTTATGTGTGAGGGACCCGCCCTCACTACTATTAATTGAGAGGAGGTGGAAGGAAAGAAGCCACTCCTACAATTTGATCTACAGTACAACTCTGAGTTTCCCTCTATGGTGTTTATTTTTGGGATGTGGGACATCACGTAGATCTTAGGGGGTATCAGGTATGACATTAAGGAATAATAAACTATCTCAAAAGATAGAAATCACCATCCTATAATGGACCTAATCACTTAATAAGGACTCCTAAGGCATGATGGGTCTTCGAATATACCAAAGACCTTTCACTTACTTTACATAGAAAAGTAAAGTAGGGTTTATTTTAAGTCGGGTTGGTTAAGTTTCCTATGGAGGCAAGCTCCCATAGTTAATTACATCTTAAGGAATGAGAATTTCTTAAGAATACTCTCAATTAAAGTAGACAATTAGGGTCTCCAAAGATTTCAAGGTTAAGACTATCAAAGGATTGGCTATTTTAGAAAATCAAATGGGATAGATCAAGGAGAAGACTTATTTTTGGAATCTAAAAGGAGAAAGTAAGAAATGCTTATGATACTAGGAAGCCTAGTGAGCATTCCAATCTATCCTATAATTGGGCATTATATTTTGAAATTGAAGAGAGTTAATTATTTGAGTTGACATTTTATTAGATTGCTAGGGCTTATAATTCCACAACATAAGATTATAAAAATGCCTAAGAGGTGAAGATTTATTCTTGTAGGCCATAAAGGAAAATAACAACCTCATATCCTAAATCTAGGGAGCTTTGGCGAGGGCCAAAGCATGACCAAAATTTAAGGCAAAAATGGTTATGTGGTTTACCTCCATAAGAGAGAATAAACCACCCAACTGCTGGACTTATTACCACCTGGAGTAGCAGCCAGCTAACTCTGCCTATGCTTTAAATTAATTTAGGAAAGTCTTATGCTTTGCAAGATGGCTAAGCTGTTGTTTATTTAGAAAAGAGACTAAGTCCTTAAACTCACTCTCTAAGAAACTATAGCAAGAGTGGTATGAATTCATGACTTAATCTAATGCAAATTTAATCAAATTTATTTAATTCTTTTGGACTCTATATTTTGACACATGCTATAGGATTTTGTATGCCTAAATGCTTGAGAACTTGATTATGGGCCAAATCAAAAGAGAAAGGGGTGTTCTTCCATCAAAGGCTCTCACAGGTTAAGCCTTTATTCTCTGGCACAGATGGAAGCCCCCTCTTAATAAGAGTGGAAGAATATGGCATGCATGATATTATACATTCATTCATCCAGGTAAGAGGTTGCTAAAAATTTTATTATCTTGATTTAATTCTTAGGCTTTTATGTGAGGTTATGAGTTATTTTAAATTTTAATTGTGAGTTATTAATTGGGGTGAAAAAATTAATTTTTATCCTAAGAGCCTACCGCATCCAGGCCACACATTCAAACATCAATAAAAAATAAACTATGAAAAGCATACTATTCTAGTGCGCAATCTAAACACAACATCACATAATTTTATAGACTATCGTAAAAGAATAAAAGATCAGTGCAATCGGGTTCTGCCATACACCTTGAAAAGAGAAAAAAAGATGGGTAGCTGAGCTCTATCCTTTTATAACCTGGATTACAAAAATAATAATAATAATATATGCTATGAGGGTCTTTTTTTCTTCATTTCTTCATTTTATTTTTTTTATTTGATTTTCTCTAAAGGAATCATAGGGCACCCCAAGGACTAAGCCTTCTAGCTGCTGCTCATCATAATCTCCCATAACACTAATCTTAATTCCTAATGCAAATTACATTAAAAATACTAAAAGTAAATTTAGCTACACCTACCAAATAAATATTAGCTAAATACACCATACAATCCAAGAAATTATATGAATAATTTGGACTGAGCACCCCACCCATGGGTAATCAAGCCCACCTGTCCTAACATGGGTTATAAGCAACCTACACAGTAAATGCATATATATATTATTACAATGACCCCTTAAGCACAACCCCATACAGAAAATATGATTAGGCTAATCACGACCTACCATCCAGTCTACGAGGTATACACACTAACATTCAGTCTAAAATATTACATCACAAAATAAAACATAATATCATACATAAAATGACCTAACATAGCACTAGAAGTGGTGACTTAGTATTCTAATGTGTTTGCTTAAGGCTTGTGTGGCAGGACTTTACTAGGCTTCTTTAGTTTAAGTTTCAATTTAGAGTTTGAATTTGTTTAAAATTTACCTTTGGGTGATCTTAATTTAAATAATTTAATAATTTATTTATTTTATTTTTATTTCACTTTTATTTGGTTAAAATGATGTTTAGGTTTTCAAGAATGAAGAGTAGAATGAATTCCATTTGTAGACAGAAGTCACCCTATTCTACATCATAACTCCTAAAGAGTCTAACGAAGGTCCTTAAGTATCTTAATTATCCCATTTGAATTTGTGCAATTGATTTGATTTGGATTAGATGTTTTGGTTTAATTAAATCTTAATAATTCAATATCCTTAATATCTAATGAAGTTTAAAATTATTTATATCCATGTGTTTTTGATTGATTAATTTTAGATTACATTTTTTGGCTAAATTAAATCTTGATAGTTCAATATCCTTTTAAATTTATATTTTAATTATTTTCTTTGATTATGGTTATGTGACTTAATTTTATGTTTATTTGATTTGATTATGGTTCATTTATTTGTAGTTTGATCGGATTAGATTAATTAAGATTTTATTTTGATTTTAATTGAGTTTGATTCTTTGTAATTATGATTTTTTTAAATCTCATCCATTTATCATGTTTATCAAAGTTTGGTTTGTATTTTGATTTCATACATTAGATAGTTAGTTAGTTTATCCTATTTAAGTAGGTTGAATGAGATTTGATTTGATTACATATTAAATTGATGAGAGTCTTTCTTAATTAAATTTAATCTGATTTAATTTGATTTGATTGGCTTTATTAGTCTATGGGTTTGCTTAGGTTCAAAGTGATTATGTAATTAGTTTAATTAAGAAGTGTATTTATGTTAATTATAAAGATTTGTTTAATTTTTAATTTAATTTCATATTTATTTTGATTAATGATGTAATTAATGATTTAATAATTTAGGTTTAATTTAGGCTTTGATTAGTATTTAATTGCATTTATGTTTGATTAAGTTTAAGTTTAATATGATTAATTTGATTGACTTAATTAGCTTATTTATGATGTGTGATCAAATTAATTAGTAGATTAATTAGGTGTTTGATTTGAATTTGATTTAAAAAAGTTAATTTGGTTTATTAAGATGATGCATTAATTCATTAAGTTTGCATTAATTAGATTTTTATTCAATTGGATTAGCTTAAGGGTAATTAGTTTAATTAAGAAGTGTGTTTAAGTTAATTATTAAATTAAATAAAGATTTATTTAATTTTTAATTTAGTTTTATATTTATTTAGATTAATGATGTAATTAATGACTTAATGAATTATGTTTAATTTAGGATTTGATTGGAATTTAATTGCATTTATGTTTGATTAAGCTTAGGTTTAATATGATTAATTTGATTAATTTAATTAGTTTACTTGAGGGGTGTGATTAATTATTAAATTTAGTTAGGGGTTTGATTTAAGCTTAATTTAAGAGTTAGCTTTAATGTAATTTATTTAAATTAATTTGATTCATTAAGATGATAGATTAATTCATTAAGTTTGCATTAATTAGATGTTTGATTAATTTGGCTTGATTAAAAATAATTAAATTTTGAATTATTGGATTAATCA
This sequence comes from Cymbidium sinense, assembly GCA_021442155.1. Lineage (NCBI taxonomy): Eukaryota > Viridiplantae > Streptophyta > Magnoliopsida > Asparagales > Orchidaceae > Cymbidium > Cymbidium sinense. The sequence goes on along the minus strand of CM038231.1, from coordinate 42,650,958 downwards.
AAGACTTTTTTAATTGATGACTTAATTTCCCACATGTGAGTGATTTGATTAAGTTAAGTGTCTTTCTTAAGTTTGATTTGATTAAAGGACTATTGTTATTACCATCATTGATATTAAGTGAATTAACTATTTATTTTATTTCAATTAAGCTTGATTATTTATGATTAGAGTTTTATTTGATTTGATTCATTTATTATGTTTGTTTAATTTCAATAACATGTTTGATTTAGTTATTAGGTTGAAATATTTAATGGTTGAGTAACTCTCTTATTCCAAATGGATTGATTAAATTAATTAAGTTCACTTTAGCTTCATTTGGTTTGGTTTGATTAATAATTGCGATGTATTGGATTTATAATTAGTTTAACTTTTTAGTTTACTTAATGATTAATTAGTTTCAGTTTATTTATATTCATTAAGGAGTTTCACATGATGAATATTCCATGCTTAGTGTAGGTTTAGTTATACTAGTCTGTCCCATGTTAAAGTTTCTTAGATTTTTTTAATTTTAAGTTTGATTTAAAATTTAATCATTTAATTGATTTTTATTAACTTAAATAGGTTTAATCATATTAAATTTAATTTTCTCTGAGGATTATATGATATATATATTTTTTGATTTGAGGTTTGATTAATGATTGCTTAAGTGTTATTTCATTTCTGATTTTAATTTATTATTTCGATTATTATGAACTTCATTTTAATTAATTCCTTAATTTGTTAAATTTTAACCCTAAATATTTATTGTAGGTTCATTAAGCTTCAAAAGATCATATTATTATTATTATTATTATTATTATTAGGATCTTAACTGTTAACTGAAGTGATTTAAGCCATTTTGAAGATTTTTGTAAATTTTTGGATTCTTTTATTTGATTTATTTTATTAAAATAGACAATCTTAACTTCAAAATTTAATTTCTCCTAATCCAAAAGTCTTTTTTATTAGGGATTGTTATCATAGGTGTGCTTTAACTTTAATTTCAATCCCTGAAAATTTTAACTTAATCTGACTTATATTTGCAGAGTAATTAATGAAATTTTATTTTTACTAAAATCTAAATTAAGCTCAAACCATTCAGTAAAATTTGGGTTTGTTGAATTTCTCTTGAAAAGATGAATCTAATGAGCTCTTATTTGCAATATTTAGTTAGGTATTTTATTTTCTATAAATTTTTGAAGTTTTAGATGATTTAAGTAATTTTTAAAATCAAAAAAATCCAATTTTTCTATTTAGCATAGTCACTACCGCGCGGTGTTGGCGGCGGACGCACATGGTACCAGATTGGATGTGCGGTGCGCGCATAGTGACGCGACGCCGTGTGATTGGCGCGTGGTGCCACATCAGCATTTGAGCGGGAAGCCATGTCAGTGCACGTTGATCATGATGTGTGGTTTGATCCAGTCCGTTCAATCATAGATCGGATGGTCTAGATCAGATCAAGCAATCCATAAGCGATTGTCGCGATGGTGTCGCAATCACCTTCGACGGTCCAAAATGCACTCGATTTGAAATCCGATCACACGCGTCATCTAATCCGCAACCGTGGGATCGACATGTTTATCGTCGGTGAATAGTAAGAACCGAGGGTAGGGGAAAAATGGGAAGTTGTAAGTGAAAACTATTTCAAATGAACTCTTTTTTGGGTCGATTGACACCAAAAAACTTAAATTTTCTAACTAGGATGATATAAAGTAGAAAATGCAAGATTATCTAGGGTAAATTCCTAAAAATTGAGCAAAAAATGTCACAAGTGAAGAATTCTAAGGCCAACTATAATTTTTTTTGAAAGTTACCTCACCAGGGATGATTTTTGGCGGCGGTGATGACCCGAGCATGTTGTTGAGTGGGGGAGAGGCCTTGAAATGAGCTTGGATCTTCGCTTTCATGTCAGAATGATGCATTTTCTCGTGCTTACCATTTTCTCGCTGGAATCCACCCGATTTTGATTTTTTTGGCTCAAGAGAGGTGGGGAAGTGGTGGCTGGTTGCTTTAGGAAGCTCTTGGAGGCTGAATAGCAGTATGAGGAAGAGGAATGAAGCCTCAATTCTGCCTACTTTAATAGTGGTAAAAAATCCACCTTTTAAATTTTTTGGCTCCAAAGTATTGTCATTTTACTTAGGGTGGTTAGAATGGATGATGGATTGATTGAGGACTTTAAATTTTTACTCTAATGTCCTCTCTTGCTGCCACATGATCAGCTCCATTGAATGTCATGGATGAGGGGGAGTTGAATGCATGTGATGGAGAGAATTAAATGAAGTTGGGTGGAATCCTATGCGAGGGAGGATCCATGAGGGATTTAATTGGGTTGGGTTAATTTTGGGCTAATCCAAAATGGGTTTTGGTTGGGTTTGATTAGCCCCCTATGGTTCATGGCTTGGTTTCAAAGGATTTGACTCAATTTGGGTCATATCGAGTTAGGTTGACCAGTTGGTCAAATTGGGTCAAACCAAGGCTTAGGTTAGGTTTAAATGATAATTTGAAGAGTTTTGGTATGATCAATTTGATTTAATTTGGCTCATTTGGAATCAAATAGTCCAAATGGGTCAAGTTGACCAATTTAACCAAAATTAGACAAATAGGCTTGGGTTATGTGTTATGGGTTGATTCATGTTCAATTGGATAATTAAAGATAAATGTGGTCTTTGGTTCGAATCAATTTGGATTTAATTTGGATTTAGGCCAGATTTACCCTTTAGGACAATTTGGGCTAAATGGCTCAATTGAGCTCAATTGATCAAATCGGGTTTAATTATGGCTTTGGTCAAGTTCAGTAATCAGTTTGGAATGAATTTGAGCCATTGGTTGCAATCAATTGAGGTTAGATCATGATTTGACCCAATTTGGTCCTTTAGGCCAATTTGGGTCAACTTGGATCGAATGGACAATTAGGCTTGGTTTAGTTCAATTGGTGGTCAAGTCATATTTAAATATATATTTTGAGTTGATTCAAATAATTGGTTTCATTCAATTTGATGCGTGATGCATTTTAGCTAATTTTGGTTCATTTGAGCTAAGGCTTGACTTGGTCAAATGACTAAGTTTACTTGGTTTGATCCAATTGATTGCAATTGATCATCCTATGGTGATCAACAATCATAGTGAAAGATTTTGGTGAGCTTGGTTCAATATAATTTGGGTTGGATTGGAAGTTGGCTCAAATGGATCCTTTAGGTCACATTGGGGCAAGTGGACCTAAGTGGGTCAATTGGTATGGTTTTGGTTTGATTAGACTTTAGTTGAACTTATTTATGAGCCCTGGATTGAAATATAAATTCAACAACAATCAATTTGGAGTCTATGTGATTTTGGCTCATTTGAAATTTTCAAGTCAAAAGGGGTAGGATGTGTTTGACTTGGGTTGGCTTTGATTTGATTTTATGATTGTAGGTTTCATTTATATTTGGGTAGATAATTGAATGAATGATTGATTCAAGAGAAAATTCATTGGTTTTGACTTGATCTGGATAGAATTTGGCTAAGTCCAAAGAATTAGCTCATAAGGCTTAGATTGGGTTTGGATTTAATTTTGGATATAATTTTGGTCATTTGAATTTGGATTTCATTTATATTTGTGAATATAAATGAAGGAACAATTGATTTATAAAGAATTTAATTGAATTTGTATTGATTTAAAGGGAGTTTTGGCTCAGCTTATGAAGGTGGTTCATATGGCTTAGAAAGGGTCTTAGGATTTGAATTTGATTTTGGGTATCAATCATTTGGAGTCAAATTTGGGATGTGGATTTAGAATTTGGATTTGAATTTGAGGTTTGGTTTGAGATTTGAATCTTGGTTTGATTTGAGAAAGTGTATTTAGATTTGGTTTATGTGATAGGATAGGTAATTTCTAAAGTCCTAAGGCATAGCCTAATATTATGATTAACCCTTCTATGTCTCTAGGCTTAGGTTATGTGTTCACCCTATCACTAGATGTGTCTTATGGCAAAGAAAATCTTAGTGTCTAGAAGATTCCTAAGTCTAAGAGGATGGGGTTGAGAGCTCACTCCAAAAGTAAGGTCAACACTCTCTTTCAAGAGGAAGGTAGTTGAGGTTCCCCTTCTAGTTTTGACAATGCATCAGTTTCCCCTGCTGTAGTCTCAACATTGGCTAGAACCGCCTCTATGGTTTCCCTTGCTCTGATGGGGAAAACTATCTTAACTTCTGAGATAGTCTCCCCCACCTTCAAGGTCGATTCAAGTTCCCATTCGACTCCACTAACCAAAACCAAATGCCATAATAAGAATCATAAAATCAAGAGACATTACGAGCGTATAGTCAAGGAGGTAAATGAAGCCTCCCATGTTGCTGAGCAGGGTTCCCCTTGTGAGACCTCTCCATTCTAGGGTGGCAGTAAGTTTCACCCCCTCTCAACTTCAGAGGGAGAGGACTACTGGAGGATAGCTACACTACCCCCACCACCTGTAGAGTATAAGACACCAACTAAGGAGAGGAGGAGGCCTTATGCTGGTCTACAGTCTATGCTCTATAGAGTTGGGAGAGCCCATAAATGCTCAAAGTCCAACACACTACATGATTTATGGAGACTGATCCCTAGAAGTGTTAGAGATCATATTTAGCAAGAGAGGGCCACTGAGGCCAAGGTAGTAGCCCAAGCAGGCAAGAGAGAGAGAGAGGAAAAGGTTTGCCTGGTAGTTGGCAGCCTCCGCTTTGATAGATTTTTTTGATCGATAGGCTGACAAAGCTGATCATTCTGACTGTATCATCCTTACTTGTTCTAGTAGTCATAGGATGAGATCTCTGGTAGAGTGGTAGCTTGTGTCCCCACCATTACACCATTCCACTCACCGTCCACCTTCACCAATCCAGGTTCCACCATATGTAGTCCCCACCAAATTCCATAAGCCCCCCATCCAGAGAGAGAGCTTCTCCTTTGGTAATCTGGCTATGGCCCAAGGATCCCACTCCATCTACTCCACTAGTTGAGGTGAGGCTGAGCTCCCCTGCTCAACCTTCCATCCCAATAGTGGTGAAGAAGGAGTGGGAACCCAAGAGTGTCGTGGTCGCTCCACCACAATAGTTAGAGGAGGAGAAGGGAGGGGATATCGAGGTAGCCCCAATGATGGTTTAGTTAGTCAGGGAGAGTACTCTGCATGTATAGAGCATTCAATGCATAACTTTCATAGATCTCAGTCCAGTAGTCAGTCATCAGCTAGCATATGTGCTAGTAGCTCTGGATTGGGTAGATGACCGGTCTTTGGATGACATTCTGGAGGACTATCGTGCCACAATGAGGTAGATAGTTGGGAATGATTAGTCTGACTGGGATGAGTGTAGGGTAGAGTTTGTTACCAATGAAGATGACATGTTAGATGACCTAGCAAAAGCCCACATGGTTGACACCTGAGGATCCCTGCATAGGGAGCAGCCTAGCTAGAAAGGTGTTGTAGTTAAGGAGGGTGAGGAATTGGACTATACTCAATGCATCCTCCAACAAATTAAATAGAATGATGACTAGAGTGATAGGATGGTAAGAAGGGTAGAGGAGTTAAAGGCAATTGTCCTAGCCTTGTAGAACCGAGCCCCAGTTTCACTACCTTCTCCCATGGAGGCTGATAAGCCTGAGCTAGTTCATACCCTAGATACTCCTAAGTGCACTCCCATGGATGATGACATTGATATCTTGCATAGAAAGGTCAGCGATAATACCTCCATGCATGAGAAGGACATCAAATAAATGGCAGAGCAGTAGGCGAAGGAAGTAGTGATGCAAGCTCGGAGGAGTTCATATATTCTAAAGGGTAGGCCCTACCCGAAAGAATTTGATATAGTTCAATACCCATGGGTTTTGTGCCACCATCCTTCAATTTCTTTGATGGTAGTGGGAACCTGAGGCAGCACATAGCACACTTTAGTGCTAGTTGTTATAACGTCGGTGGTAGTGACACTTTTTTTTTGGTTATTTATTTATAGCCTATTAGGGGTCGCATTTGATTAGTATGCTGAACTTTCCAATGATTCAATGAAGACCTTTGTAGAGTTAGAAAATCTCTTCATCAAAATATTTGCAAGAGCTCAGCAAAGGGTAACTGTAGGGTACCTCATTGTAGAGAAGCAAAAGCCAAATGAGTCCCTTATTGATTACATTCTTAGATAGTGCAACCTGAGTATGAAATAAAAACCATAGCTGCAAGAGCAGCATGCCATTGAGATTCAACTCAAGAATATCCACAGATCGATCGCCTTAATACTTAAGGGCTTCACCATTAAGATATTTTAGAATTTAATTAGCAAAGCGGCTAACCTACAAGATGAAGCCAAATAGTTACCATTTTTAGACCAGTCATCTAAGCCTAAGACTCAGAAGGTCTTTGAGAAGAAGCTTGGGATAGTTGTGTCATTGGATAAGGGGAAACAACCAGTTAGAGAATAATATGAGAGGTCTCGAGCTCAGCAACATCCATTACCACTTCCTCTTCCACTACCATGGAAGCCACAACAGCCACCACCGCCACAACTGTCTATTCAGTAGTGGTATCAATATCCACCATCAAGTAGCAATTTTCACCTACTCTTATTGATAAGCTCAACAAACTATACTCTTTCAAGAGGTAGGTAGTCAGGAAGATCTCCTAGAACCTCTTGAAGAAGCCTGATTTTCAACTACTTGAGCCTGAGAAGCCGGAGGAAGTGGGCAAGTGTGATGATCCTAATTAATGCCTCTACCATTACATGATAGGCCACATCTTAGAGGATTGCATTACCTTCAAGGATTGTCTTAAGCATAGCTACAAAATAGGAGCTATAGTTATCTCTACGGAATACTTAGTATAATAACCATCCGGTTTCATTAGAGTAATCCTTGGGGATATTTTAAATCCTCTTAAGATAAAAGAAGGGTGGGATATTTGTTTATCTCGTACCTCTAAAAAGATAATTTCTAAAATCATAAATTTTCTCTGCAAATTCTTGAATCAACTTAAACTTCAAACACCAAAGAAGTTTTGCTAGTTGTGAGGGATAACTCAGGGAGGGTGGAAGCCCAGCAACAACAGCAATAACCTACCTTACTTACACGGGATAGATCAATAGCGCAACCATCATCTGAGTCCAACATTTTTTCCATCATTCTAACTACTACCCCCACCAGTTCTCTCCTACCAGTAGGAACATTGTATCTACGGATGAGGGCTCCAGATTACCCTGCTTACTTTACTTGATTTCTGCTATGTACCTCCCCCAAAATTAAAGAAATCAATGAAGATGACTGATTCTGCTTACATCATTTCCACTTTGATGATTCTATTGATTTTATTTCAATTGAAAGCTCTCCAAGTTAAAATAATAATAACTCAAACAATTCTGATAAATCCTAATCTAATTCAGAAATGGATTTTTCTTTTTAGAATCATTCGGGCTCACCTCTTGAGATTGACTTGGAGTCATCCAACTCCAAGGATCCTTTAGGAGAAGTTGTAGGTATACTCGATGAGTAGGTAGAATTTATTACAAACCCCTCATTCTAAGAAATCACTAAAGTTAACCTCCACAGTGGCAAAGTTCTACCTCCTAGGATAGCACCTCAGGATAAAGGAATGTAGGTCATTGGTTCCAGTGAGCAGATAATCCCTCCACAAGATGCTCCACCTATGGATATGCTTGTGGAGGATCAACCCAAAGTTGATTACAATGTCCTCATAGATCTTAGAAAGCTGCTTTCTAAGTTAAGCATATATGATGCCTTTGTCTTATCTAAAGAAATGAGGGAATCTCTAATCAAAGCCTTGCTTGATCTAAAGATATCCTAGGAGTTATAAAGCATATATGCATAGCTCAACTACTAGACATGAAGCATGCTATTCGAAAGATATCCTAAGAGTTACATTTATCGATGAAGACCTACTTCTAAGAATGATCGAGCATAACCGTCCCCTCTACATTACAATAGATGTTGGCAGATTCAGGCTATCTAGAGTTTTGGTTGATCCAGGTGCATCAGTGAGCATTATGAGTCTAAAAATCTTACCGACTTGAGGATCAATATCTTTAAACTTCAAATAGAGAGGATGATGTTGATAAAATTCAATGAACAAGGCGATAGGGCCTTAGAGATAGATGATAGGAAGACTGAAGCCATGTTTCACATTATAGACTCAAATACATCTTTCAATATTTTTCTTGGGAGATCGTGGATATATGAGAACAACATTATTCCATCCTATTTAAATTAGTGCATCAAGTTCTAAGAAGTGGAATCAAATATTGTATCAAATGAGATATCAAATTCTTTGCAGTTCATGAGGTCAAAATATATGAGGATACGGTCTACCCCTAAGAAAAAAAATGTCTATTCTCATGAACTTAGTCAAAATCCAAATGTAAGAGCAAAAAAAGAAAGAGAAAAAAGCGAAAAGAAAAGAAATGAAAGACCTTAGGAGGAAAGTTAGATATTTAGTTCACATTACTCATTACCCATTACTAGTGGGGTGACTCCAAAGAGCAGAGAAAGGAGTCCCCAAGGTGGAAGACCTCCATACTTACCACCCACCAAGAGATTCATCTTGACTTTTATTAGTTATATGTAGTTGAAAGTAACTCACATAGTAGACTATGTGACACTAAAACCCTTCTCCAAAGCATAAGTGTATCAAGGTGTATTAGGCTCCTAAAAGGTGACCATTATGAAGATTCAGAGGTTCTATCATGGAGCATCATCCTCTAATCAAGAAGTTGATGTAGAACTTGAGGATGATTCATATAAGGAATTAATAGAATTACCTTATGATTGGTACTAACCTTATGTTCATTATCTAGCAAAGAAAGGCTTAATTTAGAGGTTAGAATACTTTAAAAGGCTATGGAATAATAAATGCAAGAATTCTTAATCAAGACCAGGACTAGATTTCGACATAGTAGGCCCAATCGATGATGATGATTATTGCTTGGTCATCACCAATCATTTAGAATCTGATATGTTCTTTTTAAATCACATTAACTCATATGAGGAGGTGTGCTTAGAAACTTTAGATGATCTAGATGATTTTCAAGTCAAAGATGCACCACCAAAATTTGAAGAAGAAATTAAGTCAACCATTGATGAACTCATAAAAATCAACTTGGGAACTGATGAAAATCCACACCCAATATATATCAATTCTTTATTGAACAAAACTGAAACCAATGACTTTATTAGACTACTCATTAAGTTTAACGATCACTTTACATGGAGATATGAAGAAATGCCTGCATTGGCTCCTAGCATAGTGGTCCATAAGCTAGCTATACAACCAGATGCTAACCCTATCAAGCAAGCTCCTAGACGTGTGTGATTAGACATTGAACAACAGGTCATTTTGAAGTCAAGAAATTGATCAATGCTAGTTTCATCCAGGAGGAAAAATACCCCACCTGGTTGGCTAGTATCATCCTATTTTAAGAATATTTGTCCAAAAGATGAATTTTCACTACTAATATCAGAACTGATGGTGGACATTACCTCATCTCATGCAGTCTTCTCTTTCATGGATGATTCATCTGGATATAACCAAATAAAGATGGCACCTGAAGATGAAATAAACACTTCATTTAGAATCCCGATCAAAATTTATTGCTATAAGGTCATGCCTTTCAGCCTTAAAAATGTCAGTACCACATACCAGCAGGCCATCACTCGAATCTTTGATGAACTCATTCATCACCAAGTCGAATGCTATGTCGATGATCTCATGATCAAAAGTAAAGAAAAGGAAGACCATCTCTTTGACTTGAGAGTAATTTTATGCTATTAAAATAATATAACCTCAAAATGAACCCTCTGAACTGTGCATTCAGAGTAGCTTCAAGAAAGTTTCTTGGGTTTGTTGTTTGACACCATGGAATCAAAATTAACCTGGAGAAGATCAAAGCGATATTAGAAATGCCACCCCCTAAAATTTTAACTCAAATCTGATCATTCCAAATGCAGTTGACATATCTAAGATGCTTTATATCCAACCTATCAGACAGCACTGGTCAAGAAGGATGCCAAGTTCAAGTGGGATGACCAGTGCTAGCATGCCTTTGAAAGCATCATGCAGATCTGATGGTGATGCCAGTCCTAGTCGCCCCTATCTCGGTCAAACCACTTATACTCTACACTGCTTCATTAGATGACTCCCTTAATGCTTTGTTGGCCCGAGCCAATGGCGAAGGGAAAGAGAACACACTCTACTATCTTGGACATCATCTAATATATGCTGAAATAAACTATCCACCCATTGAGAAGCATTGCCTGGCTTTAATCTTTGTATCCCAAAAGCTGTGGCATTATATGCTTTCTCATAAAGTAAACTTAATTTCAAGAATCAATCCACTGTAATATCTCATGACACAGATGACACTATCCAGATGGTTAGCATAATGGTCCATAATTTTATCATAGTTTGATATCACATTCATACCCCTCCGTGCGATGAAAGGACAAGCACTTGCTAATTTCTTAGCATCACACCCACTTCTCGTTGATTCTACGTATAGCGATGATCTCCCCGATGAACAAATCTATATCCCCAATAGATTCCTCCCAAACTAAATCATATGAACTCAATCAAACCTCAATCCCTAGTAGATTTCCCCTTTTATGCCCTTGGCATAAATCAATCCCTAAATCCATTCATGTGCAATTCTCAAGCGGATCTCACTTCATGCCCTTGACATGAAATCAATCTTCAACCAATTCAAACCAAATCTTCTTGGCTCTCTTATGCCCTTGGCATAAAATGAGTAACATTGCACTAAGATCGTGACTCTATCCACCTCTTGGTTGAGATATAGATAGTCTTCGTTAGCACTTGCAATCCTTTTGGACACTGTTGATCATCTCAGTCAACTCTAATACGTACGGTGTGCCTCGTCAGTTATAGCACACCTATGGGGTCCTTTTGTTTACCTCACTTTTGGAGTGCAGATTCAATATTCCAATCTTAGGCCTAGGAGTCTTCTAGACACTAAGATCTTCTTAGTCATAGAACACTTCTAGTGACTAAGTGAACACTTAACCCAAACCTAAAGACTTAGGAGGACTTGCCATAGGTTTAGGCTATGCCTTAGGATCTAAAGGTAACCTACCCATCCTATGGCCTAAACCAAGACTCATGTATATCACTTTATCCAAATATAATATCAAATTAATCCAACCAAAAACCAATTAAATTCCATTTCATATCAAAGCTCCAAGCCAAAATGATTTAAACCTAAATCTATCTTAATCCCTTAAGCAATCCTTTGGACTTAACAAAAATTCCTTCAATCAAACCTAATTCAATTGATTTTCTCAAAAGCACTCCAACCATTCAAACCTTCATTCCAAACTCTACCAAAAGCTACAATCAAGCCAATTGACCAAAATCAATTCAATTAACCCAAGCTAGCCCATTTGAACCCAAAATGTCTAAATGAGCCAAAACCCAATTAAACCCAAATCAATTGTAATCAAAGCCATCAATCAATCCCAAATCAATTATCAAACTTAATTCAACCTAATTCAACCCAAACTAATTCAATTAACCAATTAGGTTCACTTGACCCAAAGTGACCTAAAATATCCATTTGAACCAAACTCCAATCCAACCCAAATTGGATTGAGCCAACCCATGCAAAACTTCCTACAATGATTGTTGATCATCCTTGATTGATCAATTGCAATCAATTAGACCAAACCAAGCTAATTTGATCACTTGACCCAAGAACCAAAGTAAACCAAATCCCATTTCAATTCAAAATAATTGAAACCAATGATCCTTACCAACTCAAAATTGATCTTTGAACATGACTTGACTATCAATTGAGCCAAACCAAGTCAAATTGGCCTCTTGACCCAAGTTGACCCAATTTGACCTAAAAAGGTAAATTAGGCCAAAATAAATCCTTATCCAAATTGATTGCAACCAATGACTCAAATCCATCCCAAACTGATTATTGAACATGACCAAACCCTTGGTTGAACCCAATTTGACCAAGTCAACCCAATTGGCCCATTTAGCCCAAATTGACCTAAAATGTCAAATTGGTTTAAATCATTCCAAAATCTAAATTGATTGAAATAAAAACTTACAATCATCTTCAAATGATCAATTAAACCTAAACCAACACCTTACCCAAGCCAATTTGGTCAACTTGACCAAATTAGTCAAATTAGCCCATTTGGCCCATATGAACTCATGAGTCAAATTCAAATCCAATCCAAATCAAATCAAACTAATTGAATTAAAACATCCCAAATCACCATTTGAACTTACCTCAACCCATGATTTGACTCAATTTGATCAATTGGTCAACTTAACCCAACCTAGGGGAAAATTGAGCCAAACCAAACCAAACCAACTTCAAAATCACTCAAATTTGGCATGGCCCATCATTGGATCACCATGGGTCAGCCCAAATCAAATCCAATGCAAACCAATCTTAAATTGACCCTTTACCCATTGGGTAAAGCACTCCACATATGACAAAATATACTTTTGGGTGGTCAAATCTCCTCTTTTGCATTTGGCAGCCACCCTTAACTTAGTTTGGACCCTGGACCCTATGGCTAACTTGAATGAAAGCTGGTTGGATTAACCATATATCAAGGGAGATGATCTAACCCACCTCCTTCCATTGGCTCACCATGGGAAACAAGGACAAGCCTTGACAGACCACCTCAAGCCGTCACTCACTCAAACTGAGCCACATTAGCATCCATCTGACGTCCCCGGCCACCTGCGCCGGTTGGACATCTTCCCAAGATAGGACCAATCTGAGCTATCAAATCTAAGGGGGAGGATAGTATACTCTTCCCAATCTCATTCAAACATACAACCAAGCATTCTCAGAGTACAATTGAGTCGAGATGAGTTTCCTGTACACTTCCCTAAGTTCTCTAGAGCTTCCCGTCGCCGGCAACACTAAACCCAAAATAAGATAGAGCATACACTCCATCCCACTTCACTTAACCTCTACCATTTTAAAATTAAATTCACCCACACCTTCCCCTAGCTCCAACAATCAAGAATGAATCCATTCCTCATTTATTTAAGCACTAGAGACCCATCCAAGACCTACTCCATTAAGAATTCTAGCAATGGTTGGTCCACAAAGCCATCGGTGGGGAGGCAAGGTGTGGGCTTCTCAACAGGGATTCATCTCTTCAAGAAGAAGCTACCTTGATTGATAGACCACCGGTCCTGAGCTCCAGTGAGGTAAAAATTCTAACAAACTATAGAAAATCCATTTTTTGTTAGGACTTTATGAAAGAAATCTTGTTTTTGTCAGATTCTAACCATATGATCCCTCTATATCTTCACCCTGAAGCTTTTGGAGTTGATCTTGATGCCTCACAAACTTTGGTGAGCTCGAATAGAGCTGAGGAGGGCGGATGGTGCTTATCTTTCATCGCTCAGTGGATGATGGATTATTCATCATCCATTCCATGTGATTGGAATGGGCGATCGTGATTAATCCAATTAGATTTATTCGATTTGATCCTTAGAAACCATAGGATTAATCCCCACTCTCTAATCTTGGATTGGACGGTGGGGATGAAAGCGCGTCCACCCTTGCTGACTCAGCTACCATGTTGGATCCTTTAACTGGCCAATCCCGCGGTGCCACATGGAAAGCACTACCCTGTCAGCCTCACATGTGGCGCTGATGGGATTAGGGATTAAAATGTGGTTAGTTGCACTAAAATTTTCTAAAATCATAACTAATTATAGAAAAATCCAAAAAATGTAAATAAATATATTTTGGAAAGGTTAAATAGAGGACAATTTAATAAAAATAATTCCATTATTTTTTGAATAGTGATTTAGGTTGAATTAGGGTTTGAATATTTTCTTAATTATATTAATTAAGCCCTAATTACTTTAGCAATTAATCCCAAACTTGACATGTTGATTTAATGGGATGACCTCTACCTCCCATGATTTTATTGGGATTTATTGGTTATATAATTAGGGTAATTTGAAATTAAAACTTTAATTACCCTCTTAAGTGATTTAATGATTATTTAAAGTTCCAAACAATAAAAATTAATTAATTTAACTTCATTAATCACTGATTAATAGTGAGATGATGAGGTAGGGTGACAAGGACCTCTTTCTTAATTATTTTTTTGAATTCATTTCATTGAAGAGAGTTAATTAATGAGAGTTTTAATTAAGAGATTATTTAATCAATTAATAATGAAGTCAAATTAAATTAAATTTATAATCACATTAAATTATCTATTTTGAAATTAAGGGTTATTCTTTATGTGTTCAATAACAAAAAGACCCTTAAGAAAATTATGATTAGTCCATAAGTGTGGGAAAATTACAAAAGTACTTAATGCATTAGGTCCTTTAGGGGCATTGCAATTTTATTTTCCACATGTGCATATCATTTGTGGTTCATGATTAAATAGTTAATTAAACTAAAAAAGCATAGGAAAGGGTAATCAAATGGATTGTTTAATGGTTCAACTTAATTAAATTATAAAAATCACTTAATTATCTTTCCTTAAATAAATTAAAATCACCAACATGGGAATGAGATTAAAAATAATAAGTGTTCTGTCCTCTTTAAGTTCAATTAAAATCTAAAATTAAATTTAATATGAAGCTTTAGTTTCGTTAAGTAATTTTATTTATTGTGATTGTCCTTAAAAATTAGTGTAGTTAAATGAATAATGAACAGATGTTTGGCTATTCCTTTTCAAAATTAAATAAAATTTACTTATGTAAAATTGCATGTGATGACTTAATCTTATTATATGTGTGGCTATTATCACTAATAAATTCAAAATTATTTTTCAAAAGTTATAAATTGATAATAAAATTTGGAGTCATAGTAGTTATGAATATACGTATGGGATTTGCATGTGTTTATATCTTAAACATGTGAAGGTAGTTCTTTCTTTTCTATGTTCATGTATGGATTTACAAATGTTTGAATGATAATAAGTATATAGTCTAGACATCCTGGTAATACGAGGCCTTAAGTAGCCCCAAGGAGGTCATTTGATTATCTCACTTTCTTGGTTAACGGAAGCACGTACTTATTTAATTTCATTCATATGTATATTTGTATTAGAATTTGGATAGAGCTTTACTTTACATGTATAAATTATTCAATCAAAAATATAATCTTTTGCATGATTTTCATTTCTATAGTTATATATATGTTCATATGTATTTAAGATAACAAGTATATAGTCTGGACATCTCGGGAATATGAGGCTTTAAGTAGCCCCAAGGAGGTCATTTGATTATCTCACTTCCCTGGTATAAATAATGACATGTACTTGCTTATATATTTTACACATGTGTATGTGTATTTGATTAGAGAATGAAAGTCCCCTTTTGTGCTGAAAATATATGCATCCACAATCATTTAAGCATGCCAATATATATATTGCATGTATATATATACTACATGTTAAATTGTATGAATGTTATGGGTGATGAAAAGGAATGATTCAACATATTCTATGTGATGATAATTCAACCACATTAATCTTAAGATGCATTTTATGTTGAATAGGATTCTTTAAGGTTAACTTAAGCTTAGGATTATTAAGACATTAAGTAAATTTTTCACTAAAAAAATCTAAATCATAAAAGTTTGGTTTTAGGAACAACTTAGTGTAGGGATGAAGGAAGTTAAGCCACTTTCTTCTCTTTACAACACTTAGATGAGCAGTGTAAATCAAATGAAACAAAATAAAATTAAAATTAAAATTTGCAAACCTTTAAACAAATTAAAATAAAACCATTTCTCATGTTTACTTAAATAATTTTAAGACTTAGAAAATTATAATTTAAAAGCCTAAGACATACCACATGAAGCCTAAGCACACACATTAGAATGTCAAGTCACCACATCTAAATTTAGGTTATGAAGGTATATGTAATGATGATTGTGTTTTATTTTATGATGTAATATTTTAGAATGAATGTTAGGAATGTGGATTATAGATTGGATGTTAGGACTTTGGTAGCCTAATATTATTTTTTGCAGGGGATTGTTCTTGAGGGGCTGCTTAAAAAATTAATATAAATATTCTATTTTTAGGTTTCTTATGCCCCTAAGCATAATCCATGTTAGGACAGGTGGGCTTGGCTACCCATGTGTAGGGTGCTAAGTCCAAATTATGAAATATAACTGCTTGAGATTGTATGTATGTTTAGCTAATATCTATTTTGCAGGTATAGTTAGATTTACTTTTCCCATAAAATGTAATTTTATAATAAGAATTAAGATTAGTGTTATGGGAATTAGGTTGAATAGTGGCTAGAAGGCTTAGTCATGGGGTGCCCTGTGATGCCTTGGAACAAAGCAAATCAAAAGAATGAAGAAAGAAGAAAGAAGAAAGAAGAAAGAAGAAATGAAGAATGAAGACTCCCTATAACATGTATTCAATTTTAAAATTTAAAATTATTTTATAATTCTAGGTTGTATAAGGGTTAAGCTTGGCTATCCAACTTTTCTATTTTTTGCGGTGTACAACGGTACCCGGCTGCACCGGTCTTTATTCTTTCATGGTAGTCAATAAAATAATTATTGTTGTGTTTAGCTTGTGCAGTTGAACAACATGACTTTCATCATTTCTTAATGATTGATGCTTGAATGTGTGGCATTGATGCGGTGGACTCTTAGAATAAAATTATTATTTTTAGCCAATTAACAACTCATAACTAAAAATTAAAATAACTTTCAACCTCACTTTAAAGCCTAGGTTAAAATTAATATAACTAAAAGATTTAGTTAACCCTTAGCTGTATGTTGTATGTCAAACATCATGCATGTCATATTATACCACTCACAAAATGAGGGCCTCCATTTTAGCACTTTAGGGACTGCTTGACCTATGAGAGCCACCCCTTATGATAGAGATTCACCATTTTTCTCTTGTGATTTGACCAACATCCAAAATTAATCATGCATTTAAGCATAAAATATCCCAAGCCTTTGTCCAAAATATTATGTCAAAATAATCTAAAAGTGGAAACTTTTACATTTTTGACTAAGTCATATACTCATGTCAGTCATGATCTAGTCTCTTAGGGAGTGAGTTTAAGACTCTACTCTCTTTCCAAATTAAATAATAAACCTAACCATCTTGCAATTCATAAGATTGACCTTTATGGGTTTAAATCATAGGAGGTGTTAGCTAGCGACCACTCCAGGTAGTTGTAAGTCCAGAAGAGTCAGATGAGTTTATCCTCTCTTGTGGAGGTAGACCCTTATGTCCCCTTTCTACTTAGATTTAGGTCATGTCTTTAGCTCATGGTAAAGATCTCTAGATTTAAGATCCAAGATTGCTTGTTTCCTTCGGGCTATGAGAAAAAATTCTCACCTTTTAGGCATCTCCATAATCTTGTGTTAATGGATTATAAGCCCTAGCAATCTAATAAAATTTAACTCAAACAAAATAAATCCTCTCACTTTTGAACATATAAA
The DNA here is from genome assembly GCA_021442155.1 of Cymbidium sinense. Classification (NCBI taxonomy): domain Eukaryota; kingdom Viridiplantae; phylum Streptophyta; class Magnoliopsida; order Asparagales; family Orchidaceae; genus Cymbidium; species Cymbidium sinense. The sequence continues at coordinate 42,633,534 of CM038231.1, read as the reverse complement.
TTCTCACCATAGGGTAGATTAGAGTGCTCACTAGGCTTCCTAGTATCATGAGCATTTCCTACTCATCTTCCTTTGGAATCTAAATTTGTCACTCTAATCAAACAATCCCATTTCATTTTTCTAAAAAAACTAATATTTTGATAGTCTTAACCTTGAAATCTTTGGAGACAATGATTGACTATTTTAATTGAGAGTATTCTTAGAAAATATCATTTCTTAGGATGTAAAAAACTATATAGGCTTGCCTCCGTAGGGATTTAAAGAACCTGACATAAAATAAACCTAACTTTACTTTTCCATGTTAAGTAGGTAAAAGATCTCTAGTATATTCAAAGACCTATCATTCTTTAGGAGTCATTATTAGGTGATTAGGTCCATTCTAGGGTGATGTTTCACTCTTTCAAGATAGTGCATCATACCTTAATGCCATACCCGATCACTTCAATAAGATGCCCCTAAGATCTGTATGGTGTCCACCCAACAAACATCCAAATTAAAACACCACAAGTATTTTTATTCATTTACTTCACTTAAATCTCATTTCTTAAAGCTACAAATAAGCCTAATTTATCCCAAATTGGATTATTTTGGGTATTCCCACAATCATATTATCCCACACTCTTCATTATCCCACAAAAAATTCAAATTTATCTTTAGATATTAATTTAAGGATCCATGGCTTTTTTATTCTCTCAATTTTACAAAAAAATAACACTTACCTCTAATAAATTTGGTATCAGAGCAAAAAAACCTAAATGGAGCAAATTCTACCAAAATATTTCTTCAGCAAAGGGAGCATCTCAAGTGGTGGACTCGCCTTCAAACTTGTGAGTTTTTCTTGAGCATTTGAGGTTAATTAATTTCATTTTTTTATAGTTTAATTTATTTTAGTAGCTTGGAAAGATATATATTGCTTGCAAGTTTATGGTGATAGCATAAAATTTCAATTAGAAAGCTCTATTATATAATTTAGTCATTCCTTGCCGCCCCCTCCCCCCCTCTCAAAAAAAAAAAAAAAAAAAGAATACCTTAGCTAGATAATGCTCCACCTTAAAAATAACCTAGCCATTAGAGGAAATCAAAATCCAATTGCTTGCTTTATTATCTTTGTTAATGTTTATGGGTAATTTTAGAAGTTTTTTTTGATTAAATCATGATATCTTACTTTTTTAAAAAAAAGAGGCTTGACATTTTTGAGAATTTTTTTTCATTGCAATAAAAATAATAATATTAGTGCGTTAAATTTGGTGATTTTGGAGGCTAAATAGAACTTTGTCAAAAAGACCTAAGCTATTTAATGATTTCTTGGGAAGAAAGTGGTCTTATATTGCACCTCCTCACCTAGAAGTTCTCTTAGCCTAAAATTTCACTTGGCTTGCACATTTATATTATAGTTATTTATTTAATTTTATTTTATTTTTAATCTTGTTTCATATATATATATATATATATTAAAATTCTACATGGCACCAAAATCCATCCCTTAGGACTAAGTTGAAAACTTGACTAGATCAGTTGATACCTTAAATCTTAAGATTCATGAAAATGAATTAAAAACTCTATAAATATTAGAAGAAAGTAAGAATTAAATGCAAGAACTTAAAGAACAATTGCAAGCTCTTATAGCTTATCAACAAAATAATAGAGTACCAACTCCTCCAATACCTACTCAAACTATACCTATAATTATAAACAAAGAAGATTCATACTTAAATCATAGAGAAAACCAACCACTTAAAAGACCACAAATTGCTAGAAATGGTGGAAAGGGAGAAAATTATTTCAAGACTAGAAAAGACTCTAATGATTCATCTTGAAGAGTTAAAGTAGAAGCCCCAAGTTATGATGGTGTACATGACCCAAACAAATTTCATGATTGGTTAGTTGAAATGGACGAGTTCTTTGATTGGCATAAAATGGATGATTACGAAAGAGTTACATTTTATAGGACATGTTAAAATTTATTAGATAAATACTTTAGCTAAAGAACAAAGATTAGGAAGTACTAACCTCACTTAGATAAAAATGAAAGAAATGTTAAGAGCAAAGTATTGTTCTAGGTACCATGATAAGAAACTACATAGTTAATTATTAACTTTGAGATAAGGTAATCATTTTGTAACTGAATACTTGAATACTTTTGAATATCTAGTTTCTAGAATTGATTGTACTCATAATGATTGATAATTAGCCAATAAATTTATTATTGGACTTAAGACTAACATTAGAAATAAAGTTAAATTATTTGACCCATAATCTTTAAAGGAAGCATTTCACTATGTATTATTGGTTGAACAATACAAGAAATCAACTTCTATCTCTAAAACTTCATCCCATAGGTCAAGTGTTAGACCCACCTATATGCTTAAAACTCTTATTGAAGGGATCTCTAAGAACACTATGGAAGTAATATGTTTGAAATGTCATAAAAAGGGTAATATGCAAAATCAATGAAAAGCCCAAATCTTATTTTTAGAAGAAATTGAAAACTTAATAGTTGATAATCTAAAAGAGGTTTATAACGACTCCCCATTATCTGATGAGGAATTAAAATTAACTGATGACCTTCAAGTTAATGTGATGAGTGTCTTATTGTAATTAAAATGAGGCATAAGATTAGAGGAGAAAGAATATTTTTAGCATGTATATTTTATGCAATGAAAAATGATGTAGGTTAGTTTTAGAAAGAGAAAGAGTTGTGAATGTCATTTCAACACACATCTTAACTCAAAACAACCTAAAATATAAACCTCACCCTGAGCCATTTCAATTTAGCAGGGTAAATCATACATCTCTTCCCATCATCGATCGATTTTTCATTCCAATTAAAATAAGAAGCTATGAGGGAAAAAATTTGGTGTGATGTTCTCCTTGGACATTGTTCATATTCTCTTAAGATGACCTTGGTTGTATGATATGAATGGTATTCACGATGATAGGAAAAAACTTATGTTTTCAAATATAATAATAAGACTATTAAACTCTTGCAAAAAAAAAACTAGTAGAAAAAACACCTTCCATAGGACCACACAAAATAACTTTTGACTTGCAACCTAAGCCTCTATTGACGAAAAATGCTAAACTTTAATTAATTTTCATAGAAAAACTTACTATTTGGGCTAATGCTACCATTTTTTATTCTTGCTTCAAAACATCTATTTTTCCTTCTTTGATCCCAAGATAAAAATAATAGGCTTTGGTGCATTACAAAAAGAATTTTTTTGATCTATTTCTCCTTCACTTATTACATGTTAAAGAAGTCATATCATACTCTAATGAGACTCACTTATAGCATTTTTTTAAGTTTAATGATAGTATAGCATTTTTCAAACTTAATAAAAATATATATCTTTCTCATTAAAATATAAAATATTAAACATTTTCATTTTAATATCTTGCAAAATAGTAGATCATAAATTTAAGTAAGCACTTGCATTTTATTGAATAAAAACTAGGTTTTGAAAGATTAGTAATTAACTTAATATAAATTAATATCTAATTTTGATCTAATCCTTATGGAAACTATGCTCTTCACATTCTATATTAGTTTATTCAACATGTGCACTTGCGTATAGGACAAAAAGTCCCAATCAAGTTTTTGGTGCTATTGTTGGGAATTAAAAAGTAAAATACTAATTTCTATTGAGTTAATATTAGTCTCTTGGAACTATTTTTAATTCAACATCTTTGTTATGTGTATTTGTGTTAAGTACTAAGTGTGAAATATCTTATACTTATTTAGTGTATTGTTGTTGCAATTTAAAACCAAAGTTTTGATTTCTTTGCATGAAAATTAGAAAAGAAATGAGTCTAATGATTTAAGTGTAGAAATGTTTAATTATTTATTCAATAGATTTAATGAGCCATTCTTAAATACATATAATCTAAGTTGGAGGAATTATCCTAATTTTTCAAGGAATAATAGAAATTTAAACTTTTATCAAACTAATAATATGGAAAATTCAAATAACATGTATTTTTAGTAATAATCAAAACTATATACATATTTTTCCATTATAGTATCCTCCTCAAAATGAACTTAAGGAAGAGAAGCCTTGAAGACTTATAATTGCAAATGGGAGTCCAATTACAAAGTCTAACTACTTCTATTAAAAATTTAGAAATCAATCTAGGACAATTTGCTAACAAGCTTGCAAATAAACCCCAATATAGTCTATCTTATGACACATAAATTAATCCTAAGAAAATGGATAGAAAGTAATATAATGCGATAAAATTTAGAAGTGAAAAACTGATGAAGATAAACTTCAAGTTAAAATTGGGGGCTTAGAAGATATTAATGAGGAAAAGATAAAAAAAAAATGAAATTAGTGAGAAATGAAATTTGTGAGGGAGAGACCTTTAAAAAATGAGAGAGAGACCACCTCCATCTTTCCCTCAAAGACTTCAGAAATATTTAGATAATCAAATCCCCAAGTTCTTAGCTACCTTTAGAAAACTTTTTATTAATATTCTTTTTGTTGAAGCCTTAGAGCAAATGCCTTCTTATATAAATTTTATGACATATATTTTATACAAAAGGAAAAAAATAGGAGAAAATAAAACTATAGTATTAACTAAAATATTTAGTACCATAATTCAAAGGCTAATATCTAACAAATTGAAAGATCCTTATAGTTTTACTATACCATGCACTATAAAAGATAATTTCTTTAGGAAAGCAATGTGTGAAATTGGAGCTAGTATAAACTTGATGCCATCACTTATTTTAAAAAAATTAGGATTAGAGAAAGTCCAACCTTCTAGTATTACCCTTCAGTTAGTTGATATATCTTTAACTTATCCTAAGGGAATAATAAAGGATGTGTTAGTTAAAGTGGATAAATTCATATTCGTTGCAGATTTTTTTGTGTTAGACATAAACACAGATAATAAGATTCTTATTATTTTAGGAAGATCTTTTTTAGCAATAGGGAGGACTTTGATAGATGTGGTAAAAGACGAATTGGCAATGAAAATTTAAGGTCAAGAAATCACTTTTAATATTTTCAATTCTATAAAAATTTTTGATGATGAAAATGAAGAGTTTGGGCTTAGAGAAGAAAGTGTAATTAAATATTTGGAGAGGTCAACAATATCATTGAATGAAAATCTATTAGAATAAGACTTAATTGAGAATGTACAAAAGAATGACCATAATCCATTTCTTAGATCAACCCCTAGGTAGTTTAAGGAAAATGTGAGCTTTTAGATGTGTTTGTTAGTACTCTTAAGTTATCTATCTTAATGGCACTAGATGTGGAGTTAAAATCATAACCTAGTAATTTAAGGTATGCCTACTTAAGTGAATCATCATCTTTTCTAACTCTAATTTTTAAGAATTTTGATATGTAATAAAAAAATGGCTGACAATCTTGAGGATTATTAGAAAAACTATGGAATGGATGCTTGCTGACATAAAGTCCCTATCAGATTGGTTCATATAAAATTTAAAAAACTTTGTATAATTGAATTGATGACTATAAATGAGGCGCTGCTTGGGAGGCAGCCTAATGTTTATGTGATTTATTTTGTAGTGGTGTGATTTTGTAGTTATGAGTAATTATTACATATAGTGTGAAAGTGCAATATTATTGAAAAATTATTTTGTGTTGTTGAAAGTGCCTACAATACTAAATATTTGTTATAAAGAAGCTGAAAAGAAGAAGAGAAAGAGTCAAAAGACAAAAATTAAAGAATGAGAAGTTAATGTCCTTTGTTTTATGCATGTTTTATTATTTTATTATAATCGTATATGATTTTGTGGGAGTGGGAGAGATAATGTTCTTATTATTGAAGTCGATGAGTATAAAATGTTGAAGTGTTTCATTATGTTGACCATATACAATGTAGTATTTAAATTATCATATTTATTTTATTTTAATAGTAAAAGTTTATTAGTATTAATTATCCTTGATAATTGTGTGTTATTTCTTAAAAATTGAAATTTTATTTTAAAAGTAAAACTTTTAAATTAAAATTAGTTAAATAATATTTTAATTTTGAAAAATAGAACTTGCATTAAAATTATTGAATAATGAATTATAACTAAAATTATTAATAAGTAATATTTCTTAGAAAAATTAATAATTTTATTTGTAAAGAAATTTCTTACATAAGGCACACATAAGAGATTCTTATTGAGTTATGTTAATTGGCTTGAAATAAATAGAAGTCACTACTGTGAGAAAAGTAATGTAGTACCATATAGATTTTAGGAATTTCTTATTTAGGCGTGATTAAAGAAACATGCTCTTATTTCTATGGATTTCAAAGTTAGTTCAAAAGGGTGGTTAAATTTGAATTTCAAATGGGAACACTTCAAAAAGGAAGAGTTCTTTTCGAGGCCAATTGGGATAAAGTAAGAAATGCCTATAAATATTGGGATGCACAGTAGACATTTCAAATATCCTGCCATTAGGCTTTATATTTTTTGAGATTGAATTTATTAAAATTTGAATTGATATTTTATTAGAAATCTAGGACTTAGATTCTAGCATTGCAAGACTACAGAAATGCCTAAGGTTGAAGACTTCTTCCTAGAAGGATACTTTAAAACCTAAATCTACAAGTGCTTCTAACACAAGTTAGAGGCTCGACCTAGTTCAACTTTTCAAAATTATTGGCTCTTTCTCATACATTCAGTCTAAAATAATACACCAAAAATTAAAAAAAAACCATTTCACATTACATCACAGAACATAATAGATCAACTTAACCTAAGTCTAGGGTCGGTGACCTAATAATCTGGTGTGTGAAGGAAGGGTTTGTGTGGTAAGACTTTGCTAGGCACTTTAAGTTCAAGTTTCAATTTAGGTTTAGTTCAATTTTGGGATTTTCACTCTTCAGATCAGTAGCCCTATGACCTCGGGTGTCCAGACTATATACCAATGTTTGCTAATTATGAAAAATTTTAATACCATGCTATTAATTTCTTTTATTCTTAAAATTTATTCAATTTCTCATTAGGTGGTTCCAATTTAAATAATTTAGTAGATTTATGATTTCATTTTTAGTTTTAATTTTATTTTATGGTAAAATGGAATTTAAATTTTTAAGAATGAAGAATAAAATAAATTTCACTTTGGGTAGAACCCATTTTATTCAACATCCTAAATCTTAAAAAGATCTTCATTTCTAAAATGAAGATTCATTCTAAAGGTTAAGCTAAACCTTAGGTATCTTTAAATTCATTTGAGTTTGATTTGATTTGATTAATGTTTTAATTTTATTTAGAAATTTGTATAAGATTCATTCTTATTTTCATTTCCTTCAATTTAAGTTAAACATTTCTTGATTTGGTTTGTGATTTTTTTTATTTATAATCTTTGATTAAGATTTAATGTATTTCTGTAAATCTTAATTAGCAATTTATTGTTCATGTTTTTATGATTTAGTTTGATTTTCATTTATTTATATTTTATGTTGTTTAGTTTATGTTCTATAGCTTAGTTTCATATTTAATCTTCTTGATTTGGTTCATTATTCATTTGATTTTGTTTGTTTTATTTATTTGTTTATTTAATCTAGATTGATCATGTTTATTCATTAGATTAATGTTTATGTTTATGTTTATTAGTTTGAATGAACTTAATTGACTTAAGTTAATATCTTAATTCAAGCTTGGTTTTGATTTCATCATATAAATGATCCATTATATTTCAATTTCATGATTTATTTATTTATATATTTTCAATTTATTATTTGGGTTTATTTTATTTGAATTAATTTCATTTATTTATTTCATTGATATTTCCGTGTATGCTAATGAGTTTGGATTAATGTAATTGATTTCAAGTTATGACTTCTTTCATTCACTTCATTAACGTTTACATGTATGAATTTAAATAAATTATTTTAATGGTTTCGAACAAATTTGGAGGATGTCTTAATTTCATCATTTAGAAAATGCATTTTTCTTATGTGTTCTAAATTATTGATCTAAAATTAAGCTTATGATGGAGTTTTGTTTAGTCATCTTAATTTAAGAAACCTAATAAGTTGATTGACTATGGGCACCCAACTCAAACCTAGCCTATTTTAGTTCCTTAGGGTTTCATACGTCTATTTAACTTAATAAATCATATTTTTTTTAATTCCTTCATATTGTATACTAGGATTATGTTATTCATAAGTTTAGAGCTTTCTTTATATTAATGAATTCCAATGTTTAATCTAAAGTTTAAATATTGTTTAATGATGAATTTCAATTATTTAATTGAATATAGTGATTTAAGATTTAATTAAATTCTATATATTAAATTATTTTGTTAAACCTTAAACCCTAAATACTTTATTAATTGAGTTCCTTAACTTTAGAGACCTAGGAATTTTTTCTTAATTGTTCAGATATTAGTGAAAGTGGGTTAAAGTTATTTTATAAATATTTGTAATTTTTATAATTTTTTGTTTCAAAATTTTCACTTAAATTAATCTAAGGATTAGAAATTTGATAACTTCTAATCCATAGATCATTTACATCTAAAATTTTTATGGAAAGGAGGGTTCTTTGCCAATTTGAGTTCTCTAAGGCTACACTTTGATTAAATAAATAATTTGGGACTAATTAATGTTTTATTTAATTCCCTAAAACTCAAATTAAGCTTAAATTAAGAAAAATTAATTAGGGGTTTTAATTTTTCTATATTTCTCTATAGAAGATGTAACCATTGAGGGTTTATTTAATTTTTTTTGGAAATTTAGTTGATTTATTATATTTTTTTTAAAGTTCAAACTATTTAATTAAATTAATTAATTTAATTAATTGCTTAATTAAGTCATTTTAAGGATCATAAAGTTTTAGTGGGTTTTAATGATATATTTATGTTTATTAGGATTTATTATGATGATTTCACTTAATTTTATAATTGTCTTTAATTTTTCTAATTTAATATTATTTAATTTCATTAAATTAAGACCTATGGCTTGAAAATTTTTGTATTTTGAGATTTATTTTCTCATAAATTATGAAAAATTTATCCAAGGTGTGTTTTAAACTTAATTTCAATTCCCCAAAGCTTTGAATTTATTGGATTAATAGTTTGTATTTAATTTGAGTATGATTATTTTTATTTGAACTCAAATTAACCCCAAAACACCCAAAGTAAATTTGGAGATTTTGTGTTTAATGGATTCTACTCAATGAGGTCATTCTATAGGCCTTTATTTGCAATTTTTTGGTTGAATATTTTATTTTCTATAATTTTTTGAAGTTTTTATATTTTTCTAATTTTTTTAAATCTAGATAAACCCAAATTTCCTATTTACCTACATTGGTGCCACGTTGCACCACTTTACATGTGGCAGCTCCTAACTCGGCCATGTGGTATCCACGTGGATCTCATGTTATTTTGGCAGTGGTACACAGTTTGATCCAGGCTGCTTAATTGAAGATCGAATGGCTCAGATCATCTCGTGGTTTCCTATAGGGGATTCAATTAGATGGTTTGACTAAATCATGATTGTCCATCCTAATAGACGGAATAGATGGCAGAGATTACTTCTCCCTCAACGGCGGAGAGAACTAAGCATCATCGGCTTTTCACATCTAATTGTCGATGATCTACATAATGAAATCTCAAGATTTTGATTGAAAAATGATTAGGGTATGGTTTAGAATGAATCTATATGGCTTGATCGATCCTAGGATCTACTTTATTTCATAAATGATGTCAAATGCTAAAGAGGTCAGTTTTAAGTGAACCTCATCGGTGTGGGTCTCAACGTTGATTTCTATTTTGAAAACACTCAAGGAAGTGAAATGAAGACTTTGGAGAAAGAAACAAGCTTTGCCTCCCTCTAGATCGATGTGGAGATGGATGTTTGCCATGGCTCACTAAAATTTGGTGTCGAGAGTAATCAGGGAAGTTTGCGAGGAGGGGAAAGGTTTAGTTAGATTCAATTTTTATTAGAGAAGGTGATGGAGTCAAGAAAGTGCTAATTCTATCTTCTCCTTCCTTTTTAAACTTGGTCGAAAGCTCTCTCATTGAATTTCAATGGATTCCATTGACCAAAGGGAATTGGACTCCAAATGATGGAGATGAAGGTGGTGAGAAGGTCAGACATCCCTTTTGAATTCTTTAGAGCAACTGAAATTGGACATAGGGAAGGAATCTTAAGGATTTCAGGAAGGCATTGGCTCGATTTAGCCTTTTCCCCTTCTATGGCATATTTCATTTTTTTTTTGATAGACTTGGACACTCTTAATATGCTTAATTTTGTCTACAATTTCACTTAAACTTATCTTAGGATGAGTTTAGATGTGTTTCAGGGTGATTAGTCTAGGTTCATGTTCAAATACTTTAAATTATGCTGCTTAGACATTTTCACTTTTGACTTGGCATAACTTCTTCCATTTGATGGATTGATGCTACATTTAAGCTATAATTATGTTCATTTAATCATTTATAATGCCCCTAATTAATGGGCTTCATGAAATGTGGAGTTGGTTGCTTGCTTATTTCAATAGTTGAGCCATTATAGTTTAAATGGATTTGGTTGAATCAAATTGAGTCAATGACCTTCTTGACTCAATCATAATGTATTTAGATTTTAATTATTTTAATCCACGTATTTGAGATGATTTAGGTCAATTGAATTTATTTATTTTTGATTTAAAACCCACTTTAGACCAATATGGGCTTAATGGATTAAGATTGGTCTAATTAGGTCCAAAGACCATATTAGTCAAATTAAACTCAATAATTTGTTAATTTATATTTAATAATAATTTTTAAATGATTTTAAATAATTAATATGAATTGATTTCAATTTAATTTGGATTTGAATTCGATAAGGTTTATTTTGGCCCATTTAGATCAAATGGTATAATTAACCTAATTAAAGCATTATTGGATTTAGATTCATTTGATTCATGTTTAAACATGTATATTCTATTATTTGGAACTTTTGGAATGATTTAGTTTGGTCAAAATATGGTGGGACCCACTTATGTCAATCTTATGTCAATGGTTGACTTTCATTTGACTTTTATTTCATTTATGTTTATGTCATGGTTTCATGTTTTTATTTGATTTGGTTTGAATTCATTTTAATTTATTTGAGTTTCTTTAAATTTTAGGCCCATTTGAGCAAATATATGATGATCATGTTAATCATCTAAATTACGCTAGCTTAAGCTCAATTGGATCTAGATTCCAATTTGAATATGTTTGATTGAGTTTTGGTTCAGGTCTACCCAATCCGATTGGGTCAAACCCTAGAAAGATGCACTCGGTCATTAAGAGTAGTGTCCTACATGTATAAGTAGGAGACTTCTAATCTAGGATTTAGATGTCCTAATTAGTAGTTTAGAGATGATATTAATCTCATCCAAAAATAAGGTCAATAAATGAACCTCCAATATATGTAGTGGACTAACTAGAGTATACTGCATATATTAGCATTGACTGGACTATTCAAAAAAGCACAAGCAAAAGCTTCGAAAAGATTAATTTGATTTTAGAATTTGGATTTGGTTTTGATTTTGATTTCAAATTTTATTTGAATTTGATTATGAAAGATATGCAAAAATATGTCTAAATTTGATTTAATTTAGAATGATTTATTCATGAAAACTCAAATACACTGAGTTTTAGGAAGGGTAAGGTTGTTATTAAAAATAGATTCAATGAGGAATATAATCTTAAAATAGTTAGAGAAAATGCCCTCAGAGGACTTATTCTTAAACTAACTATATGAATGTTAACTAGAGAAAGATACCGCTAAGGAATTTATTCTTATATGATTAACTATTAGGAAGGAGTCTTTGAGGACTTGATTCCAACCTGAATAGTTGAGCTTATGGGTTTAATTTCAATCCTAAATAGTTTATAAGAATAGGGTTTTCAATGACTTATTTTAACTCATAAATTTCTTCAATTTTGAACTAGAAACGAGATTATAAGGATTTAAATATGAATATAGTGAAATTCAGCTAATAGAAAGGGCCTTCAATGGCTTAATTCCAACTCGAACAGGTTGAAAAGGAAAGGGGTTATAATGACTTAGTCCTACCTTTATAAGGATGCTATTAAGGAACTTATTACTATCTAATTTAGCTATTAAGAAAATAATTTAAATGGCTTAAATCCTTCTTGAATAGCCACAATAAGGAAAAGGGGCCTTTAATGACTTAATCCTAAACCTCAAAATTTTGACTAGTCATAAAGTGGTCTTGGTGACTCAATCCGATACTAAATAGTCTATTTGATAGGAAGGGATCTCGGTGACTTAATCCTATCCTTGCCTTTTAGAAAGAATGTCTACTAAGGGACTTGCTTCTTTCTAATTAGCTATTAGGAAGGGGCCTTTAATGGCTTAATCCAACCTATATAGCTTAGATTGAGGAAATGGGTCTTGATGACTTCATTGAATTTTTTCATTTGAAAGATGCCTACTAAGGGACTTACTCCTCTTTGGTTAACTATTAATATGGGGCCTTTAATGGCTTAATCCAACTTAAATAGTTAAAAGGGAGGAAAGGGGTCTTGATGACTTAATCCTCACCTCAATTTTTTGACTAATACAAAAAGGGGTCTTAATGACTTAATCATAACCTATATAGTCTATTTCATAAGAAAAGGGATCTTAGTGGCTTAATCCTATCATATGAATAATAGGAATGGTCCCATAAAATGCTAACTCCAAACTTTAAAAAATTATAAGAAGGGTACCATGGATGGGCTTTTTCCCATTCTATAGAAATGTAGAAGTTAGCATCAAAGAGTTTACGAAAATTTGTAAAAAATGTAAAAGTCATTATACATAATTTTAAATAAAATAATGTTTGTATCTATATAATTTGCAAAAGATATAAATATTTTATTGATGATCACTTTTGAAATTAAAGTACAATCTATACATAATATTTCTTTAAGTAACATCCATTTATAGGTGCAATTGGACATTCACTAGTACAAGTAATTAGTTGATAAAATCTTTCTTTATAAACCTTTTGCACCATAAATAATCATTCCCAAGTTGGCTCAAATTTGTTGCTTATCTTGCACTGAGCTAAAATTGGTCATTTAAGAGCCAAGACCAAGTCTCCTACATGGAAAGTTCTAGGACGGACCAACTTAACATGTGCTTGAACCATACGAGATTGGTAAAGTTCAAAACCTTGTTGAGCTTTGAGATGCTTTTCTTTAAGACTTTCAGATTCTTCCAATCAAAGTTTGTTATTTTGATATGTTGTAATCTTGTTATTAACTACTATCCTCAAAGAAGGTAATTACACTTCCAATAAAAAAAATAGCTTCAGTTCCATAAACTAAAGCATATGGTGTAGATTGAGTTGATGTCCTATATGTGGCTCGATAGGCCCATAACACTTCAACCAGATTTTCATGCCATTGATGCCAAGTGTCTTTTTTTAAATCCTCACATGAGTTTTGTTGAATGCTTCAACCAATCCAATTTCCCTAGGGTAATAGATGATCAAATATCTCCAATCATTTTTATGCCTAGTCACAAAATGATTCACTTTAGTGGACTTAAATGAATGAACCATAATTGGATATTATTTGGTTGGGAATGCCAAATTGATATACGATATCTTTCAAAAATAATTTAAGCATACGGTATGGCTTCACTTCTTTCAATGGAATTATTTCAGCCAACTTAGAAAAATAATCGATTGTAGCTAATATAAGAGATGTCATTTTGATGAAGGAGGATCAATAGGCCCTATGATGTTAGTACCCAAACTCTCAAAGGGCCAAGGGGCAATAGTGAGGTTTAGTATATTAGGAGGTTGATGTAAAAGTACACCATGTATTTGGCATTGATGACAATGACATGTAGTTTCGAAGCAGTCATTTGACATCAAAGGCCAATAATATTCAAGTCTTTTTATTTTAATTTCATTTTAGGTCCGGTTGGTGAGTGGCACACAATCTAAAATGTACCTCAATTATGAACTTATGTGCATCTTGTTTGTCTAAACATCATAGCCACATTTGCTCAAATGACCTGTGATACAATATCTTATCGATTAATCCATAAAACAGGGAACGTTTCTTAATTTGATTTTTGAATGACTTGTATTTGGGGAGCCTCCCTTTGCTTAAATAATAAATGAATGGTTGACTCTAGTCACTCTCTTCTTGACCTTTAGAAAGGGTGGCTACCATTTGTATTTCTATTTTTCTATTCATGTAATCTAAATCTATAAGTGATAGAATTTGCTGAATCTAAACTTCTATAGAAATAGATTCTATTTTAGGGAATGTGTTTTTTTTTGGCAAGTTTAAGCCAAAGCATATGTTGAAGAATTATCTCTATGAGATATTCCATATAGAGTTATAAATGGAATATTTTCAAGCAATTTTATCATGTATTAGTGATAATTGAAAATCTTACGGTGCAAAATCTTTTAGATACCACTCACTCTAGTTGAGAGTCCCCAAAGGTCTTAATATTTTAAATATCCATAAGGACTGCTAACTCAAGCCCAATTATAAGAGCCTCATATTTAGCTTCATTATTTGTATATGGCTCAAACATATGATTGGAATATCACATTATTTCTTTGTCTAAAGTTATGAAAATTAGTCTAATCCATGCTTTTCTTAGCATAGAAGAATTTAATTTTTTTTCTTTGATGATGCTGCATCATCAAAATAGAATTCACAAGTGGCATTAGGTTCTTCCTCTAAATTCATGATCTATTAATCTGGAAGATCATCATTTAAAGGAGAACCTTTGGGTAGAGAATGTGATGTTAAGAAGTCAGCTACAACTTGGCCTTTTACAGCACGAAGAGGAATAGAAGTGATCTGAAATTACAATATAATCATTGACCAATGCGCTAGATGTCTAAAAAATATCAGGTGGGTCATAGTATATTGCAAGAATTTACTTTTGGAATTAGATTTACTTTGTGTAAAAGCATGTAATGCGTTAGTTTCTGACCTATGCAAACTAAAACTAAATAATGCTTTTCAATAAGCAAATAATTCATCTCTACTTGGATAAGTCTATGGCTTAGATAAGATAATTTTCTTTCCCTTCTTAATTAACTTGGGCTAATAAAGCTCCAAGTGATTCATCTAAAGTTTCAGTATATAAGATTAATGGATTTCTTGGAATTAGAGCAGCCAAAATAAGAGGACTCATCAAATATTATTTTAGACTTTCAAATGTGCCCTAAAATAAATTTAAAATCTTTTGTAGTTAATGTCACAAAAGGCTGGCATCTTTTTAGGTTGTAATGACACAACTGTTCAAAAATAATCCTTAAGACATATAAATGATTATTTATACTTTACTTTTGATGACTAAATCATCGATATAACATTCAAATTGATTATGAATTAAGTCATCGAAGAGACTAGCCATCACCCTTTGGTAGGTAGCCTTGGCATTTTTGAGATCGAATACATGACTGTGTAACAAAATATCCTAATGGAGGTTGTAAACACTATATGATTTTCATTCTTTAGAGAAATATTTATTTGGTTATACTTAGATTATTCAGCCATGAATGAAAAGATTTTATGTGAAGAGGCTATGTCCACCATAAGTTCAGTATCGATAAAGAAATCTTAGCTTTGGGACAAGCCTTATTCAAGTCTCTAAAATCATCGCAAATGCATATTTGGACATTCTTTTTCTTTAATGGGAGAATGATTGCTAACCAAATAGGGTATTGCTCTTCTCGTATAAACCCAGCTTGAATTATTATTATTTTACTTCGTTGATCACTTGTTATTCACTTTCTAACCACATGCGCCTAGGAGTTTGCTTTATTGGGATAGCATCAGGTTTAATCTCTAATTTGTGAACTACAACATCCCGAGATAAACATAACATCTCATCATAATTCCATGCAAAGCAATCTTTATATTCATAAATTAAACTAATCAACTCTTCAGAATCTTTTGGACCCAATAATGAACTGATAAAATCTAGTCTTAGGTCTTCATCAGTTCTAGTTGATCTCCTTTAATTTTTCAACAATGGATTTTATTTCTTCTTCAAGTTTATGGGGTGCATTCTAAATTAAGAAATCATTTGGATTACTATCATTTAATGTTTCAAAATAGAATTTGTGTAAAAAGTTAGAAGGAATCTCCAAAAGATAAATGGATACCATATAATTGCTTATCATCAAACAATGTTCCACATTATCTAGAGGTCCAATGGTACTAAACCCAATGCTAGCTTTAGATTTAAATTTTTTTTTTGTACTCCATAAGCTTTCCATGCGTTGAGCTGTATCTTTGGGCCAAATATTAGAAATCAAACCATGTCTTATAGAATTTCTAACACAATCAGGATATTAATCAAACATAATAATTGGTTGCTCACCTAATATATAAAACATTGTCATCAATCTTATGAATAATTGGCTCGATTATTGGATCTTGTTGTAAAGATTCTAAACTTTGATCAATAAATTATTTTTATTTATCTTTGGGAGGAGACAAATTAGGTGGAAAAATCTTCCCACTTTGAAGGTTAACCTTAATGATATCTCCATGGGTCGTATCAACATGTCCCTCATCAATGATATCCTTTTCCAAAGATTGGTCAGAATCTGATGGATCTATCTCTATGCTAACAGGGTTACCTTAGAAATCATCAATAGCACTATCAGTGTTTGACTTTAATTCACAAGATACATCAATATGAGAATTTTCTATTTCACCTTTTTTTTTTTTTGTTTTATTTTCAACACGTTCATCAGAAATGACAAGAATATAAGAAATGCCCTAAGAGGAAAAAATTTTATTCATTTCTTTAAAATGTGTACATAAAGATAAAGGAGTGTAAGGCATAACCTTTCCATCCTTATCATACAAAACTCTATAAAATACAATAGATTTTCCTCCCTCACCACTCTCTCCAATCGTCTGAACATCTGACGATGCTGAATAAGGTTGAGGTGGAACTAATTCTTCTAACTCTGATGAATCAATCTAAATGATCTTCTTCCATATCTTTGTATGATCCTGCATTGAATTTTTAAATTTTTTCACCAAATATGTTTTAGAGGAATTAGATAAGGCTATATCCCATTCACTTAAAGGAGAAGAATTAAACAAAGTAGAAGAATCACTTGTAATTACCTTAATGGTCTTATGTTCAGGGTTTACAAGGTACTCTTTAGAGATTATTACCAGCCCTCTCTTAAAGTTTCTTTAAAGACGGTCATTGAAAGTGAAACAATCTTTAATATTGTGATACAACATCTAATGATGCAGATAGTAGTTTAGGTCATTCACTTTGCCCACTTCCTCTAGTCTTTTCAGATCATGTAGTTTGAAATATAGCTATTTTTTTAAGTTTTTAGGAATTTTTGTCACTACCACTCTCTTGAAAGAATAAGTCTGACTCATTCTCTCATTGAAAGGGCTAGTTTAAGCCTTCTTAGGGGGCCGGTGATAACTATTATTTTGTTGTCCTAAAAGTTGGAAGGCTGCTCTACTTGCACCTAGATTGGGGCCTTTCCCTTGTCTACTACAAAGACATTATTTTTCTTCTTTTTGAGTACCTTGCTAGGCTTTGACAGTTCTATAGAAGAGTACTCTCTTATGAACGACATCCTTGGTGTTGCTTCTTGTAGGCTAGAGGCTTTATTTAACAATTTTTTGAAATTCTTAATAGTAAATCCCTTTAATAGGAAGCCCACTAGACCATGAATATTTCTTAGGAGTATTTCTACAGTGTACTACTCTTGTAATTGAGGCTCACACTTTAAGTTGGGAATCCTACATCTGAAGGTGCAATTACTTAAGGATTCAACTACCTTATATTTTTCAACAACTAAATCACCCACAGTAGGAAACCACGGATGAGATCAGGACCATTTGATCTTTGATTGGATGGTCGAAATCCATCCCGCATGGCGCCACTTTTGATGTGGTCACTGCGTGGATTTTGTATGGCCCAATGGTGCCACGCCACATCAACGTTGTAGTTTAAAATGAGTTTTTCTCGTTTTAAATGATTAAAAAATTCTTTAAAAATGCTAAAAACTTTGAAAAAATCATTAAAATAAAATATAAATCCAAAAAATACAAATGAGGGCTCTATGGATTCATCTCAATGAGTAGAATCTATTAAACCCAAAATCCCCAATTAATTTTTAGGTAATTTTGGATTAATTTAACTTTAAATAAAATTAATTAAAACTATTAATATAATTAAAATAAAACTTTGAGGAACTAAATTTCAGATTAAATTGCACCTTAGGAAAACTTTTTCATGAATTATTGAAAACTAAATTAAAAGATAATAAATTTCAAACTCTAAAGTTCAATTTTAATAAAATAAATTAATATTAAATAAAATGAATCATGAAAATTGATCAAATCACTTTAAATCAACATAGCAAACCCTAATGAACTTAGAAACACTAATGGAACTCATTGAAACTTAATAAACCACAAAATGATGTAATTTGATAATTAATTGAATTAATTAATTCAAATAATTAACCTAAAATTAAGAAAATCATAATAAATCAACCAAGTTTTCAAAAGCTATGAATGAACACTCTATGATGCATATTTCAGAGAGGATTCAAAGAAAAATAAAACCAACAAATAATCTTAATTAAATTAAGCTTAATTTGGGTCCTAATAAAATAATTAAAATATTAATTACACCATAATTATCCATCTGATAAAATTGGAACTTTAGAAAGATTAAATTGGGAAGGAACCCCACTTGCCATAAAAATTTCTAACCCAATTGACCTTTGGATTGGGAATTATGGAATTTCAAATCTCTCGGTCAATATAGTTTAAATAAAAAATTTAAGAAATCATAAATTACAAAATTCATAAAGTAACTTAAAATAATCTTTACTAACATTAGAACATTTAAGGATAATTCTCCAACATTCTAAATCAAAGAATTTGATCACTTACATACTTAAGGGTTAATAAAAATAATGAATTTGAAGTTTAATTAAACCTTAAGGCTAATGAATTTATAATAAAAAATTAATGAAATATTAATCCATAATAAATGTAAATTAAGAATGGGTTAAAGCACTAGCCTAAGTGTCTTAAGTTAACATAATTCAACCACGTGAATTCAAAAAATGTAAACATAATTCAAACTAAACATTAGTGAAACAAATAATTAAACGAATTCAATCTAAATAAAATAAATCAAACTAAAAATAAATTAAATGAAGAAGATTTAATCAATGAAATGAAGAATCAAATTTCTAAAGAATTAAAATTACAAGACTTTAATCCAAACTAAGCTCAAAACCCAAACCATCTAAAAGGAGCTAATTAAGATACTTAAGGATATTGATTAGACCTTTGGAATGAATCTTCATCTTAGGATGATGTTTCATTATATTAGGGTTTAGGATGTTGAATAAAATGGGTTTCACCCAAAAGTGGAATCTATTCTACTTTTCATTCTTGAAAACCTAAACTTCACTTTGACATAAAAGTAAACTTGAAATTGAAAATAAAATCATTAAATCACTTGAATTAAAACCATCCAAAGGAAAATCAAATAAACATAAAATCCAAATTAAAAATTGAACTAAAAAGGCCTAGCAAAGTCTTGCCACATAAGCTTATTCACTTCACATACTAAATTATTAGATCAGGGCCCCAAACTTAAGTTAAGTCAATCTGTGACACTCTATGTTGTGTTGTGATGTATTTTTCATGTCTTGTGGTGTACTATTTTAGACTACTTGTCTAGGATTGTTTGACCATTAGATTGGATGGTAGGACATTCTTTTTAGAACTAACATCATCTTCTAAAGGGGGCTATGCGAAAAAAGGACTGCTATCATAAACAAATTATAAATGCTATTTTCTTGCAGATATGCTTAAATCATTAAGCATAACCTAATAGGATAGGTGGGCTTACCAAGAAACTAATGCTAAGCCCGTATGTTTGTAAAATGATGTTTACTTCTTAATGATGCATTTGATCATTTAAATATAAAATTCCTAAATCTTATGCGGTGTCATAAATTTTTCCCACATATACATATTGGAAAGGTGCCATGAAGGGATTGCTCCTAACCTATAGATGACATGAGAGAAAAGGGTTCTTTAGTGACTTAATTCATAATCCTCAAGTCTTTTGACTAATAAGGAGGAGTCACATAGACTTAATTCTAACATGATTAGTCTAACTAGTGATAGGTGTTGGAATGACTTGCTTTCATTCTTTGATTGAACCAATGCTTTTTACACATGAAGTTTAGTAAAGAAGAGTACAAATATTTCAAGTATTATTATTATTATTATTCTTATAATAATAATAATAATTATTATTATTATTATTTAAAAAATATTTGGACACATTTTGGACCCAACATATAATATGCCAATGCCTTAGGCATAAAATTTTATCATTTTTTATCATCTCAGAGTTATATATGGCCATGTTAGATGTCTAATCCACTTTCGACAAGACATCATATCATATTTACTTGAGAGATTTACTTTTTAAGCTTGCATGTGACTTTTTAATTTTGGACAGCAAAAACCAAAGTAAAACAATGCTTCCCAAGCAATGGACATTTAATTTCTATTGAACATGTAGCTTATATATAATTTTCTTGGTTTTCTTTATTAACTTAAGTCAATCAAGCTACAATTGTTATATATATTTCATTTTTTTTATTGATATGAATCTGCAGCTAAGAAGGCCTTCTCTTCATTTCTTTATTGATTTGGATTCAATAAGGATTAAGAGTTTTTTTTAAAGCTATAATTCATATAGTTTTTAGGTTTGAATGAGAATCTATATAAACAAGATCTTAAGTTCTCTCAAAGATATTTTGATATTTAATTTGTTTATTTTTTACCCATAATCAATAAAGAAATTGAGAGGTTAAATTATTTGAGAGATTAAGATTCTCCTGATAATTTTGAACTAAATTTTCTTAAGTTGAATTATCATTCTTTAAAAGTTACTTCGAAAGCTATTTCATGGATAGCTTTAATTATATATATTTTTGCTTACTTTTGATCCTTCTAGATTCTACTAGAAGTTCCTTGAAACTACCTCAAAAGTATATTTTAGGCCTGTAGTGATATGATCATTTTTCAGTCATAATAAATTCTTTTTCTTTCTTTTTTCTTCTTCTTTTTATTGGAAATTTTTTTAAAATAACCCTTCACTTGATTAAGAGTGAGGCTATCAAAAACCTTGATCATGACCCGTTGGTAAATTGTCCCTACATTTTGAGACTGAGCAATATGACCATGTAGCAGAATATCCTTAAGGATTCTGAGCATCATGTGATTTTAATTTTTAAGAGTTATCTTGATTCAATAATATCCAAATTAGTCATCCTTAATGGGGATAATCTTATATATAGAAGCTTATCGATTCTAATGTTAGGTATGGGCAGTAGAGACCCATATTCAAGATAAAGCCTTATTCGAGTCTCAAGATTGACACATGCAGATTTGATTCTTTTCTTTCATTTTTATTATATATTCTATTTGATGTAACAATATTATCCAACCAAAAAAATTATTTTTTTTCCCATGTAAAGCCATCATTGACTAGCTTTTAATTTAGCAACATCTTGCTTTTTCTTTGAAGTTTGACCGCATATGTCAAGGAACTTAGTTTATTAAAACATCATCAAGCTTAATCTTGAGCTTATAAATTGTTACATCTAGAGATAAAATAAATATTTTATTTTAATTCTAGATAAAGTAATCTTTAACTCTAATAATAGCTTAATTAAGTCATCAATATATGCTTGCTAAAGCATGAGCTTATTGATGTCAGCTGTAGATTAATTTTCATTGCAAACATATTTCTCTTAACTTGACAATTATGGATTTAAGTTCCTCTTCAAGTTCTAGGGGTGCATCCTGAACTTGAAGGCTATTTAAGTCTCCCAACACATCTAAGAAATACATGTTTAATATGTTAAAGTGCCTTTGAAGAGAAAGTCAAGACCCTAACTATTAAGAAATTCTCGTCTTACAAACCTTATGCTAACTTTTGGTTTTAGTATCTTTAATGCTTCATAACTTTTCTTATTTATGGATCATATCTGTAGGCCACTTGCAAGGGATCAAATTATACTCAAATTAATTTTTGATAGACAAATGATACCTAAAATGGCAAATTCATTATCTCTTTGATATTTCTTTATCTTCTAAGTTTACATCTTCATTAAATTTAAATATGCAGTAAAAATGATTTATTTTTTTATTATTTTTTACTTTTAAGTTATAGGCTTCTTTTGACATCCAACCTGAAAATTTTATTTGATATAGAGGAGTCAAAGTTAAAGTGCCCACATATTCAAAAATAACATTTCAACTTTTAGCTCTTGGATATAGTTCTTCCATACTTTTTATTTTTATTTTCTTTCTTTATTTTTATTCTTTTGTTAAAATTTTAATAACATTTCAACTTTTTGTAAGACATGACATTTGATATTTTTTCTAGATATAATATTTGCTAAGACACTAGACGCATTCGACTCTTTTTCTTAATACAACTTTTGGTATACTCAAATTTTTTTGTTTTGACTAATCACATTACTTAGTAAGACATTTCCTGATTCATTTGCTGGATACAAGATTTGGTAAGGCACTAAGCAAATTTCAAACTTTGGTTCTCTTCTTCTCTTCTCTTTTTTTAATTTTTTTAGTGCCTTAATTTTACAAGTCTAACAAAAGAAATGACATTCCTGAGGACTCTGATCTCATGAATATTGAATGGATGTGATTATTCTTTTATAATAGTAATTTTTTTTAGCTGGATAGAACCATCCAAGATCATTAAAGATGTTCCTGAATTTCTAATAATTCACTTTAATGTTTGAATTATCAATCTCAATTAACATTGTCATTGATATTATGTTTTTCAAGAAAAGTTTCCAAGATTACATTTTTCTTGAGTTTAAAACACCTTTCCTTTTCATAATTGAATTCACATGACACCATCTCACCATAATTAGATTAGAATTAGTCTGTGTATACTCATCTTCATGTATGTTTACAATTAATGTTGACTGAAGCACTTGAATCAACAAGCATTCTGTATATTTCTTAGATTTTTCCATATTGACCATTATATGAGATTATATTTAGCAATTCTTAGTAGTAGATATTCATCACTAAAGGTAACCCTAGGACTTTTTTATACTGAAATGCCACATCAAAAGTTGCAAATAATTAAAGGAAATAAATTACAGAATTGCAGAATGCCTTGATTAATGATTCATTTCATTCATTTTTATAGAGCATTATGATGCTTAATTTTGCAAGCAACTTCTCTAGGATGGGCAAAAGCACTATAATAATTTTTTTTTTGAAATGAATAGCTTTGTTGTTATTTTTATTGTTTTATGAATTAGAAGGATAATTTCTATATGAAAGCTTAGTGTTTCAAATTTTTTTTATTGATGACTTATTTGCCATTTCTTTTCAATGTTATTTGAGGCAGTAAGACTCTACCATTTCATTAATTCCCTCTAATAGAAAGGGAGGGAGGGTAGGGCCAACTCTATCCTCAATGAGTCTTTATGTTCTTCTATTGACCTATCAGAGAAGAAATCTTTAATTTAATGTTTTATATTTTTGCTCTGAAAGATAGAAGCGTCATTATTAAGACCAAATATGTGCAATTATCTTAAGGTCATGAGACTTGAGAACTATTTTAGAAGGATCAAAGTCTTCATTAATTTTATGTTTAGAAATTTTCTCTAAGTTAATTAAGGATATCTATGAAATATCAATCATCCAATGGGAGAGGTATCCCATTAAGGAAATCAATTTAAATTTATAAGATTAAATTTCATTTATTTCAATATTATCAAGAGAATTAAAATCTTCCTTTGTTGCCCTCTCTTTTCTTCTTTATTGATTAGAAGTAAACATAAAATTTTTTTATGTCATCTTAGTTTATTGTATATGTTCATCTTCCCCTTTTGACTCTCTCCTAAACTCTGAAAGATTTAGGATTTCTAGAGGGTCTAAAAGGGATTATGTCTAAATCACTCCCTAGAATTATTTAATCAGCACAAACAATTGATTTCCAAGTTTCTAGAGGATGCACAAAGATAATTCTATTAAGATTAAAGCTAAATTTCATGTGTATTTTAATTTCCTTCAGTAGAGGAAGAAGGCTCAAATTTGATTTCCTTGGCCAACCTCTTCCAAAGATAAATTAGACATTCTTCTAGGATCATATTTATCTTTATTTTATAATATATATTAGTTAATTCATTTTATAATGAAATTCAAGCTTCAATCATGGTAGTAAGAGGAAATAGAGAAGACTATACCCATTTCCTTTGAATTTATTAGTTTTTCTCAAAATTTTAAAGAACTCCATCATTTCAATATACACTTTCAGGCGTTTACTATCTTTGAATATATTAGAACAAAGGGTATCAATTTAAGGACCCTATGTTGACTCTCTTTAGCTTTTATACAAAACTAAGATAAAATCAAGGATAAAGAGGACATTTCAATTTTCTTTTCAAAATTTAAAATTTCTTTTGTAGATGATTTTAAATATTTTTTAAAATGTTATTTCTCTTTCATTATCAAATGATGTCAAATCCATTTTAAACAAAAATAAGTCTAACATAAATGACTTTTCTTTAACGTGCTTAAATTTTACTAAAACTTTTAAGGGGCAGGGGTTTTAAGACCCAATTGTTTAACTATGATAAATGAAAAGTTCTAAAATATAAGTTAAGGATGTTAGATGAGTTCTGCCAAAGATTGAAAGGAGAGGCATCCAACAAAAAGAAAGGCAGCCTTGACCCATGAGTGGCACAAGTACATTGTTGATGAATAAAATAAAAGTCTATTTCTAAAGATGGAGAGATGAGCTATTCCCCAACGGCATTGCCAGAAAAATCTATTGAAAATTTTTATTCGGAACACCATGCAAATCTTGAGAGTACTTATTTAGGTAATCAATTATGTCTTTACAAAATAAATATATTATCTTAAAAGATAAACATGTTATCCTATAATGGATTTGATTAAATAAGGACTCGTAAGGATGATTAGTCTTCAATATATCAGAGATTCTTTCCTAAATGCATATAAAGGTAGGATAGGGTTTATTTGTTGTATGGATTAATTACATCTTAGGAATGAAGGATCTTTTTCTAAGAATACTCTCAACTAAAGATATAAATATTTATTTCTATGGATTTTGAAGTTTTTCTTAAAAGGATGATGATTTAGAAATTCAAAATGGGAATGCTCCAAGGTGGAAGAGTTCTTTTGGAGACCAATAGGGAATAAATAAGAAATTATTTATATACTTGGATGACCAATGAGCACTTCAACTAACCAACCATCGAGCTTTATAATTTTAAGTCCAAAATTATTAAGATTTAAATTGACATTTTTATTAAAAATTTAGGACTTAGCTTCTGATAGTACAAGACTGTAGAAATGTGTAGGAGTTGACTTACTCTAGAAAGATACTTCTGAACCTAAGTCTATAAATGCTCTTGATGTAAGTTAGAAGCTTGACCTAATATAAAGTTTCTAGGAATTATCAATTCATTTCCTACCAGAGAAAAAAATAAACCTATCTCTAACTCTTCTGGACTTATATCATACTTTGAAGGGCTGCTAGCTAACACAACCTAAGCGATTTTGAAAACCATTAGTTCAGTCTTATATATGCAAGATGGCTAGGATATTACATTAAAGAAAAAAGCAAAGAGCCTAACTAACTCCCTAACCCTAAGATAATGTTTGGCATGTCATGTATCTGACTAATGCAATAAATTTATTTTTCTATGTATTGACTCACAAATCATTTTAAGGCATTGGGTATGCAATTTATGCCTACAATGATATGCAATTAGAAATAATCATAAGCTAAATCAAAAAGAGATGGCAAACTTCTCCCAAGAAAGGTGGTCATCCTCAAAAGACAGATGTCCCTATATGTGCAATGGGTAAAGTGCCCAATTCAAAGAGTATGAATAATATGCTATCATATTTCACAAAAGCTAATTATTTGTAGTTTCTTTTAAGCTGTACATAGGGCTTTAATTAATGTGAGGTTTGAGTTTCATGTTTTACATTTGAGTTGTATAAAATTGAGTGGGATAGAAAATTTATTTCCCTTAGGAGCCTAAAATTCTAGGCATTTCATCACAGAAATACACCATAGAAAGAAACCTAAAAAAGCAAGAAATTTCTATTGTGCACTCAAAATAAATCAAATTAAATTAATTAAAAGAATAGGCCAAAGTAGCCATGTACAGCTATACACCCTGAAATGAAGAGAAAATGAGCAACCGAGCTCTACCCTTATATAGCCAAAAATAGAACTAAAAATTTGATCTATGGGATCTTCTTCTAGGATCATCACCTTTTTTAAGGATCACATGGGCTTACTAGGGGACCACCAATTGGTTCCCCATAAATATTAACTTAAGCTTACGATTAAATTACAATTAAAATTTTTAAAATAATTTCTTAAAACTTCCAAAACAAACTTTAAAAAATACACATAGCATAATGGCAATTATAATACAAACATATGAGCTTAACATTAGTAACTTACCAAGCCCATTTATCCTATTATGCTATGCTTAGGGACTTAAGCATAGCTACAAATAAACACTTTTTCTATATTTGTTATTATGGCAATTTCTTTTAGCACATTACCCATGCAAAAATAGTGTTAGCCTAAAAAGAATGTCCTACCATCCAGACTAATAGGCAAATAATCCTAGCCATCTAGTCTAAAATATTACATCATAAAATAAGAAAAAATTTTCACACCACAAAACATTGCAGATCATCTTCTTAACTTAAGTCTAGAGTTAGTGACCAAAAAATCTAGTGTATGAAATATAGGCTTGTGTGGTATGGTATGACTGCTCTAGGCCTTATTTTCTTTTGAATTTGATTTTAAGTTTAAAGTTTGTTTAAATTTTTGATAAGTGGTTTTAATTTAATTGATTTAATTGATTTATGATTTTATTTCTATTTTTTAAGTTCATTTTATATTAAAGTAGAATTTAAGTTTTCAAAATGAAGAATAAAATAAATTCCACTATGGTGGAACCTATTCTATCCAATCATCCTGAATTCTAGCAAATGAAATTTTCGTTCATTCTAAGGGACAAACTAAGATCCTAAGTATCTTAATTAGCCTCTTTTGAGTTGATTTGAATGGTTTCTTTTAAATTGAGTTTGATGTGATTACTGTTTTAATTTTTTTGAGTAAAATTTAAAGTTAACATAATCTAATCTTATTAGGATTTTGAAAACTTCATTCTTATTTCATTTCTTTTTTTCTTTTTTCTTGATTAATGTTTTTTTAGTTTGATTAACTATCTATAATGACAATTTAAAGTGTTTTTTAAATCTTAATAAAGAGTTGATTTCAACATGATTAAATTACCAAGTTTGATTTGGTTTTTATTTTAGTGTAGTGCACTTTCAAGTGCTTTAATTCATTTTATGTTATTATATCTTTTTCATTACTTAGACTCATTTTTGATTTTATGTTTCTTTTGATTAAATGTTTATTTAATATTATGTGTTTAAATGATTTAATTTATTAGATTAAGTTGATTTCACTTATTAGTTTTATCAATGTTAAGTGTTTGCTATTTTAAATGAGTTGACTTAGGTAATTTAAATTGATTTTTAATTTAAACTTGATTTAGAAGTGATTCATTATACTTCAATTTTTTGAAGATTATGTATTTAGACTTCATCATTTGGTTTAAGTTTAATGAAATATTATATGTT
The DNA here is from genome assembly GCA_021442155.1 of Cymbidium sinense. Classification (NCBI taxonomy): domain Eukaryota; kingdom Viridiplantae; phylum Streptophyta; class Magnoliopsida; order Asparagales; family Orchidaceae; genus Cymbidium; species Cymbidium sinense. The sequence goes on along the minus strand of CM038231.1, from coordinate 42,605,818 downwards.
AAAGTTTAATTATTTAGTTTTAATTCCCTTTGGTAAAATTTTGTTTATTAATCATAACCTAGGAAAGTTAAGCTACATTAGGTACCAAACTTAACTTAGGCCATTTCAAACTCTTAAGTTATTTAGGTTTAATTGATTTGATTAATCAATTCTCTTATATTTAGGATTATGTTATTCATTAACCAAAAAGGATATAATGAATTTTTACATTAATGAATTCTATATTTAGGTATGAAATCCAAAGGATCAGTTTTGAATTTCAATTTGTTAAATGAACTATAATGAATTTAATAAATTATTAACTTAAGGTTCAATTAAATTTTATGTTCAAAGCTATTTCATTAAACCCTAAATGCATAATAAATTAAAATATTTAACTTCCAAGGGTTAGAAAATTTTTTTAGGTGCCATGATGCCAATCAAAATGTTTTAAATTGGTTTGGTTAATTTTTAAGATTTTTGTAATTTTAAGATTTATTATTTCATTTAATTTGACCTAGAGATTAGAACTTCAACTTCTAATCCATAGTTCATTTGGCCTTGAAATTTTTATGGTGAGTGGGGCTCCCTACCATTTTAAGTTCCTAAACATTCATTTTAATTAGATGTGTAATTTAAAACTAATTAGAGTTTTAAATATTTCAATAATACCTAAATTAAGCCTAAATTTAAAGGAGTTAATTAGGGGTTTTAACTTTCTTAAATTCCCCTCTAAACTATAGTTGGATCATTTAGAATTTTTGGAGTTCTAGTTGATATATTATAATTTTTTATAGTTCACATCAATTAATAGAATTAATTAATTCAATTAATTAATAAAATAGGTCATTTTAGGGTTTATTAGATTCCAAAGAGTTCTAATGATGTGTTTAGATTCATAAGATTTATTATGATGATTCAAATTGATTTTTTAATTGATATATTATAAAATATAGTGTATGAAATATAGGCTTGTGTGGTATAGTATGACTGCACTAGGCCTTATTTTATTTTGAATATGATTTTAAGTTTAAAGTTTGTTTAAATTTTTGTTAGGTGGTTTCAATTTAATCTGCCCACTTATCCTATTAGGCTATGCTTAGGGACTTAAGCATACCTGCAAGCAAGCAACATTTCTATATGTTTTATTATGGTAATTTCTTTTAGCACAGTCCCCATGCAGAAATATTGTTAGCCTAAAAAGAATGTCCTACCATCCAGACTAGTGGGAAAATAATCCTAGCCATCTAGTCTAAAATATTACATCATAAAATAAGAAAAAATTTTCACATCACAAAATATTACAAATCATTTGCTTAACTTAAGTCTAGAGTCAGTGACCAAATAATCTAGTGTATGAAATATAGGCTTGTGTGGTATGGTATGACTACATTAGGCCTTATTTTATTTTGAATCTGATTTTAAGTTTAAAGTTTGTTTAAATTTTTATTTGGTGGTTTCAATTTAATTGATTTAATTTATTTGTGATTTTATTTCTAATTTTTAAGTTCATTTTATATTAAGTGGAATTTAAGTTTTCAAAATGAAGAATAAAATAAATTCCACTATAGTGGAACCTATTCTATCCAATCATCCTGAATTCTAACAAGATGAAATTTTTGTTCATTCTAAGGGCCAAACTAAGATCCTAAGAATCTTAATTAGCCTCTTTTGAGTTAAATTGAATGGTTTATTTTAAATTGTGTTTGATTTGATTATTTTTTTTTTTTCTTAAAATTTAAAATTAACATAATCTAATCTTAATAGAATTTTTAAAACTTCATTCTTATTTCATTTTTTTCATGATTAATGTTTTTTTAGTTTGATTAACTATCTATAATTAAAATTTAAAGTGTTTTTTAAATCATAATAAAGAGTTGATTTCAACATGATTAAATTACCAAGTTTGATTTGGTTTTTATTTTAGTTTAGTTCACTTTCAAGTGCTTTAATTCATTTTATGTTATTATATCTTCTTTCATTACTTAGCCTCATTTTTTTATTTTATGTTTCTTTTGATTAAATGTTTATTTAATCTTATGTGTTTGAATGATTTAATTTATTAGATTAAGTTGATTTCACTTATTAGTTTTATCAATGTTAAGTGTTTGCTAATTTAAATGAGTTGACTTAGGTAATTTAAAATGATTTTTAATTTAAACTTGAATTAGAAGTGATTCATTATACTTCAATTTTTTGAAGCTTATGTATTTAGACTTCATCATTTGGTTTAAGTTAAATGAAATATTACATGTTAAAGTTTAATTATTTAGTTTAATTCGCTTTGGTAAGATTTTGTTTATTAATCATAACCTAGGAAACTTAAGCTACATTAGGTACCAAACTTTAACTTAAGCCATTTCAAACTCTTAAGTTATTTAGGTTTAATTGATTTGATTAAAAAATTCTCTTATATTTAGGATTATGTTATTCATTAACCTAAAATGATATAAGGAATTTTTACATTAATAAATTCTATACATAGGTATGAAAACCAAAGGATCAGTTTTGAATTTCAATTTGTATGAATTTAATAAATTATTAACTTAAGGTTCAATTAAATTTTATGTACATAGCTATTTCTTTAAACCCTAAATGCATAATAGATTAAAATGTTTAACTTCCAAGGGTTAGAAAAAATTTTAGGTGTTATGATGTCAATGAAAATGTTTTAAATTGGTTTTATAAATTTTTATAATTTTTGTAATTTTAAGATTTATTATTTCATTTAATTTGACATAGAGATTTGAAATTCAACTTCCATAGGACATTTGACCTTGAAATAATTATGGTAAGTGGGGCTCCCTGCCATGTTAAGTTCCTAAACTTTCATTTTAATTAGATGTGTTATTTAAAACTAATTAGGGTTTTAAATATTTCAATAATACTTAAGTTAATCCTAAATTAAAAGGAGTTAATTAGGGGTTTTCACTTTCTTAAATTCTCCTTTACACTATAGATGGATCATTTAGAATTTTTGGAGTTTTGGTTGATTTATTATAATTTTTTATAGTTCACATCAATTAATAGAATTAATTAATTCAATTAATTAATAATATAGGTCATTTTAGGGTTTATTAGATTCCAAAGAGTTCTAATAATTTGTTTAGATTCATAAGATTTATTATGATGATTCAAATTGATTTTATAATTTTTCATGATTTTCCTAATTTACTATTAATTCGTTTCATTAAGTTAATGTTTAATGTTTGAAATTTGCATATCTATAGATTTACTTTCTAACAAATCATGAAAAACTTATCTAAGGTGTATTTTAACCTTAATTTCAATTCCCCAAAGTTTCAAATTAATTGGATTAATGGTTTGAGTTTGATTTGAGTTTGATAAATTTTACTTAAACCTAAATTAACCCAAATTTACCCAAAAAATTTGTGGACTTTTGGTTTATTAGATTCTTCTCATTGAGATGAAACTATAGAGCCTTTAATTGCATTTTTAGTAGAGTTATTTATTTCTATGATTTTTAATTTTTTTTAGTTTTTTGCACTTTTGAAAATATAAAAAATAGGGAATTTTTCATTTTAAATGGTCCACTCCATGTGGCACTGACATGGCACTGTTTGCATGTGGTGTGACATTATTGGACTAGCTTGATAACAGTGGATCCAACTCAAAAAATAGTGGCCACGCCAGATTCATTACAACCATTTAATCTTCGATCCGATAGTCATGCTTTCACCGATGGATCCTTTATAGGTTTTAATCACATATTCAACTAAATCATGGTCGTCTATTCCTAACAGAAATAATGGGCGCATAGATTCTATTTCTTCCATGAATAGTAAAAGTTGAGCACCATCCATCAAATCAGCATAATTCCTGGTGATCTAGGTGACATAATTATTTTCTTTTAATTGAAAATTGATCATGGATAGATTTGCAATGAATCCACATAGTTTGATTTTAATGTAGATCGAATTTGCTTTATGAAGGACCAACTTGTAATAGGCGTGTGGTCGGTTTGAATCCATACCTCACCGACGTTATTCCTCAGCAGCCATTGGCCTTTGAATCCATACCTCACCTTGGTCTAGATCGATGTAGAGACCAAAGCTCAGTCGTTTGCCATTGGATTTGATTGAACTTTATCTCTTCAGTGGCAGGGAACTCTGTTGAACATTCATTTAAGGTTGCCTCCATCTAAGGAACCAGAAAGAAGCTTCAATTAGGCTTGAAGAGGTCATTTTTTTCTTTTCCATATGTGGTCAAGATCTTATATTCTTCTTGCCGCTGGCTGTGGTCAATCTCTAGCCTATCAGTGGCTAGAGGCTTAGGTAAAGTTTCAATTAAGTCCATCTTCACCTCAGAAGCATGTAGAGCTGATTGAATTTATGAGAGGAAGTTTCTTTCCTCTCTTTCTATATATGGTCAAGAGTTATATATAAGAGGTTTAAGATGGCCAAAATCTAGCCACAGGCGGTGAGAGCTCTAGTTGAGGGGCTTGTTTGGCCTCTCTTTACCTTATGAGCATGTTAGATTGAATAACTTGAGGAGAGGAAGGCTCCTTCCTCTCTTTTCTCCTTTGGCTGTGAGCCTCTTCCATGGAAGAGGCAAGATGGAGTTTGCTATTTTTGATTGCCATCCTTGGAGGCTAGGTCCAAGGGGTGGTCAACTGATTAAGATTGGCCCAAATTAGTCAAGATAAAAGCGATGGATGAGGTATGGGGGAGAAAAATGGGATTTTTCCTCTTTGCATTGATTTCCCACCTTCTTACCATGGCTACACCTCATACCTTATGATTTCACCTCATATGAACTCTCTTAGCTTTTGGAACCACCATAACACTCCTTTGGGTTGGCGGTTGGTTGGCAAAATCAAACCAAGATAAATCATGAGTCAAACTCAAGTCCATTTGAGTTGGATTTAGAGATTGAACCTAGTTCAATGCTATTTGGATTTAAATTGATTTAAAGTGATGTAATTATATTTCTTTTGATTATTTGGTTTTAATTTTGAATTTCAATCATTGTTGATTGTCTAGTAGATAATTTGGAATTCAATTACTCCATGCCATGTGAGGATTAATGTGATTTGAGCTAAGTTTAACTCTGTTGACCTAAATAGGTCAAGTTGAATTCTTCAGTTTGAAGGGTCTTTTAAGATTTAAATTTAGATTCAATTATGTTTATTTGATGATTTGTGATATTTTAAATTGATTGATTTCCTTGGATTTTAAATTGATTTTGATTTTATTTTAATTTGACCTATTTTGACTTAAATGGGTTAAGTTGAGTTCAATTGAGTCAAAAAACTAAATTGATTTAATTAAGGTATACTTAAACTCCAATCATATTTAATCACATGTATGGAATGATTTAGAGTGATTAATTTTATTTGGTTTGAAATTAATTTCAATTTTTTGACCCATTTAACCTAAATTGGGCTTAATGGGTTATGTTGGACTCATTTGGGACAAATGGTCAAATTGGTCAAATTAGACCCAATGATTGGTTGGATTTTAATTAATAATGATTTCTAAATGATTTTGGGTATTTTATTTAGATTAATTTCAATTCAATTTAGATTTTCATTTTAATAAGGTTCATTTGAGTTTATTTAGATCAAGTTATCTAGTTAGCCCAAGTATAACCTTATTGAGTTAAGATTTATTTAATTCATGATTAAACAAATTCATTTTGTGATTTTAAGTTTTTGGAATGACTTAATCTGGTTAAATTTTAGTGGGTTGATCATTGACCTAGTGGGACCCACATTAGTCAACCCTTTGTTAAATGGTTGTCCATCTTTAACTTTCATTTGGATTTAATTTTAGGTTCATTTTTATTCATGCATTGACTTTATATTTTTTATTTAGTTTGATTTCAATTTTTATTTATTTATTTGAATTTCATTGAGTTTAGGTGATTTTGAGCTTACATAGAATAATTGGGTTAACCACTCTAATTATCTTATTTTAAACTCAAATGGATTTAGATTTCAATCAAAATGCATTTAATTCAATTATTTGTTTAGATTTGAGTTTGGGTTGAGGTCACCTAATCCTATTAGGTTATGTTAAACCCTAAAAGGATTCACTAGGTCACCAAGTATAGTATTCTAAGTGCCTAATCAAGAGGCTTTTAATATAAGATTAAGCATCCTAATTACTAATTTAGGGATGATGTTTACCTCATTCAAAAATGAGGACAACAACTATTTATAATAGTCAATTAACTAAAATTTAAAAGAACCAACTATGTTAATATTAAGCACTGAAATGACTTAACTCAAATGAAATAATAGTTTGAGTACGAATTTAGGCTAGTATAGTTACACTATTTTTTTATTTAATAATGATTCTTATATGTTTATTCATCAATTAAAATTATTATTTAATGATTTTAAATTTTAAAAGTTTTTCTATCAAATAAATTTAAGGAGTCATGAAAATACATGTGATTACTTGAGGGAAAGTAATGATTTGAGGTTTGGGGTGTTTGATAAGTGAAAAAGTTTAGCTAAAATAGCATATGTTTTTAGGTAAAAACCTTATTATTTTATAATTTATTTTCATAATTTTAAATGTTTATGATAGAAAATCTCTTATTAGAGAAACAAATCTAGAAAATGTAAAATCATGTTACATCATTGCGACGCTCCATTATGCTACTGAGAAACTAGTATTAGAAGAAAAAAACAATGCAAAAATAGAGAAGACAACACTATTGTGCATGAGCGTCAAGATTTTGAAGTCAAATATCAGAGAGAATAGTGCTAGGCATGATAAAAGCAACATTAAGGCCTTACGTCCAGACTAGAGAAATTTTAGTAGTTCTAGAAAGTAGTTGGAACAATTTTAAAAGTGATTTTAAAAGGAAATAGAATGAAAACTATTAGAGGGACTTAATAACTATAAATAGATGGTGTTAAGCAGTGTTAAGTGATTTTTTGAAGGTGAGTGAGTTTAGTGAGAGTATGTGAGAGTGTAGTGACATCACTAAGAGAGTGACACTCCAAGTGTTATGTGTAGCATGTGTGTGTGCGTGGAGTGTGAGAGGAAGATCACAATCAAGAGATTAAGGAGAAGGATACACAACAAAAAGAGAAAATTTATCATCACACTCTTTCCTTTTACTCTTTCCTTTTTCTAATACATATTTAAGTATTTTGTTTGTGTTTTACTTTCTAAAATATTGAACTAAGAGTGTGAACTCTAAATTTAGTTGAACTTTGGGGATGCTTGTATTGTATTAAACTTTATTGTGGATTAATATAAGAAAATTATTTCTACTTTAATTGAATATGGTATTTTGCTTCTTTCCATGCTTCATTTACTTGTGATTTGACCAATTACAAAGTTAAAAATAAGTGTGATCTAAAGATATCGATGGAATCCTAGAAGAATAATTAGAAAAAAGGCAAACAAATATACTAAATAATCATTACTGTGTTAGATAGTCTAGAAGCACCATTAAACATAAGATTAGTTTTAAGATTAGTAGTCATTTAAAAGAAAATATTGGTAAAGCAACCGATTAAAATTCACTTGGTACTAGGCAGAAAATTGGGTAAAAGGATTTGTTTGATTATACTTGTCTAGAGATAAAGAGTATAACATTTTTGCTCATGGATGACATTATAAGCTTTAAATTAATCTGTTATATAGTTTAATATAATACATAGTATAAAACATTCCATGAAGTTAGAGTACTTATTTTAAAATTAAGAAAAAAATATTTTTTTATTAAAATATAAAAATATAAAAATATAAAAAAAAGTATATTTTAAATATCTTGTAAAAATAGTAGATAGTCATTTTAATTAAGCACTTGATTTTGTTGGATAAAAACTAAGGTTTAAAAGATTAGTACTAAACTAAATATAAATTAATATCTAATTTTTCTTTAATCCTTATGAGAATGATACTCACTCATTTTATATTACTTGATTCAACACGTGCACTTGAGTGTAGGGTAAAAAGTACCAATAAAAAGCTATAGAGGTCAGACAATAGAAATCACTGAAACTCGACAGTCTGTTCCCAGTTCAATCAATTAGATCGAAATGACAATATACTTATCAGATCCATTATTCACACATACTCACATCAGGTTATGTGAGTCCATCTTTGTACCAAGTTCTCATATGTACCTAACTTATTATTTATATTCTTATCATATGTATAGACCCGTCCTTTGATATATAAAAGTGGGGCACCTCTATTCTTAGGGGGACTTTTTCCTCTCTATCATTCTCACCACACTTGTACTCTAGATTATCAATAAATAAAACTCATTTTACTTTTTTGTTCCTTTGACCTCTTAGTTTTACTTTGCTTTGCTCTACCTAATCTTGTTTCCCAAGGATCTAAGAAGGTTCTTCCTTCATCCACAAATAGATTTAGATTCAGTAATGGTACTTATTGGAACAATGTGTGCTCTTGTAGGTATACATAAATCACTCTATTGAACTATATTATACACACCAACTTGTCCTAAGCTATAGTGTACTAGTTTATGCTTATTGTATACTTAAATAAATTCTACAAAATTAAATTTATAATTAAGTAAATAACCTTCCAGCAAACAGTCTCTATACTCACATTCATGCCTTGAAATAGTTACTATTCAGTGTATACACTTAAATAAAATTTTAAAAATGACAAATATATATAAGGGCTTTATTATTAGAAGATATTTAAGTGTCCATCCTTTTGCCATATTTTTACTTTTATAGATGTTGATTCACCTCCTTCTTTCTCACTTTTCAAGAGTAGATGCTCAATTCTTTTTTATGCTTGAGACACTCACCTCAATTTGTAATTAAGTAAATAACCTTCCAGTAAACAGTCTCTACACTCACATTCATGCCTTGAAATAGTTACTATTCAGTGTATACACTTAAATAAATTTTTGAAAATGACAAATATATATAAGGGATTTATTATTAGAAGATATTTAAGTGTCCATGCTTTTGCCATATTTTTACTTTTATAGATGTTGATTCACCTCCTTACATATAAACATGACCTATAATGTTATTGCTATCACATTTAATTGTGCTAGATATAACTCAAATAGATTTTTTTTTCATAAGTAATTAAAAAATAAAATTATAATAGTAATTTTTGTTTCAAAATTCTACATTTTCTAAGAAATAATCAAATATATATATATATATATATATATATATATATATATATATATATATATATATATATATATATATATATATATATATATATATATATATATATATATATATATATATATATAGTATATATATATATATATATATATATAATTACAACTCATAAGAAAGTTTACTATAAATTTTTACCCTCATCTTCCCTCTAATTAAATAATGAAATTTGAAATTTTCATCTAAACATGAAACTATTGAGAAAACTAAGCAAGAATTAAATTGATTTATGAAAAATAGATCTGATGCACTAAAAGTAAAAAGGCACATAAGAATAATAAACCAAAATATTGGTTGAACAAACTTAAATGCAAAAATATTTAACTAAAATAAAAGCAACCTAGGAGAACTATTAGAGCTCATAAAAATGTCTAAGCTACACCCACACTTGAACTATGCATTTTTCTTAATGCATCAAAGTAAATGCAAGAATAACAAGTAATGCAAAACAGTGATAGGGGACAAAAACTTCCAAGTAGGGTGGAGATTCTCATCATCATCATTCAATTTCTCTACTTCTTCTTGTTAGTGGATATGTGGCATGAGGTATTGTGACAAAGGTGGAAATTAGATGTTGATTCTTACAACATGTTGGTGGTAGTTTGGAAACATATTTGTTATGGAAGTGTTGAAGTTCCGCACATAGTCATAAACAATCCTTCTACTTTAAATCAAACAGTCTAAATTTTTGTTCATTTTATACTATATCTTTTGGTATCACCTCTTAATCTTATCCATGCAGCTATTGATCTTCTCAAAAAAATTGGGTTTCCAACTAAATATATCCTTGGTTTTACTAGTAAGGGGACTCTTATGCTTGGAGCATCTTCTACTCTTCATTGTTTGCTCATAGGTATCATCTTAGAGATCTTGCTTCTACTTGAAAGGTACTACCTCCTTTAATGCACTCATTAGTACATCCATCTGTTAGCACAACCAGAAAGAGAAAGGTAACCCAAAGTTCTGGGGGTTGTGGATCTTCCCATGTATAGGACATTGGAGATAATGAGTGCACCAACATTGATCATCATGTTGTGTTGAATGGAAATGTTTAATGCAACCCTTTCTTTAGTAACATCACTATGGTGCCCACTAGGCAATAGCCTAACTAAAATGAACATATGCAAGACCAATATTCAACTGTAAGACCCAAGAAAAAAAAATTCATGATTTCCATAATGCCTTTTCCACTATGCGCCTTACACTAATAAGTTAATGACCACATCATAGTTTGACAAATTCTCTAGAAAATTGCAATACCTATTATCTAAAATAATTGTTAAGCCATAAAATGCATTGATTCAAGCATTGTAATAGTACTTGTTTACTTTTAACAAAGCATTTATTGTTCATATTTTCTAGTACATACATGAATTATTGAATTACTAAAATAATTGTAGTGCCAAGTTGAATGGCAAAGATCTAACATGCCCTCATGATAAATCTCTCCTTACTGCAACCACCTAGTGTGTTTAAGGCTCACTATGAGATGCAGGTTTAGAGGAAAAAATCTTTTCATTTCACTCTACTATAGCATGAGAGTAGAACTTTTTCATATCATATGATCTATAAGGTGTGGTAGAAGAGGAGGCACTCTTTGCTCTCTTTGATATCTTCTTGCTACTTATGGATTCTAAGAGGAGAAGAAAAAGAGGAAGATTAATGATGAAGCTTTGAAGGTTGTGAATGGGTTGAAGGCCCTTCCCTTCCCCGTTATTTATAATATCCCCAAATAAGCATATGGGTCCCATCCTAATTTGAAATTATATATATATATATATATATATATATATATATATATATATATATATATATATATATATATATATATATATATATATATATATATATCTTATATCATTTCAATCTATCTTTACTTTCTTCTCTTTCACATATTATTCATTAATTAGTAGGTTGGCGCTTAGGCACCACAGAAAAAAAAATAGAATTAGGAAACTCCATAAGTCGATGCATAAGGGCCAAGCAAATTTTGGTTTTGTCGAGTATTATAAAATAAGATAACAAACATAGTGCAGAGGCACCAGGTCTAGTCTAGTCATTAAATTATTGTGAGTGAATGCAATCTAACTCAAATTTGAAAATAAAATTTTCAAGTAGAAAAATAATAAGGGAATAAATTGGGTTTTCTTAAAACAAATTCTTAGTTTAACATTCCATACCTGACACTTATTTTTTTATTTCATGTGTTGTATACCAGTAAGTGTTGTTCCAGCCATTACATGATTGACATTGCCTCGTTGAAGCACACATTTACATAATTTTAACTAAAGAACCATTAAGTGAAGAATTTCATTCTTCTTCTTAGAAGTTTTGTGTGGCCTCATTTTCTTCTTCTTTTCAAACACACCTCCTTTTCCTTCACTTGAGATACTTTCTACACCTTTAATTATTGGCTCTGATTATTTTTCTTTGTTTGTGGTTAAAAATTACTACTCTTCCTATTAAGGAATCCCTTATGATCTTTATACACTTCAAAGCTTTGTGTTTCATTCTCTATCTTAAGCTTTAATTCACCTTTCTAAATGTCATTTTGTACTAACCATGTAACTAAAAAAGGACTTCTCAGAATGACAGAGTACTTTGGCTCATCTTCATCCATGTCAAGAATCAAAAAATTGCAATGAAAGATAAATTTACTGACCATTACTAGCACATCAATTGCTAGCACTTCAAGTAGCTTAATTGTGAATGAGAACTTCTAAACAGGGACAAACAAACTAGGAAAACTACTATAGCTATTGATACTATATTAAACCAAAAGTAAATGAACTCAAAGGGTACCTCTGAGAGTGAGACATTGTATTGTGTCTATGTAGCGATTGGGCATAAATGCTTGACTATGGAAAAATTAGTAATTCTTCTAGAAGCAAATTCTTTGTAATATTCCATTCTTGTAGCAGCCATTGCTTCGAATCCTGCTCCTCTGCAGTTTATGGCCCTGTATTATGGGTGTGCCATGAGCTATTAACTAACAATAAAGATACAATGGTGGACATCACCTTCTATGCTTCTAACTTTTAAATACTAAAAGTGATATGAATGTTATGTTAGCTCGAAGGTCACATAGTGTATTTTTAAATAGTTATCTTTCTATGGCATAAAGTTTGGTGCAGTTACTTGAATCTTTTCTTTTTAAAGATTGATTCCTATTTAGTATGACAGTACAACCTTTAGTTAGTGCTACTATCTCATGATCTTCTATCAACTTCTTCTTAGTAGGATTTCCATCATGATATTTACATAGCTAAGCATCTGGTCTAAGGCATCATTGATAGCTAAGAATGATCTTTTATCATGATATTTATAGTGTAAGCTTTAGTTAGTGCTACTATCTCACTATCTTCTTTGTTTGAAATCTCTATGGGTAAAAAAGTGATGTTACATATGCCAATGGGTTAGCCAAGAATATCTTTGATCTGAGCTAACCTTCATCTTCATCACTCTTCCATTGTTGAGCTACGTCTTCCTATTTGTTGGGCCTCTTCTAGTTCACAACTTCATCATTTGTGTAATTATTTTAGGTTACTCCTTGTAAAAAAATTTTCTTCCACTTTTTGGTATGAAATCCTTGATGTGCTCCATGAGATTTATCCCAGTGTTACTTGAGAAAGTCCTTGTTGATGATTGTATAGTTATTAAAAAATCCATCCAATTTGAAACTCAATGTCATTGTTAGCTATCTCTAGTTCATGCCATTGAAGTGTAGCCTTAGTTCTGTCCATGAATTACTATGTTGCTTCATTAACAATGTTAACTCCATGACCCTTTACATAATATTCTAACTTTTGATGATCACAAATATTTCTGGTTGAATAATTATTATTACTAATCAATGTGTGTGCAATCATCATTAATTATGTTAACTCCATGGCTTACAATTATACAACCTAATCAAGATTAACTATGAGAGCATGAACAATGGATGATTTTCAAAAGTTTGAATAAGAGTGAGCCCATGAAGACTGCACATGAGGAAAAGTTGATGACATAAGACTCAAGTCAAGTTTAAATATTTTGTTATCATGTCTTGTATTATTATTTAGTCCTTATATATTTGTCATGTGAATAATGAAAATAACCAAACACACACACACATAGACTTGAGAGAGTATTAAAAAAAATTTAAATTTAAAATTTTAAGAAAATCATAATATATGATTGGCCATTTTAATTAATTTTTTAGCCACTATAATTAAGTCAATTAATTCTTGAAATTATAAAAGTTAGAGATGATTTTATCATATTATACCATTGTACATTTTTGTTATGTTTTTGGCCACCAAGATTAAGTTAGATAATTATAAATTATGTTTAATTTGATTAATCATATATCATGATGTTAAATCAAATAATATAATTTTATTTGGTAATTACTTAATTTTAATCTAAAATTTAAAATTTTCTTTAATATGTCCGTACAATATGATATGAAAGTACATGATGAACAAACATAGAGCTGAATAGTGACGGTTGTTGGGACGATTGTATTAGGTTCCCTAAATCTAGAAGAATGAATTGATTGTATAGTATGATGTAAGATCGTATAGTTTGATTGGATATATATTTTCTATCTTTATTCAAATTTCTCCTAATAAATACCACCTTGTGGGGTTTAACCTAATTATCTTGACTATAAAAAAATATCACAGTAGGCTTAGGGAAGAGTGCTTTAGATTAGAAAAAAGTGGAGATGTTTCTCTCTTCTTTTCCTTTTAAGATATTTTATAAATAAGGTTGCACTTTATTTTCAATTATTTATTTCACATCCAACTTGCTTTTGTGTTTTGTGCTTTAACATGAGAGTATGTTCTTTTGAGAACTTGTGTAAGCTTTATATTTGAGAGAAGATTTTTTTTGCTCCCTCGAGAGGTAGTGGCATCCTTCTTGGCTTGAGTGCAAGGTTTAAAGTTTCTCCTTTACTTGATAAGGAGATTAACATCTCTGCTTGGCTTATTGTGCTGAAGGATAGTTAGTGAATTTTGTAGATGATCTTGAGAGTGGATGTAGATCTGTTGGATCAAACCATTATAAATCTTTATGCCCTTTTTTCCTTTGTCTTTTGTTATTTTTCTATTATTGTTGTCTTTATATTTGGATCTTAGGTTTTATTCTATTAAAATTATATTTTTTTAATCTATATAATTTTTATTTGATTTTTTTTTTTTTTTTTAAAGCACACTAACTAACACTTTTCTTGGGTGTGCATCTTTAACACAAGTGGTAAGCATGGAAGGTATTCTATATGATATGCCTTTTGGTTTTTAAAAGATTCACAAGTCTACTTTTATTCAGTCGAATGATTTTTTATTGTGGAATATTATTGAGGTGCAATACATACTACCACATGAAAGTATCAATTGAAAATGCATTAAAACTCCTTTTAATTCTTGGTTAATGAAAGATATGAAACTAGAAGAATTCAATTATAAATGATTGGATAATTTTTTGTGCTTTAAAGTTTGAAGATTACAAGCATGTTTCCACTTGTAAAATCTATAAAAAAATTTGGGAAAAATTATATGTTGCTTATGAAGGGACTAATGAGTTTAACAATCTTGATTCAATATGCTCTTACATGATTATAAAGTTTTTTTGTATGTTACTTCTATTTCTGACATGTACAAATGTTTCACTAAAATTATCATCTCATTACATGCCTTGGGAAGAAAATTTACAAATGAAGAAAAAGTTAATAAAATTTTGCATTGTTTACTAAAATTTTGGGATGTTAAGGTTATTGTGATTTTTGAGTCTAAAAATGTTCTCATTTATTCTATTAATCATATACATGGTTACTTTATTGCTTATTAACAAAAAAATTTTACAAAGAAATACTATCCTTGGTGATATGAAAATGGAGAAAATAATTACTATTTAGGTGAATAATTTTGATTATAGTGAGGAGGATAGCAACACTAACAATGATGACGTCACTCTTATAATTACAAAGTTTAGAAGAATCCTAAAAGATGAAAAAAAAATATTTGATTAAAGTAAAAGTAAAGATAAAACTAAGCATTCTCCAAAGGTTATTAACCTAATTTGATATGAATGTAAAAATTTAATTCATTTCAAATGAGAATGTCCTTTACTAAAAAGCATTGATAAAAAAGGCAAACATGAAGAAAAATGTGATGAAAAGAAGGGAAAGAAATAACACAACTTGCTTTTTGGATAAACTCAAACTAAAACACCTTTGAAAAAGAAGTCATAGAAGAATCCGCAAACCTTTATTTGATGACAAAAGAAGATTCTCTTGAGTCTGATGATTGATAGGTAAGTAATCTCAATTATAATGAACTTTTAAAGTTTTTTGAGGAATTACATGCTACATTTAAATCCTTATATAGAAAAAAAACTTTTCTCTAAAGAAAATTTTCTCTTCCTTTTCAAAAATTTATAGCACATTATTGGATGAAAATGAAATACTAAAAAATGAGTACAATGAACTATAAATTGGAAAGGCTAAATGAACATAATATATCTAAAACATTATCTTTTTTGAATGCACAAATATAAATTAAAAAAAATGAAGTTGAAAGTTACAAAATGAACTCATCCATTTAGAAAAAGAAATTTTAAACTAAAAACATCATGCATTTATTTTACTAATACTCATTGCTTTTCTTGTGGCATGTTTAGACATATATCTAATTTATACATACATCATTCACAATCAAACCCTACATATGCATGATTTCAAAAACCACTTATGGCTCTATTATTTTTAAATGCAATAAACCAAAGCAAATTTGGGTTCCCAAAGTACCAACCTAAATCCATTTTTGTAGAAATGCTTTCACTCAAGGTTGATGGAGGAATGTGGTACTTATATAATGGGAGCTTAAGACATATGCCTAGAGATAAAGCAAATTCATCTCTTTAGAACTCAAAAGCAGAGGAAAAGTCACTCTTGGAGATAACATAACTTGTAAAGTACTCAGGTCAGGTATCATTGATTTTAAATAATTTTATATTTTGAAAAGGTCCTTCTTTTTGTTGGTTTGAAACATAATCTGCTCAATATTAGTCAACTATATGATAAGGTGATAAAAATTTAATGTCAAAATTTTTAATAATAAATGCTTGCTTGATTTAATAAAGAAATTATTTTAGAAGGTGTAAGGATTAACAATATTTACATGATTGATCTTAATAACCTAAGTTCTTTTGTGGTTGTTTTGTTAGAAGTCCTTATAAAATAAGTCATGGTTATGGCTTGGATGACTATGTGACATTAGCATACACAGATTTAGAATAATTACATGTGCTAACTTGGTTAGAGGCATACTTAGAATAGATTTAGGATAATTACATGATGGTGAATTTGAAAATGATAAATTTAAAGTTTTTGGTAATGAGACAAGAATATAGCATAATTGTTCTACCCTTAGAACTCCATAGTTGAATCAAGCAGCTTAACAAAAGAATAGAACACTTATAGAATCTTCTAGATCTAAGCTTAATGAATATAAGCTTCCTAGATACTTTTAAGTTAAGGCTGTTAAGACCACTTGCTATTTGTTGAATGAAGTAAATATTAGATCTAAGTTGAATAAAACTTCTTATAAGATTTTAATAGGTAGGCCTCCATATTTTTGGCTTTTACACGCTTTTACATGTAAATGCTTTGTACTAAATTATTGGAAGTTTAACTCTAAATTTGATGAGGGGATTTGTTTGAGTTACTATTATATAATAAAAGCTTATGGAATCTTTAATAGGATGTCCCTATTGGTAGTGGAGTTAGTGCAAGTTATTTTTGATGAATCTACTATCCTTTCCCCATCTAGAGAGGCTGTTTATATGAATGATTTATTGTTTAAAATTGAAAATCCAAGTTTGGAAAGAAATGAGAAAGTTAGGGGGAGTTTACCTAGAGAGTGGCGATATTCATGAAGTCATTCCCAAGATTTGACCATAGGAGACCCATCTATAGGTGTTATGACTTGGAATAGCCTTAAAGAAAAGGTAGCCCTACAACCTTCATTTCTATGATTGAACCAATAGTGTAGAAAAAAAATATTTGAAAAATTCTAAGTGGAGAAAATGCAAGAAGAATTGAAATAATTTGTTAGAAATGATGTGTGGGAACTAATGCCTAGACCCTCACCTCAAGTGTGATTGGAACAAAGTGGGTTTTAAAGGAGTTACTATTAGAAACAAAGCAATGCTTGTGGCTAAGGCATTGATTTTAAGAAACTTTTTCACTTGTTGCTCATTTGGAAGCTATTTGATATTACTTGGGTTGTTTTGAAGGTTCTTAGTTATTTTAGAAAAAGATGTTTTTGTTAAACAGTTACCTAGATTTAAAAGCTCATCATACTCTGATTAACAAATTGAAAAAAGATCTTGTATGATTTAAGATAAACACCTCATGTTTATTATGATAGACTTAGCTCTTTTTTCTTAGAAAACTTTTAGTTAAAAGATATATTGACACTACTTTATTTATCAAATGAACAAAGTCTAATTTTGTTTTGTTGAAATTAATGTTGATGATATATTATTTGGATCTTCTATGTTTTTGTTGTGTAAAAATTTCTCAAGATTGATGAATTAAGAAGAGCATGATAAGTGAGATTTCTTACCTTTTTTGACCAATATCAAACAATGACTATATGGTATGTTCCTAATCAACATAAGTACATGAGAGAGTTAATCAAAAAGTTTGGATTGGAAGGCTATCAAAGCATCAACACTCCCATAAGCCCTAACACTCAATTAGATAAGAATCCTACTAGTAAGTCTGTTGAACTTAAAAATTTTGTGGGATGATAGGTTCTTTACTTTACCTAACTACTGGACATGTTTAGTGTTTGTCTTTATGAATGATTCAAGCTAACCAAAAGGAGTCTCATTTGAAAATTGTGAAAATAATTTTTTGATACTTGTTTGGTACACCTAATATAAGAATTTGGTATCTTCATGATTGCACAACCTTTGATCTTGTTGAATATTTTGAATTTGATTTTGTAGGGTATGGGTGCAAAGTTGATAGGCTAAATAACTTTGGAACGTGACTATTTGTAGACCACTCATGTCTCTTGGTTCAGTAGGAAATTAAATTTTATTTCCTTATAAAATGTTGAATATGTATACATTATTGCTAGAAGTTGTGTTGCCCAAGTCTTATGGCTAAAGCTACAACATCTGGATCTTGGTCTATAAGTGGGTATGATTCCTTTTTTGGGTGATAGCACTAGTATTATTTGGATAACTAAGAATCTCATTAAGTACTCATGCACTAATTAGATAGATGTTCAAAATTACTTCATTACTGATCATATTTTTAAAAGAGATGTTGATAATCAACTCATTGACATAGAAAATCAATTAGCAGACATTTTTACAAAAGGCTTGAATTTTGATAGGTTTAGTTCTATTAAAACACTCTTAGGGTGATATAACTTTGTGTTTAGGTATTTGATTTTCTCTCTTTTACATTATTATTTTTGTCATACTATAAGATCAAAATCATACCATACAATTTGTCTATTTCAGATCATCAAAAATAGTTGGGACGATTAATTGGACAATTCAATGTGAAATAGATTATATTAGATAATACATGATCATATTATCTAATATACAAAGACTTAATTGACCCAGTCAAACTAGTCATTATTCATATTGTTAGGATTATTTACTTTCCTAAATCATACTATACAATGCTCCAATCATATTGTATGTTTGACTCAATCAATATAGCAATATAGATAATTGTTAGGATAATCCAAATCACAGAGTATGATTCTCCAATAGTATTATATGATCAACTATTAAGTGATGTAGAACATCAAGTGGATCAAAACATTAGAGCTCAAGGTCCATTTAAAAGATCTCAAGCTAAAGCCCAAGAAAATTCAAGAAAGAAAATGGCTTAGCCCGTTAGCTTGCTAAGGTACATTTTATGATTTCATTTAGTTATGTAATTTTTAATTTTCTTCTAGAAACTCTAGGTTTGAAATTTTGAATTTAAAAATTCAAAGCATGACATGTAAGGTGGTTGAATCCACATAAAATAATAGCATGTAAAATGGGTGGATGGCATAAAATAATAATACAACTTAATGCTTCACATTAATATGGACACCAACCATTCTCTCCATGTTTTGATTTTTTTTCTTTTGAAAGATGATTATAATGGCTATAAATAGACCCCCTTACTAGAATGAAAGGAGATCATTTAGCAATTACAACTTATATAAGTTATTCTTGTGGTTTGAGATCTTGGTGGGCAAACCTTGGCAATCTTTGGTGGCAACACTAGTTATCCAACATATCTTTCTTTCCTCACCTCCAATACCTAGGTCCTCTCAATCTCACCAAAAGAAAGAACACCCACCTCAATCAAATTTGGTGTCATAGAAAGCTAGAAGGAGCAAATTTGGTCAAAAATTTGCTTCAATAAAATTAGCATCTCAAGTGGTGGACTTGTCTTCAAAGTTGTGAGTTTTTATTGGACTTGTGAGGTTAATTAATTTATTTTTATAAGATAGTTAAAATACATATTAGTAGCTTGGAAAGATAAAGATATATATATATTGCTTGCAAGTTTATGGTGATAGCATAAAATTTCAATTAGTAAGCTCTATTATATAATTTAGTCATTTCCTGATTGCGTGAACTTGCACCCTCCCCCACCCAAAAAAAAAGAGAGCACCTTAGTGAGGTAGTTCTTCACCCCAAAAAAACCTAGCCATTAGTGCAAATAAAAATCTATTGCTTACTTTATTATCTTTGTTAATGTTTATGGTTAATTTTAGAAGTTTCTTTGATTAACTTATGATAAATTGCTTTCTTTAAAAAAAAAAGAGGCTTGAGAAAATTGAGCATTTTTCCATTATTTTAAGAAAATAAAAAAAATTGCATGCGTAATAATATAAGTGTGTTAAACTTGGTGATCTTGGAAGTTAAATAGAACTTTGTCAAAAAGACTTAAACTATCTAAGGAGAGCTTGAGATTTAAGTGGTCTTCTACACCCCTCCTCACTTGGAAGTTCTCTTAGCCTAAAATTTTACTTTGATTGCATAATTATATTATACTTATTTATTTTATTTCATTTGATTTTTTGATACCTTTTCATATATCCATTTTTTTCTTTAAAAAAAATCTCATGGCACCAAAATGTATCTCTCAGGACCAAGTTGAAAATTTGACTAGATTAGTTGATGCCTTAGATCTTTGGATCCATGATAATGAATTAAAAATTGAATAAATATTAGAAGAAAGTAAGAATAAAATGCAGGAATTTAAATAATAAATGAAAACTCTTATAGCTCATCTACAACATAATAGAGTGCCAACTCCTCCTCCAATACCTACTCAGACTGTTCCTATAGGGATAGACACAAAAGATTTATATTCAAACTATAGAGAAAACCAACCACTTAAAAGACCACAAATTGCTAGAAATGGTGGTAGGGGAGAAAATTATTTCAGGAATACAGAAGACTTTAATGGTCCATCTCAAAGAGTTAAAGTAGAAGCCCCAAATTATGATGGTGTACATGACCCAAATAAATTTCTTGATTGGCTAGTTCAAATGGATGTCTTCTTTGATTGGTATAAATTGCATGATTATCAAAGGGTTACTTTTGCTAAAATGAAAATGATAGGACATTCTAAAATTTATTGGACAAATACTTTAGCTAAAAAATAATGATTATGAAGGACAAACCTCACTTGGATAGAAATGAAAGAAATGTGAAGAACAAAGTATTGTCCTAGGAATCATGATAAGAAGCTGCATAGTCATTTATAAACTTTGAGGTGAGGTCATCATCTTGTAATTGAATACTTGAATACTTTTGAAAATCTAGTTTCTAGAACTAATTGAGTTGATAATGATTGTAAAGTAACCAATATATGTATTATTGGACTTAGGACTGATATTAGAAATGAAATTGAGTTATTTGACCCACAATCTTCAGAGGAAGCATTTCATTATGCCTTATTGGTTGAGCAATAAAAGAAATCTGCTCCCATCTCTAAAATTAAAAGTCAGTACCTTCCACTTCATCCCATAAGTCTATTATTAAACCAACCCATCCAAATGGCCCAACCCCTTTGCCTAAAACTACTATTGAAGGGATCTCTAAGAGTACTAGGGAAGTAATATGTTTTAAATGTCATAAAAAGGGTCTTATGCAAAATTAATGTTTTAAAGGTTAGCAATTTGTTTAAGGATAATAAGTGGGATTTGCATCAATTAAATAATTTAATTCCTTAGAAGATTCTTAATAAAGTTTACAATATTCAATGTGATTCTCATTTGCATGATCAAATTCTATTTAAACTTTAATCTTCTGGTGATTTTATTTTTAAAGATATGTGGCATTATATTAGAATTAATAATCAAAACTCTCTTGTCTTTTATAAAATTTGGAATCATAGTATTCCTTCTTCTTTTTAGTATTAGTTTGGAGGATTATTAAGAATTATATTGTTGTTAATTCTTTATTATGGAGAAAAGGGTTTTTCTTACCTTCTAAAAGCCAATGTTGTTATCATGTTGAGAATGTGAATCATGTTTTTATTAATGGTTCTATTTCTGTTAAAGTTTGGATTTGGTATGATGAGGTCTTTAATACTTCTCATTTTGATGATACTTTCTCTCTTATGTATTTTTTTAGAGCTATTTTCTTAATACCTCCGAAGGTCATATTAAATTTATTTTGGCCATTACTATCAATTGGTATATTTGGATGGATTGAAATGATGCTAAACATAAGGGCATCCCTATGAATCATAAACGTATAATTGCTAGATCCAAGGATAAAATCATCACTTTGTTTAAAGCTAATCTTATAAAAGGGTCTAATTTTAGAGGTTATAAATTTGCTACTAGTAAATTTGGTATTTCATTGCCTCATTAATCTAATCCCCTTAACTATAAAATTATTTATTGGATTAAACCTAAAGATGATTTTATTAAAGTGAATATAGATGGTTCTATTTTAAAGGATAAATATGGGTGTGGTGGTCTTTTAAGAGATTGTCAAGATAAAGTGATATGAGCCTTTGATATTCCAATATCTCCTTGCACTGCTATGTATGCTAAGCTTATGGCTATTTTCTATGCTCTTTCTATTTACTTAAGAAAAGGTTTTCAAAAATTTGGCTTGAAGTGGTTGCTTTTCTTTTATTAGACCTTCTCACTTCTAATGAATTGGGTAATCCTGACATGTTTTATCTTATTAAAAGAGCTAAGAACCTCTTGTCTAAAATAGTTTTTAAAATTTCTCATATTTTTGGCTAATTTAGGTGCTAGTTTGGATGCTATCACTATTTTCTCCAATCATAATCTTTCTTTCCTGCTTAGAGGATTGTTTAATCTTGATAAAATTGGGCTTCCTTATATTAGGTTGCATTAAGTTTTAATTTGTTTTTTTTTTTGTTTTTGATTTTCTTATCCCTTGTTATTTTTGTGGCTGGGATGGTTGTGATGAGTTTGCTCTGCCTTACCTGTTCTTACAACCCTATAGGATGTGGAGTGTTGGTACTGCTCATCCTTGGGAGTTGAAGGCATATACTAGTTTCTTGATTTCTTAGACTTATCATGTTGATTCTAGTTACATTTTCTTCTTTTTTTAAAACCTAAACCTAAACCTTCTTTTTTGCCTTGTGTCAATTTCTTTCTAGTTTTCTTTGAGCCTGAACCAATTTTGGTGTGTCTTGTTCCTGTGGCTACTATTATTTCTTTGTGGGCTTGGGGGTTTTTTTTCTGTCATCTTGATTGTTTGGTGGCATTGGTGGTTGGTTGGGTTGTTGGCTTTTGTTGGTTTTATACTTTCAGGTTGGTTGTATTTTTTCTTAGTGTCTATTGATTTCCTTTTTGTATCTAGTTTTGACCTATTATTTTCTTTTGCCATGTGGGGTTCATTTCTGCTGGTAATGTTTGTCTTCTGTTGGGTAAGCTGTTGTGCTAGTTTGCTATTTCTGTTATGTTCTTTTCTGGATTGGGTTGGATTGCTTGTTCTCTAGGTTTTTGTATGATGTGCCTTCTTTATTCTCTAGGGGACTATTGTTGTTGGTCAGGTTTTTGGAGGGGGGCTGTCTATTGTGGCTGTTGTTTTTTGTTTTTCCCTAGTGGGGTGTTTGGCTGGTGGTGGCCTTTTTGGTTGGTTGGGTTGTTGGCTTTGGTTGATTCCTATATCTTGGTAGGTTGTGTTTGGTTTGGTGGCTATTTCTTTTTCTTCTAGTGGTTTGGTCTTGGCCCATTGGTCTCTTCTATTTTATGTTTTTCTTTTTGCTGGTGTTGATTGTCTAGGCTAGTGGGGATGCCTTGCTATCTTGCTTTTTCTATCATGTTGTCTTCAAGCTTTGGCTAGTTTGCTTCTTTTTTTTCTGTGGTAAGGGTACTCATTTTCAAGGCTGTGATTGCTTTAATCTTTCTCTTTAGCTCTTTGGCTAGTAGCATTTGTTGTGATTATAACCCTTCTTAATGAAGTTTGGATGCTCACATCTATTATTGCTCCTTAAGTTAGATTTTGACTAAGCTTGAGCATGTATTCCTTCTCTTATTCCATTATTATGCTCATTTGTCTTTGAGTTTTTTCTTGCAAGTTCTTTGCAAGTTTGGAGCTATCTAGGTGTTTCTCCTCTCTGAGTTGTTTTTGGTCTTATTATTTTAACTTTTTGGGGAATTTCTCTTTAAGTATTTGTAGCTCTTTTGAGCAGTAGCATTGAGAAATCTGCCTTTTAAGTCTCTGTACTCTTATTTTGTTTGTAATAATTTTTTTCTTTTGTTCAAAAAAAGAAGAAGAAGAAGTTGAAAACCCAATAGATGATAATCTAGAAGACGTTTATGATGACACCCCGTTATCTGATGAAGAATTAGAATTAATTGATGACGCTTAGGCTAATGTGATGTGATGTCTTACTATAATTAAAAATGAGGAAGATGATTAGAGGAGAAAGAACATTTTTAACATGTATGTTTTGTGTAATGAAAAGAGATGTAGGTTAGTTATAAATGGAGGAAGTGCTATGAATATCTTTTCAACACACACCTTAACTCAAGCTAACCTAAAATTTGAACCTTACCCTTAACCATTTCATGTTAGCTACATAAATCATACATCTATTCCCATCACCAATCGATGTTTAGTTCCAATTAAAATAGAAAGCTATGCGGATCAAATTTGGTGTGATGTTCTCCCTATGGACATTGCTTATAATCTCTTAGGACGACCTTGGTTGTATGATATGAATATTATTCATTATGGTAGGGAAAATATTTATGTTTTTAAACATAATAATAAGACTATTAAACTCATACCAATAAAGTCAATAGAAAAAACTCCCTCCATTGCACCACACAAAACAACTTCTGACTTGCAATTTAAGCCTCTATTGAATAAAAATACCAAACTTCAATTAATTATCATAGAAAATCCTATTAGGGTTAATATTACCATTTTTATTTTTGCTTTAAAACATCTATTCTTTCTTCTTTGGCCCCAAAGATAGAAAAAATTGGTTTCGGAGCCTTACAAAAATAATTTTTTGATCCATTTCTCCCTCACTTATTACATGTAAAAGGTGTCATATCATACTTTAATGAGACTCACATACTTATTGTGGTATGTTCCATTCTTTTTGATTTTAAAGATATTGCACCCAATGAGCTTCTTGATAAGCTACCTTCACTAAGAGGTAGTCAACATGCTATTGAGTTCTTACCCTGTTCTCAACTTCCTATTATTCCACATTATAGGATGAAACCTATCGAGCATTTTGAGATTTAAAGATAAGTTGATGAATTACTAAAAAATAGGTTTTATTCAAGAGAGTCTTAGCCCTTGTGTAGTCCCAACTTTATTAACTCCAAAGAAAGATGGAACATGGAGAATTTGTGTTGATAGTCAAAAAACAAATAAAATTTCTATTAGTATAGGTTTTCTATTCCTCGATTAGATGATATGTTAGATTTAATCTTAGGAGCAAATTTTTTTTTTCAAAGATTGATCTAAAAAGTGGATATCATCAAATTTAAATTATATCAAGAGATGAGAGCAGAAGATAGCTTTCAAAACCTCTGATGGACTTTATGAATGGCTTGTCATTCCCTTTGGACTTTCAAATGCTCTTAGCACATTTATGAGATTACTGAATAATGTTCCTAAATGATATATAGGTAAATTTTTGGTGGTGTATTTTGATGATATTCTAATTTTTAGTCCAAGTGAAAATGAGCATCTACAACACCTACAAAAAGTCTTTGAAATACTTAGATAAGAGAAATTATATATTAATTTTAAAAAAATATTTCTTTTTGCAAGCTGAGGTAACATTTTTAGGCTTTATTATATACACTGCTAGACTTAAACCTGATCCTTCTAAAGTGAATGTAATCTTTGATTGGCCATCACCTAAAAGTTTTACAGAAGCTAGAAGCTTCCATGGTTTAGCCACTTTTTATTTAGATTTATCAAGAATTTTAGTACAATTGTTGCTCCAATAACTGGTATATTATAATTAGATATATTTTGTTCGACTCCTAATGCATAAAGGGCCTTAGAACAAATTAAAGTTCTTATCACTTTTACACCAATTCTTAGGCTTCCAGATTTTTTTAAAGCCTTTAAAGTGACATGCGATGCTTTAGGAATTGGGATAGGTGGAATTTTAAGTCAAGAGAATGATCTTATGGTATTCTTTAATGAAAATTTAAATGAAGCCAAATAATGATATGGAGTTTTCTATTGTAATTCAATCCTTAGGGAATTAGCGACACTATCTCTTACATACATAATTTATACTTAATTCTGATCATCATGCCATAAAATTTATTAATACTCTATGAAAACTAAGTCATAGGCATGCAAAATAGTTTAAATTTTTACAAGACTTCTATTTTATTCTAAGGCATAAGCCTAGAATAGGAAATAAACTTGTTGATTCTTTACGTAGGGTAAACTTAATGATTTCCTCTTTAGAATTGAGAATCCTAGGATTTGATCAAATTAAAGATGATTATATTGTGTGCCCTGACTTTCACCTAATTTACCTTAAACACCTAGATAAACTAATAACTTTACAAGTAACATTCTTGATAACAAATGGATATTTATATAAATGAAAACAACTACGTATTCCTTGATCTTCTCTTAAAGAATTATTTATCACTGAGCTACATGTTAGAGGTGTAGCTGGTCATTTTGGAAAGGATAAAACCATATATTTATTAAAAAATATATTTTACTGGCCTTCATTAAAATGCAATGTTCAAAAATTAGTGGCTCAATACTTAATTTATAAATAGGCTAAAACTACCAAACAAAGGTTTGCACAATACATTGCCTTACCTATTCCCTATAGGCCTTGGGAAGAATTATCAATGGATTTTATTCTAGGATTACCTAGGATAGCTCGAACATGATAATATTTTTGTTGTAATGGATAGGTGTTAAAAAATGGCTCATTTTTTACTTTGTTCAAAAATAAATGATGCTTCTTATATAGCCAAATTATTTTTTCAAGAAATAGTGTGACTCCGTGTCTCCCTTTAACCATCATTTCTGAAAGAGATGTTAGGTTTGTCTCATATTTTTGGAAAATTTTATAAATATTATTATGTACCAAATTAAAATTTTCTTTTGCCTTTCACCCACAAACTAATGGACAAATTGAAGTGGTCAATCATACATTGAGAAACTTGCTTAGATGCTTGGTAAGTAAAAGTTTAGAAAATTGGGATTCACTTTTACCAAACTCAAAATTTTCTTATAATAGCACTCTCTCTAGAACTATAATTAAGTCTCCATCTGAGATAATCTACGGTCAAAACCCAAGATGACCAATAGATTTAGCAAACCTACAATCTCATGTATTTTCTAATGCAGTATTTTCTTTTGCTAATGACTTTTAAATCTGCCATGAAGATATAAGAAATAAAATTACTATAAGTAATAAAAACTATGCTTCTAAGGTAAATCATAATCCTTCAACAAAATAATATAAACAAGTTGATTATGTATTGATTTGCATTCGGCCTGAGCATTATCAAACCAACTAAATATAAGAAATTGCATGCACTGGCTTGTGGTCCTTTTAAAATTCTTAAGAAAACTGGAGCTGATGCTTATCACCTTGATTTTTCTGCTGATATGCTCATTCATCTTGTTATTATATTTGAAGATATTCTATCATACGAAGGAATTAACAAACCTGCACTTGTTCAATCTAATTCTTTAGCAAGAGATATAGCACTATACTTGTAGAAGCTATCTTTCTTTGAAGTTAACTATATTATCACTGAGGAAGCACCCATTAATCTAACTTTTGAACATCATTTTCTAGTTCGTTGGAAGAATAAGCCACTAGTTAAAGACACATGGTTGAACCTTACTAATTTGGAGACTCTTGCCCATAATTTGTTGAAGACTTCTTAGATTTCAACTCTATGGAGTAGAGTTCAATTGAGCCCATGGGAGTTGATGTAGAACATCATGTGGATCAAAATATTAGAGCTCAAGATCCATTTACAAGATCTCAAACTAAAGCCCAAGAAAATTTAATAAGGCCCATTTTATGATTTCATTTAGTTATGTAATTTTTAATTTTCTTCTAGAAACTCTAGGTTTGAAATTTGAATTTAAAAAATCAAATCATGACATGCGAGGTGATTAAATCCACATAAAATAATAGCATATGAAATGGGTGGATGGCATAAAATAATAAGACAACTTAATGCTTCACATTAATGTGGCCACCCACTCTTCCCTCCATGTTTTGAATTCTTTTCTTTTGAAATTCATTTATAATTGCTATAAATAGCCCCCCTCTGCTACAATGAAAAGGGATCTTTTAGTAATTATAATTTATTTGAGATGTTCTTGTGATTTGAGAGCTTGGTGGCCAAACATAGCAATCCTTGGTGGGAGCGATAGTTATCCAACATATTTTCTTTTCCTCACCTTCAATACCTAAGTTCTCTCAATCTCACCAGAAGAAAGAATGCCCACCTCCATCATTA
The DNA here is from genome assembly GCA_021442155.1 of Cymbidium sinense. Taxonomy (NCBI): domain Eukaryota; kingdom Viridiplantae; phylum Streptophyta; class Magnoliopsida; order Asparagales; family Orchidaceae; genus Cymbidium; species Cymbidium sinense. Next base: position 42,577,669 of record CM038231.1, on the reverse strand, counting down.
AGACAATCTAAATAATACTATACAAACTCTTATTCATACTATGCTATCTAACAAAAACTTTATAAAATCCTCTTAGTTTTTCATTCTTTCTCACACACTCTCCTTTCTCCTTCTATTTTCACATATTTTCTTGAGTCTTTCTGTAAGGATCCTTCAAATCTCCATGTAAAAACATGTAATAATAGGCAAGAGAATTATTTTCAATTTAATGACGAAGAAGCTCCTTACATAATGTTCAAAGTATGTTAAATAACTGACTCAAAGTAACTCATGCAAGATATGTTGTCCTTCTCAATTTATGACCATTTTACAAGCACTTCTCTTTAGTTTCTAATTTCTCAATCATACCCATTTTATTTTGATCTTTTCATTGAGTTTTTTGGTCAACCAAGTCATAAATTTTGTATGCAATATCCTCTAATTCTGAGACTATGTTTGGAAATATCCCTTAATGATGTTAAATTTCAAGATTACCTTCAGGTCTCCAATTTTGGTCTTTCTACCCATAGCATAGCTAATGATGCCACTTACAACTAGCCCATTATCAGATAATTAGGTAACCATCCTTCTTCAACACCAACATTTAGTCATTGGTATTGTGTTGAATTCTTGTGTTATCCAATACGTGCTTAGGCTCAATGTCATCTTTAGACTTGGTGATCATTTAAAGATCACTTCCATACTTTCTATAGGCATTTACCTTTAGATTACCTACACTCAATTTAATGTTATGGATCTTTTGACTCATTACATTAAAAATCTTACTATAAGAAATAATCTATAATCCAAAAGAAAGTATAATTTGTCCTTAGGATATATGATTGCTTATTTATTTGAGGTCAAATATAACATATCCTATCTCCAGAAACTAGACCATATTCATTCTCAATTTGTACCACACTTCTTCCACACTTTTTATAGTAAAATGAGGTGGCCAACGAAGGCTACAATAGTTGCAAAAAAGGAGGAGGTAGTTAGAGACGTGGAGCCTTCAGCGTAATATCATTACCCCCATGATGCTTGGATGGTGCACTTTGCTTGACTTGAGCTTAAAGTAGATAGTCATATTGAGGAGTACAGAGCATTATGGGAGGAGTACTAGAAATAATGAGCAGATGACCAAGCTTGGCTTCAAACTTAGTTTGACACTCTCCATGGCATCTTTGAACCACCACTACTAGATTAAGGAACTTCAAAGTTCTAGGTCCTTGTTTCTTTTTCTTTGTAATGTAGTTTTTTATTTATATAATATTTTTAGCATCTTATGTGCTCTTTATTATCATAGTTTTTTATGTCATGAGGATGTACTCGTTTAGTTGCATTAGTTACTTTCAACATATTTTATTAGTTTGTCTTTTAATCTGCCATATTCTATGATGTTCACGTGGAAGAAATGTTTTCTTTCAAATTTTCCTTTCTACACTATAAAATCAAGTGTATTATTTAGAATTCAAAATTTGTGATGTCAAAATATTGATCATTAACTCAATAAACATCTCTTAATTTGTTTGTGATGATGCATATGTTTATTTAAGAATAAATTTTCTTCTACAAAACATGCCTTTTTCTTTACTCTACTTTTTTTATATTTTGTAATAAATTAACTTGTGCATAAATATTAGTGCATATATTTGTAATTTTATCAATTGTAGAATTAATCAAGTAGCAACAATGGTAAGACCAAAAGTTGAATAAAAATACCCCTGAAGCAGGGAAGTATAAGAAAAATTCCCAAAATAGGGAACTATCAATAATAAAAAATTCTTTAAAGCGGAGAAGTATAAATAAAAATTTAAAAAAGATTCACACTTACCTTGTTTGTTATTAAATGAATGTGGTGTTTATTTTTGGATGTATGGGGGAAGACCACGTAGATCGTAGGGGATATTAATTGAAGTGATTGGGTACAACATTGAGGTATGATGTACTATCTTGGAAGATAAAGTCATCACCCTTCAAATGGACCTAATCACCTAATAAGGACTCCTAAGGCATGATGGGTCATCAAATATAATAGAGATTTTTTCCCTGCTTTACATGGATGAATAAAGCAGGGTTTATATTAAACTGGATTCCAAAGTTTTCTATGGTGGCAAGCCTCCAAAGTTAATTACATCTTAGGAAATGGAATTCTCTAAGAATACTCTCGATTAAAGTAAATAATTATCATCTCCAAAGATTTCAAGGTTAGAATATCAAAGATTGGTTATATTTGGAAAATCAATTAGGAAAGTTCAAGGAGAAGACTTATTTTGGGAATCAAAAGAAAATAAGTAGGGAATACTCATGATACTAAGGAGCCTAGTAATAACTCCAATATATCCTGTAATTGGGCTTTATATATTTGACAGTGAAGATATTTATTTATTTATGTTGAATTTTTTTAAAATTTGTTAGGGCATATAATCCATCAACACAAGGTTGTGGAAATGCCTAAGAGGTGAGGATTTATGCTTATAGCCTGAAGGAAATAGCTACCTTAGATCCTAAATCTAGGGAACTTTAGCAAAAGCTAAAACATGACCTAAATATAAGTGAACGATGGATATAATGGTTTACCTCCACAAGAGAGGATAATCCATCTGACTTCTGGACTTACAACCACTTGGAGTGGATGTCAACTAACACCTCCTACCATTCAAAACTATGTATTTTGGTCTTATGATAGCGCAACATAGTTGGGCTATTATTTAATTGGAAAGAAACTAAAGTTTTTAAGCCCACTCCCTAAGTGACTAGAGCATGAGTGGCCTGAGCATATGACTTAATCTATAAATATAAAATCTTTTCAAATTTTATTTTATTTTTTGACACATCATTAAGACAAAGGCTTTGGGATTTTTATATGCCTAAAAGCATGATGAAGTAGATTATTGGCCAAATCAAAAGATGGAGGGTGAAGCTTCATTAGTTGGGGTTCCTCTTATGGGTAAGCGGTCCCTATTCATGTAAGGATGGAGGCCCTCATTTTTGCAAAATTGATTCAAGATGATATGCATGATGTGAGACATACAACCATACAACTAAAGAGTTTCTAAATCTTTTAATTATCTTGAATATAGCCTAAGCTTTATGGTGAGGTTATGAGTTGTTTACAATTTAATTATGAGTAATTAGTTGGGTAGAAAATTTATTTTATCCTAAGAGCCTACTACATCTAGGCCACACATTAAAGCATCAATAATAAAAAAACTATTAAAGCATGCCATTTCTAATGCACAATTTAAACAAATCATCAAACAATTTTATAATTACCATAGAATAATAAGAGGCTGGTATGGTCAGGTACCACCGCACAACCTGAAAAGAAAAAAGATGAGTAGCCGAGCTCTACCCTTACACAAATTGAAATATGAAAGAACAATTATAATTAGAAATGAATACATGCTACGGGGGTCTTCATTCTTCACTCTTCTATATTCCTCCTTCTTTCTCTTAAATTAGTTTGCTCCTTCTTTGGTTTGGATGGTGCTTACTTCAAAGGCTTCACAGGACACCCCAGGACAAAGCTTTCTAGCCACTACTCATGCTAGTGCCCCAAGCACTAATCACAATTCCTATTGCAAAATTATATTTATATATGAAAAATAAATCTAACTACACCTATAAAATAGAGGTTAGCTAAACATACATACAATCCCAAGGAGTTATAAATATAATTTGGACTTAGCACCCTGCACATGGGTAACTAAGTGCACCTGTCCTAACTTGGATTATGCTTAAGGGTTTAAGAAATCAACAAAGTGTGTATTTATATTTATTTTTTAGCATCCCTTAAGCATAATCCCATGCAAAAAATATGATTAAGCTAATATCAGCCTACCATCCAGTCTACAAAGCATACAACCTACATCCAGTCTAAAGTAATACATTACAAAATAAAACATTCATCAGATCATGCATCATCCTAACATAGAGGTAGAAGTGGTGACTTAATTATAATGTGTGTGTTCAGGTCTTATGTGGTATGTCTTAACTAGGCATTAGAGTTATTATTTTCTAAGTTTAGGAAACATTCGAGTTAACATGAAGGTTGGTTTCACATGAAGTAACTTAATAGATTTATGAATTTTAATTTGTATTTTATTTTTTGTCATAGGATTTACTCTTAGCAACTAAGTGTTATAAAAAGAAGGAAGAGATTACCCTCTTCATCCCTACCTTAAGCCACTTTCTAAAGCATATTAATTTGATTTAGTTCTCTTTAGTGAATGACTTATTATATTATTTTTTAATTAGTCCTAAGTTTAGGTTATTTTTAAATGATCATATTCAATATGAAAGGCTTCTTAGGATTAATTTAATTAAATTACTACCACATGATATATGTTAAATCATTCCTTTCCATCACATGTAACATGCATATGATTTAATACTTAGCATATATATACATACATTATGTTTTGTCACACTTAAATGATAATGAATGTGTGTGTTTGGAATTTATTTTTATTGAATTATATGAACATATAAATTAAAGCTTTATCCAAATTCTAATACCAAAATACATAAGGATGGAATCACATAAGTACATGTTGTTCTTAACTAGGGAAGTGAGGTAATCAAATGACCTCTTTGGGGATAGCTAAATCCTCGTATTCTTGGGATGTCCAGACTATATACCCATTAACATTCCAAACCTACGTAAATCTATACCTGAATAAGGAAAAGAGAGCACTAATTTATACATCACACATGCTAATGACTTAGGTGAATGTGAATGCATGTATTATATTTTTAGTAACAAAAGGGGATCTTCATCCTTTGATTAACCACACATACATGTGTATAAAAGATCTAAACAAGTATGTGTTATTGTTAAACTAGGAAAGTGACCTCCTTAGAGCTATTTAAAGTCTCGTATTCCCGAGATGTCTAGACTAAACACTCACTATCTTAAATACATATTATTGTATGGACAACTATAAAGATGAGAATCATGCAAAGATTGTATTTTCTTTAATTAAATCATTGAAGCATATGAATTAAAGCCCTATCTAAATTCTAATATCAAAGTACATAAGAATGAAAAAAAATAAGTACGTGCCATTGTTAAATAATGAAAATGAGATAATCAAATGACCACCTTAGGGCAACTTAATGCCTCATATTTCCAAGATGTCCAGGCTATATACCCATTGTTGTTCAAACTCATTGAAATCTATATACGAATTATAAGAAAGAAAACTTTATTTAATATGCTTAAGCTATAAAAACATGCAAATCCTATGTATATTCATAACTATCAACACTCTAATTAATATAATTGATTCATAAGCTTTAGAAAATAGTTTTAAATTTATTAGTGATAATAGCCATACATATATTTAATTAAGCCAACACATGCAAGCTTACATAAAATAAAATAATTTGATTTATTTAAATTTAAAAGTATGAATATATGAAATCAAATGACATACAACATTTGATGTGCTTGGAAAGGAATAGTTGAATATAAACACATAATTTATTCAATTAAACTAATTCTAAGGACAATCACATTAAATAAAACCATTTAAAGAAAACCAAAGTTCCTTTATTAATTTTGATTTTTAAATTAAACATAAAGAGGAAGAGAACTCATCAATTGCTGCCATAAACCTGATTCCCACATAAGTGACTTGATTTGGTTTAAGAAAAGGTGATTAAGTTAATTTTATGAGTTAATTAGGTTATGGTATGCATTAAATACATTAATTAACCCTTCACTATGTTATCATAATATAATTATCCAAATAATTATGAGCCAACATGATATGCATATGAATTTAAAATTAAATTAACAATGATCCTAAGGAATAAAAGGGCCTAATTCAATTGCTTATAATTAATGGTTAATTAAATTAAAGAACTTAATTAAGTACTCTTATGGTTTCTCTACACATATGGATTAACCATAAATTTCCTAAGTCATTTTAGGTTATTAAACACCTAAAGATCTACCCATAATTTAATTAATTAGGACCTAATGTGATTATGACTTTAATTTGATTAATTAAACCATTCACTTAATTAATTACACCTTTAATTAATCTCAAATCAATTAATCTCCTTTTTAAATGAACTGGACTTAGGAAAGAGATTGGGAAAGAGGTTCCCATCTCATTTCCCTTGCCCACTCACTATTCAATAATGATCAACATGCTTAATTAATTCTTTTATTTGCTGATTAATTGTTAATTAATCATTTAATTTATTAAGAGAGTAACTAAGGCTAAAATGAGAAATTTTCTTAATTACCTAAATAATAAACCCCAAGAAAATTATGGGAGGTAGATGTCATCCCACTAAACAATCTCAAAAATTTGGAATTAATTACTTGAGTAATTCAAAAGTAATTAAGCTAATTAAATTTTTAATTAAACATAAATTAAGCCCTAATTACTACTCAAAATTAATTGGGATTAATTTTAAATGATTCTCCTTTGAATACCTCTAAAATGAGTATTTATATGCATTCTTTGGATTTTTTCTATAATTTTTTTATGAATTATGGAAGATTTATCCACAAAAATTAATTAATTATCCCTAACTATGCCTAATCCCATTGATGCCACATGGGCCACTGACGTAGAGCACTTTCCACATGGCACCATGAGATTGGTCACTTAAACATGTCCGACTCAATGATGATTTTGCTGGTGGTGGATGTACTTTCATCTCCGCCCTCCAATCTTAGATCGGACAGTGCAGATCAAACCCATAGTTCCTTAAGGAATTAAATTGAGATTTAAATAATGAATAATCATGACCATCCATTCCAATTATGTGACACAGACGGTGTGTGATCGATCATCCCTAAGCAATGAGAGACGGAGGTCATCCGCCATTCATCACTCAATCAGAGCTCACCTGACCTCAGAACAACTCCAAATGGATCCCACACCTTCGCACGAAGGATTCGACAGGATCCAACGGTCCAGATCACATGACATGCAAGTTTCTTTCAAAAAGCTCCAACCCATTTTCACCAAAAGCTCAGTTTCATGGAATTACCTCATTGGAGCTCAAGGCCGGTGATGAATCTGATTGAGGAAGCTTCATGTAGTAAAGATGAAGCCATGTTGAGCAACAATTAGATCAATTTATCGTTCACTCAGAAGGCCAATATCCATCACTATGGAGATCGATCTTCATCAAAGTCACATGTCCGGTGGTCGGAGGGCTCAGGAGATGATTTTTTCTTGCTTGACGAGGTGTGAGGATGGTGTGTGTGAATTTAATTTGAGTTTAGTAGAGAAACAAGGCAATTGGATCAAAATAATGGATGCCCTATTTTGGTTTCAAGATTTTTGGCAATGGGGGAGCTCGAGATGCTTGGAAATTTCTCTAGGGAGCTTGCCTCTAGATGTTAGAGCTCTCTAAGGTTTGAAGTGCTCATTTTAAGTTGGAATGAGTGGGGTATTCCCTCTCTTTCTCTTGATCGAATGACTCGATCAAGTTTGACTTCTAGTGGCCATCCGGCCACCTCAGGGGGTCATGGGTGGCAGGGAGTAGGTGAGTTGGCTTGGTTTGAGTGGGTGAAGGTGTGAAGGTGGTTGCCAAGGAGGGATAATGGGTGTCCTTGGGTTTCCAATGTGCTAATGGGGGAGATGAGGTGAGTTCACCTCACCATGGGTCATGGCTGATCCAACCACCCCTTGGGTCAGGTTGGGCAGTGTCCTAGGTGCCTAGGTGGACCATTGGGAGAGTGCCAAGTGGCCAAGGAATGGAAATGACCACTTATATGAGTGATTTGTCTCATGTGATACCCTTGACCCAAGGGTATAATTATCATTTAGCATTGGATTTGATTTGGGTAGATTTGAAATGAGTCAAAAGTGGGTCAGCCCAATTTCAAGTGATTTGAAGTTGATTTGAAGTTGATTTGAAGTTGATTAGGTTTGGCTCAATTTGGCTCAAATGGGTCAAATTGTGTTAGGTTGGGTCAAGTTAACCAATTGGTCTAATTGGATCAAACCAAGGATTTGGTCAAGTTCATATGATCATTTGGGATGTTTCGGTGTCATTGATTTGGTTTATTTTGGCTTAGATTTGATTTTTGGCTCATTTGAGTTCATTTGGGTCAAATGGGTCAAGTTGACCAATTTGACCAAATTGGCCAAATTGACTTAGGTTAGGTGTTAGTTTGGGTTTGGTGACCAATTAAAAATAATTGTAGGCTTTGGTTTGAATTAATTTGGATCTGGTTAAGGCTTAGACCAAATAGTGCCTTTAGGTTAATTTGGGCTAAATATGTCAATTGGGTTCAATTGGTCAAATTTTCAATTGGGGCTTTAGTCAAGTTCAACAATCAATTTTGAATGAAGTCATTGGTTGCAATCAATTTGATTTATATTTTGATTTGACCCAATTTGGTCTATCAGGTCAATTTGGGTCAACTTGGGTCAAGAGGGCGAATTGGGTTTGGTTTGGCTCAATTGAAGGTCAAGTCATGTTCAAATGTTAATTTTGAGTTTGTATGAATCACTGGTTTTAAGGGATTTGGCTTAGGTTGCAATTTAGCTAGTTTGGGTTCATATGGGTTAAGAGAGTTGACTTGGTCAAATGACCAAGTTGACTTGATTTGACCCAATTCATGATAATTGATTAACCTAGGGTGATCAAAAATCATGATAAGAGGCTTTATAGGCTTGATTCAATCCAATTTGGGTAGGATTGAACCTTAGCTTAAATAGGTTAAATTGGCCACTTTGGGTCAAGTGGACCAAATTGGGTTCAGTTGGCTTGATTTGGGGTTAATTTTGGTTTAGTTGAGTTTATATACAAATTTGTGATTGATATATAAATTCAATTGCAATTGATTTCAGTTTGGATGAGTTTTGGTTCATTTGGGTATTTTAAGTCAAGATGGCTAAGTTGGGTTTGACTTGGGTTGATTTTGGTTTGGTTTAATGATTGTAGATTTCATTTCTATTTGTGAACATGATTGAAGGTATGACTGATTCATGAGAATACCAATTGACTTTGGCTTGATTTGGATGAGATTTTGGCTAAGTCCATGAAATTGGCTTAAAGGAATTATGAAGGATTTGATTTAGTTTAATTTAGTTTTGATTATTTAAAGGTATATTTCATTTATATTTTTGAAGATGATTGAAGATATGATTGATTTATAAGAAAATCAATTTGAGTCTGAAGTGATTGGAAAGCAAATTTTGCTAAGCTCATGAAGGTAGGTCATAGGGCTTAGAGAAGGGTTTGATTTAGTTTGATTTAGTTTTGATGATTTAAAGGTATATTTCATTTATATTTGTGAAGATGATTGAAGATATGATTGATTTATGAAAAAAATCAATTGAGTTTAAAGTTATTTGAAGGCAAATTTAGCTAATCTCATGGAATTAGATCACATGGCTTAGATTTAGATTGGTTTATTTTGGCTTGAATCAAGGTTATTTGAATATGGATTTGATTTATATTTGAGTGATAATTGAGGAAATAATTTATCTATAAGAAAATCAATTGAGTTTAGATTGATTTAAAGGGGTTTTGACTAAATCCATGGAATAAAATCATATGGCTTAAGAAGGGTTGATTTTATTTTATTTGGTTTGGAATTGGTTATAGATTTCAATCATTTGATTTGGATTTGAATTTGGATTTATATTTGGAATTTGAATTGAAGTTGAGGTTTAATTATGACCTTAAGAAGGTGAACATAGGTTGGGTTTAGGCTATATTGTAAATGGACCTCCATAAGCCTTAGGACATAGCCTAATCGTGATTAACCTTTTGAGTCTCTAGGGTTAGGTTAAGTATTCACCTAATTGCTAGAAGTGTCTTACAACTTAAGAAACCTTAGTGTCTAGAAGACTACTAGGTCTAAGAAGAGGAGATTGAATCATCACTCTAAAAGTGAGGTCAATAATGACCCATTCATGCAATTGTATCTCTATTTTATCCAAACAAAATTTACACAACACTTTATTTTTATTATAAACATGTTTAGAAAATTTTGTAAATTGATTAGTGTCATTCAATCATTGATTAAGCATTCTAAACTTACTTATTTGATAAAGATGTGTGTTAAGAATATTTTAGAAAATTTTGATTGACTTTAAATTCACAAAATACCATCATTTGTGTTTTGCTTGTCTTTTTCTTCAGCACTTTTTTATGTCAAAAGTGGGAAAAGATTAATATATTTTTGATTTGTTACTTTACTTTTAGCATCTTTTGCATACTGTTGTCCCTTTTACAACTTTACATATTTTTGGCTTATTTTTGAGGCATAAATTGAGGGAAAGTTATTTCATTATTCTTTCATTTATTAAACGTTGAAAAATCAACCAAACATATTTCCATCATAAAAAAAGAGGGAGATTGTTTACCCCATGAGCCTTCGCATAATATTCTAGTTTTTAATGATCATAAATATTTTTGGTTGAATAATTACTTTTACTAATTAGTTTTATGTGCAGTCTATGTTAAGCTTTCAATACATGACTTACAATTATGCAACCTAATCAAGATTTACAATGAGAGCATCAATAATGGTTGATTTTAAAAATTTTGATCAAGAAAGAGCCTATAAATATTGCAAATGAGAAACGGTTGATGCTAGAAAACTTAGTCAAGTTCAAAAATTGTGTTATCATTCGTCTCAGAGCTTTCTTGATGGGGTTAGCATAAGCTACATCACTAGCATATGAACCACTACTTCAAGAGCTAATCCAGAAATTTCTCATAACTCCGTGTAAAGCAATCCTTAAACTTAGTGAGTAGCCTAACTAAGTCATTGGTTTTATATTCATTCAACAAGGAGCTGACATATGTTGGGTGTGAATTGTCCTTAGTCCCTAAGTTGATTTCTTTATGTTCGTTGGTGGTTGATTTAATTTCTTCTTCGAATTTTAGGGTGCATCTTTGACTTAGAGATCATATGAATCATCTAAAGTTCTAAACACACTTCCTCATATGAGTTAAAATTGTTTGAGAAGAACCTATTAGATCCCAAATGATTAGTGATGACTAAGCAGTAATCGACATCATCTACTAGGCCTACTGTACCAAAGCATAATTCGAGTCTTAATTGAGTGTTCTTACACTAATTATCCTACAGTTTTTTAAAGTACTCTAACCTATGCTTAAACCATGCATATGGAATTAAACCTTTCTTTACTAAATTAAGAACATAAGGAGAGTACCAATCAAGCGACAATTCTATTAGTTCTTTGAATGATTCATCCTCAAGCTCAACATCAACTTTTGGCTTGAGGATGTTGCTCCTAGATAAAACCTTTGAGATTTAGCATTGACATATGTCTTGGGAGCTTCTTTAACTATTAAACCCTCACCTTTCTATGAGAAAATTATGGTTAGAGCTAAGGCACCCATATGCTATCTAACAGTTTCACATAAAGAAGATTTAGATACACTTATGCTTTGCTTGGGGACCCAGTCTTAATCACTGTCAGGCTCTTGTGTCACCTCCAATGAAATTTGTTGACATAGAGAGGTAGCTGGTGTGCTCACTATAAAGGACTCAACCTTTGGACTAGACTCTAAGTCTATGTAGATGGCAAGTGTACTTATGGATGCTAGAACAAACCTCCTAGTAGGCGGTATGTATGGAAGTCTGTCATCCCTGAGACTTCCTCAAGATTTTCCTCTTCCTCATCCTAGTGGAGGTTGGGTCATCCTCCCCACTTGTTTGAATGGACTAATAAACTGTGAGTGGAATCTAATCTCGAGCACTTTCTCCTCGCTAATGTCTTCTTCTAGCTCCCTTTTCTTTCCTTTATCATCCTCTTTTTATTTTTCTTCCCTTTTTTTCTTTTCTCTTTCATTGTCTTTTTCATTTTGATAAAGTTCATGAGAGAAGACATTTGCTTCTTAGGAAGGTAATAAGCCGCATCCTCAAAAATCGTGACCTAATGTATTGCAAATGGATTGAGATCTCTTTGACACAATATTTGATCACATCCTTAATGAACTTGATGCACTGATGAAGGTCACCCTAGTAAAGCATTGAAATATATATCAGAATATATTATGTGAAACTTGGCTTCAGTCCTCCAATCATCTATCTCCAAAGGCAACACTTTGGAGCCTAAGGCCCTCTCGCCTTGTTGATTGAATCCTTTCAACATTAACTTCTTAGATTAAAGTTTAGAGATGTAGATACTCAAATAGGCAAGGGTCCTTAGGCTTATAATATTCACTGATGCACCCGGATTGACCAATACTCTTGATAGCCTGAACTTGCCAATATCTATAGTTATGTAGAGGGGCCAGTTATGCTCTATTATTGATAGTAATAGGTCTTCATCTGAGAATGTGACTCTAAGGACTTATTTTAAAAAACATGCCACCTCTCCTATTGGATTAGTAGTGGCCAACTAAGCTAAGCATAGTTCAGGGTCAAGAAATGCTTTAAATAGTGACTCCCTCATTTTTTTTTCAATAAAATAAGAGTGTCATATATGCTTAAATTAGCTAGCAACTTTCAAAGATGTGCCACGATGTTATAGTTGACTTTAGGTTGGTCCTCCATAAGCATATCCAAGGGTGGTGCACCTTGTGGAGGGGCTATCTGCTCAATGGAACAAATGACCTATTTACCCTTATCTTGAGGTGTTACCCTTGGAGGTAGAACTTTACCACTACGGAGGTTAACTTCAACAACTTGTTGTGATGAGGAGCATATGAAAAGTTCTACCTGCTCATCGGGTATACCTACAACTTCTTCTAAAGGATCATCGGAGTCGGATAACTCTAAATCTATCTCAAGTGGTGAACCTTGAAGATTCAAAAAAGGGCAATCTATTTCTTGATTAAAATGAAATTGATCAGAATTATTAAAATTATTATTATTATGACTTAGAGAGTTATCAATGGGAATAAAATTATTAAGATCTTCGATAATATGTAAGTGGAATTAATCTTCTTCATTGATTTTTTTGATTTTGGTGGTACATGGTAAAAGTTAAGTAAAGTATGCAGTATGAGTGGCTTGGTGCCCTTATCTGTAGATATAACACTATTGCTGATGGCGGCGGACCTAGTAGATGTGGTAGGTACAACAGTGGGAGGAAGAATGCTGGACTCAGATGGTGGTGGTGTTATGGAACTATCCTGAACATATGGTAGTTGTTACTGCTATTGTTGTGATTCCACCCTCCTTGAGTTGTCCCACACAACTGTCAGACCTTCCTTAATGTTGGTGGTCTAAGCTGAGTCAGGCACCTGTAGAGAAAATTTCTTGATTTTAGAAATAACCTTTTTAGAGGCACGGGATAAAGAGATGTCCCAACCTTCTTTTATCTAAAGAGGACTGGATGTTTCCCCAAAGAATACTTTAATGGAACAAGAAGATTATTCCACTAAGTATTTATTGGGGATCATTATAGCTCTTGACTTCTATGCTCAAGCCAATCCTTGAATTTAAGGAAATTCTCTAAGACATGGCCTAACATATGGTGGTAGGGGCAATAGTTAGGATCATCACTCTTATCAGCTTCCTCCAGCTTTCTAGGCTCGGGTAGATGAAAATTAGGCAACTTAAGGAGGTTCTTGAGAATTTTCCTAATTACCTCCCTCTTGAATGAATATAGCTTGTTGAGCTTATCAGCAAGAGTAAGTGGATAATAGCTACCTGGTGGCGGGTCTTGGTATCATTGTTGTATAGGCTACTAGGGTGGCCTTTATGGTGGTCGTGGTAGTAAAAGAGGAGGTGGGAGTGAAGGATATTGAGCTTTGGGATTCTCAAACTATGTTCTCACTCACTGCTTCCCCTTATCCACTACTACTAATATCCCTGCTTCTTCTCACACACTTTTTAAGGCTTAGGCTTAGATGATTGGTCTGAGAAGAGTAACTGCTTGGCTTCTTCTTATAGGTTAGCCACCTTACTAATTTATTTCTCAAATATCTTAATAGTAAAGCCCTTGAGCATGGAGGTGAATATTCCCTGAATATTCTTGAAAAGAATTTCAATGGCATGTTACTCCTACAGTTGTGGTTCACATTTCATACTTAGGTTTTGCCACCTAAGAATATAATCAATAAGGGACTCATTGGGTTTTTGTTTCTCTACAATGAGGTCCCCTATAATCACAGTATGCTAAACTACTATAAATCTCTTGATAAAAAGCTGCTCTAACTTCGTAAAAGACTTTATCAAACTATTGGGTAGATCAACACACCAATCAAAGGCCACTCTAGAAAGACTACTGGCAAATTGCCAGAAGAGTAGACCACTACCACCAGTGTTGCAACAACTGGTCCTAAAGTGTGCAATATACTACTTAGGTTTCCCATTGCCATTCAATACCTTAAGGATGGTGGCAGAAAACCCTTAGGGTATTGAACTAAATCGAACTCCTCTAGGTAGGTTCTACCCTTTGGAACCGATGAGCTCCCTTGAGCCTGTGCCAATGCCTCCTTCACTTATTTTTCTACCACCTGTTTGATGTCTTTTTCATGCATGGAGGTACTATCAACTATCTTCGTATGCATGCTACCAGTATCCTCATCCATTGAAGTAGTGCTCTTAGGATGATCTAAGAAATGTACCAACTCAAGTCTATCATCCTTCGTAAGAGTGGTTTGAAGGATAGGTGCTTAATTTTAAAATGTTAATACCACTGCCATGAACTCCATTACTCTACTCTCCATTCTATCAATATGATCATCTTTGAGCTTGATTTTTATGAGAAGGAATTGAGTTGAGTCTGATGCCTCACCTTCCTAAACTAAGACACCCTGAGCTTCTTGGCTGAGCTATTCCCTATGCAAGGATCTTAGGATATCAACCATGTGGACTACAATGATATCATCTAAAAGGACATCCTCATAAGCATTGAAGTCTATCATACCCTCCTCTTGGTCGGAATAGTCATCTCCAACATCTGCCCCACTACAACATGACAGTCCCTTAATATCTCCTCCAATGACTGATCATCCACTCTACCCTCCTCTCCCTATTCGGTGTCTCATACTTTGTGGGTCATGGAGGTGATGTTGCTATCTTTCTCACATCCTCTTCCCCCTCTGCAGTTGAGAGAGGTGAAACCTACTACCACTAAGAAGGGGAGAGGTCTCACGAATGGACTTCTTCAGCTACAAGGGAGGCTTCTTCAAGCTCCTTGGACATGCGCTCATAGTACCTCTTGATATTCCTATTCTTATTGCAGTGCTGAATCTTGGTTAAGGGTTTATGACTGGTACTAACCTTAACGGTGGGAGAAATAATCTCATATGCTAGGACTGACTTCCCCTTAAGAACTGGGGCTGCAGAAGAGGCGGTACTAGTTCTATCAGAAATTATGATAAGTACAAGTGGTACTCATGGCATGGGAACTTCAAAACTTTTCTCTTTATGGATGGGAACTCAGTATATGACTGGAGGTCAAACTATAGAAGTGGCTTCTTATCAAGCACTGCCTCCCTATTCACTGTGCTAAGGGTATGACCATCACAAGTAACTTTGATGATTGGGGAGAAGGTGAGTATCGTTTGATCCATGGCCAAATCCACACCCGAGGTGAATAAGAAAATGAGCTTTCTAGATGACATGGTGCTTAAAAGAAATGAATGACTGCAGTTTTCTTCTTTGCTACTAAAAAAATAAAGGTATAGGATTAGACTTTGCTTTGGTTATTTTTCTTTGGTTATTTTTCTTTGACTTCACATTGGATTCAAACCCTCATTTAACAAATTTGTTGTGTTAGATGGGGTTTATATACTCATTGGAAAGATTTATAATTTTGAGAAGGAATCTCTTTTGAAATTGAAAAGAAGTGAGCTCAAATGAATTTTGGAGATGTTGGATGAACCTTACTTTACCATGCTAGTGGCAAGAGGCTCTTCAAGTTTTATATTGACTTTATTTAATTTATTTTGGGAAATTCCTTTGATTAGTTCTTCTTATCTATTAGAGGTCCAATAAGGGTTTTAAGACCTACTGGAGTGAGGTGTTAAAACCTAAAGTATGTTGGCCACACTTGTCTAAAGGTGAAATAGACAGGGTGCCTAATGGAATGAATGATAGTTTTAGACTCACGTAAAGAAAAGTCCACTATTGATGTTTGGAGATAATGATTGACTACTAAAGATGGAGAGGAACTTTCCCTAGTGGAGTCACCAAAAAAACTATAGCATTTTAATTTGAAGCTATATGGACACCCAACTAGATTAAAGCGATATTGGAAATATGATTGAACATTGAATAATAGGTCATTTTTGAAGTCAAGAAACTTGATCGATGCTAGTTTCATTCAGGAGGAAAAATACCCAACCTGGTTGGCCAGTGTCATCCCAATTAAAAAGAAAAATGGCCAAATTCACATATACGTCGACTTTAGGAATCTTATTAAAGCATGTCCAAAAGATGAATTTTTACTATCAGCATCGGAACTGATGGTGGACATCACCTCATCTCATGTAGTATACTCTTTCATGGATGGTTCATCTGGATAAAACTAAATAAAGATGGCACCTGAAGATGAAAGAAACACTACTTTTAAAACTCCGATCAGAATCTATTATTATAAGGTCATGTCTTTCAACCTAGAAAATGCTAGCATCGCATACCAGCGGGCCATGACTTACATTTTTGATGAACTCATTCACCATCAAGTTGAATGCTATGTCAACGATCTCGTGATCAAAAGTAAAGAAAAGGAAGATCATCTCTTTGACTTGATAGTAGTTTTTGAGCGGTAAAGACAATATAACCTTAAAATGAACCCTCTGAAGTGTGCATTTAGGGTAACTTCAGCGAAGTTTCTAGGGTTCGTTGTCCGACACCGTGGGATTGAGATCAACCCAGAGAAGATCAAAGCAATATTGGTAATGCCACCCACTAAAAGTTCTTCCCATCTTAGAGCATTCCAAGAGAGGTTGGCGTATCTACGATGCTTTATATCCAACCTATCACACAGATGTCAACTATTCTTAGGACTAGTCAAGAAAGATGCCAAGTTCAAGTGGGATGATAAATGCCAACATGCACTTGAAATATCTTATGACACTACCAGTCCTAGCCGCCCCTATCCCAAGTAAACCCCTCATACTTTACACCGCTATGCTAGATGACTCCTTTAGCTCTTTATTGGCCCAAGCCAATGATGAGGGGAAAAGAGAATGCACTTTACTATCATAGCCATCATCTAATATCTGTTGAGGTGAACTATCCACCCATTGAGAAGCATTATCTAGCTTTGGTTTTTGTAGCCCATAAGCTATGGAATTATATGCTCTCTTATAAATTAAACTTGATTTCTAGAGTCAATCCACTACAATATCTCATGACATGGCCAATTTTATCTAGAAGTTGGCATAATGAACCATGATTCTACCACAGTATGACATCACATTTATGCCCCTCCATGCAATGGAGGGACAAGCACTCACAAACTTCCTAGCAGTGCATCTACTTCCTATAGACTCCACGCTCAATGATGACCTCCCCAATGAACAAATCATGAACTTATAAGATGCAAACATTCACCATTTGGAATTGTACTTTGATGGTACAGCTTCCTCTCAAAGAGGGGAATAACAACAATCTGCTCTCTCAGGTAAGGCAGAGGTAGGAATAATCCTCCTCACACCAGACCATGATATGATGAGATTCTCATATCATTTATTCATACTTTGCACCAACAACAAATTTGAATATGAAGCTCTGATCATAGGTCTAGAGTTAGCCATCTCATTAGGCATCAAAAGTATCAGTAACTTTAGGGATTCATAGCTAGTTGTCAACCAGATTGCTGGGCCTTTTAAGAGTTTGAAGCCCAAACTCCAACACTATCATAAGTACAATATGGAGTTATTAGCCCAGATTTCGAAGGTCATAATTTATAAATTCCCAAGGAGAAAATGAGATAGCCAAACTCACCAAAGAGTTGGCATGTTTGGAAGATGAGTCCATATCAATAGAGGTTCACAACAAACAAGTCCTGCCTCTTATTGATGTTGAACTCATCAATAAATACACTTTTTAAGTGGAAGTTATTATTGTTGAAAAGGATGAAGAGCTGGATTAAAGGCAGCCCTTCATTTATTATCTGAGTAAAGGAAAATTACCTCAAGAGAAATCTCAAGCCCATCAAGTAAAGCCATGGGAACTCTCCAACACCCTCATGGTTGTTGTCTTAAACTAACAATCTTTCAATCATATGTTGTTACACTTTTTAGAAAAACATGAAGCACATAAGATCATAACTGAGGTGCACTCAAGATTATGTGGAGCTCATCAATCTAGTCCTAGAATAAAAGTCAAAATCAAGAAACTTGGGTATTACAGGTCGACGATGATTACAAATTGCATGGATGTAGCGAAGTACTGCCGCCAATGCCAAGTACATGGAGTGGTCCTACACCAACCACCCATCATTATACATGTAACTTTAGCCTCATGGCCATTAGAGTGTTGGGGTACCAACATAGTGGGTTTGATTGATCCTCCCTCATCCATGAGCCATTGGTCCATTATAGCAGCTACAAACAACTTCTCCAAGTGGTTAGAGGCGATTCTGCTCAAAGAAGTCAAAGCTCAACACATGCTCTAATTTTTTAGGAACCTTATCATGTACAGATTTAGGGTGCCCTGTCAAATCATATCTAATAATGATACCATTTTCAAGAGCACCAAGATCAATAACCTTGCCCAAAGACACAACATAGATTGGAGGTACTCTACCATCTATTACCCATGGGAAAATAGTTTAGTGAAAGCCTTCAACAAAACTCTCATATAAATACTCAAGAAAATGCTCAATGATAATAACCTACAATGGCATGAACAATTATTTGAAGCTTTATGGGCTTATCACACTACCTATAGGACTCCAATGCAATCTATTCATTCTGCCTAGTGTATGGGTTTGAGGTCATTCTACCCTTAGAGGTTTAGCTCCTATCACTATGGATAGCTGTGGGTGGTAAAATCATGACTAGGCAAAATGCTAAGCTATAGTTGCAAGAACTTAAAGTTTTGGAGGAGAGAATCTTACGAGTGTGTTAGAACCTCAGGTTGTATAAAGAAAAAATAGTTGAAGCTCATAACAAGTTAGTCTGCCCTAGAGCTTTTCAAGTCAGAGAGCTTGTCTTAGTTGTAAGGAGACTAATTGTAGCTCATCGCAAGATGGAAGGCCAGTTTGAACTTACATGGGAAAGCTCTTTCACCATATAAAAGGTCTACCAAGGTGGCTCCTATCAACTCATCAATCATAAAGGTGAGTGCCCGATGCTCTCGATCAATGTGTGTTGAACTCACTTTTGGAGTGAGGATTCATCCTTCCTATCTAAGACTTAGGAGTCTTCTAGACACTAGAACTTTCTTAGTCATAGGACACTTCTAGTGGTTAGGTGAAAACTAAACCTAAGCCTAAAGACTTAAAGATGGAATACCGTAGGTTTAGGCTATGTCTTAGCACCTAAGGAAACCTACCTATCTATGGCCTAAACCAAACCTATGCCTACCCCAATCAATGAAAAACCAAACCACAAATTAGTCTAATCCAAACTCAATTGAATAGCATTTCATATCCAATCTCCAAGCCAAAATGATCTAAGCCCAAACCCATCTTAATCCCATAACCCGATCCTATGAACTTAACCATAATTCCTTCAATCAAACCAAATTCAATTGATTTTCATAAAAATACTCCAACCATTAAAATCTTCATTTCAAACTCTTCCAAAATTTATAATCAAACTAATTAATCAAATTAATTCATTCAACCCAAGCTAGCCCAATTGAACCCAAAATGTCCAAATGAGCTAAAACCCAATTAAACCCAAATAAATTGCAATCAAAGCCATCAATCAATCCAAAATCAATCATTAAACTCAATTCAACCTAATTTAACCCAAAACCTACTCAATTGACCCGTTAAGTTCACTTGACCCAAAGTGACCTAGAGGACCCATTTGCACCAAACTTCAATACAACTCAAATTAGATTGAACCAACTTATCCAATCTTTTCCACCATGATTATTGATCACCCATATGAGTCAAATTTAAATCCACTCTAAATAAAATTAAACAAATTGAATCAAAACATCCCAAATAGTCATTTGAACATGTCTCAACCCATAGTTTGACTCAATTTGACCAAGTGGTCAACCTAACCCAACCTAGCCTAATTTGATCTACATGGGTCAAATTGAGTTAAACCCATTCAAAATAGGCATGACCTATCTTAGGGTCACCATGGGTCAGCCCAAATCAAACTCAACCCATTTAAAACTTGAATTGACCTAATACCCATTGGGTAAAGATCTTCAAATGGGACAAAACCCACTTTTGGATGGTTTTACCTACCCTTTTGCATTTGACAGCCTCCCTTAGCTTTGTTTAGACTTCTAACCCACTACCTAACCTGGCCCAAAGCTAGTTGGGTTAGCCATGGGTCAAAGGGTGTGAGCTAACCCATCTCCTCTCATTGGCTCACCATGGGAAGCAAGGACACTCCACCTCAACTATGGCACCCCACCTCCCTTCACTCAACCACTCTAACGGAGCCACGTCAACCACCCTTTGTCATCCTCGGCCACCTGTACTGTCGGACGACTGCCAAAAACCTAGAGAAGCCAGCTGTCAGGTCATTATCAAGGAGGAGGGTATACTCCTCCCCATTCCATTCCAAGCATAGAGAGAGCATTCAGGAAGCTTAAGAGTGAGAAGATGAGCATCCTAAGTGCTTCCCAGAGTTCCCCTGAGGTTTGGATTGCCAAAAACACCAAACTTGAACAGAACATAGCCCCTCTCCATCTAACCTCCCTAAACTCCACCAAACTCAAATTAACTTTTCCCACACCTTCACCAAGATTCGATGATCCGAAATGAATCGATTCGAGCACCAGAGACCACTACTAGACCAACTTCGATGAGGATTCTGACGTCATTTGGTCCACAGAGCCACCAATAAAGAGGCATCACGTGAGCTTCTTAATAGGGCTTTATCTCTTCATGATGAAGTTACCTCGATCGATAGACCACTAGTCCTGAGCTCCGGCAAGGTAAATTCCAGCAAACTCATAGAAATTCTAATAATTGTTTGGCCTTTATGAAGGTGTGTTCATCATGCATTTCCAATGATAAGATGCCTCAAGATCTTCTCTCTAAAAATTTTGGAGTCGATCCTGATGCCACACAAGCTTTGGCAAACTCGGTCGACGGGTAGGTATCTGATGTATGTCGCCGGGGATGAAGGATCATCCGCCATCCATTCTACGTGATTGAAATGAACAATTGTGATTTAATCCATTAGAAATATTATTTTAATCCTATTAGATCTGCATGATTAATCCCCACCATCTTATCCGAGATCTAGTGGTGGGGACTAAAGCGAGTCCGCCACCGCTGACTCAATCACCACATCAGATCGTTTAAGTGGCCAATCCCATGGTGCAATGTCAAAAGCATCACCACATCAGTTCCTGCAATGGCACCGATAGGATTTGGGATTAATTAGGGATTATAATGTGTTTAAATGCTCTAAAACTTCTAAAAATCATAGCTAATTATAGAAAAATTCAAAAAAATACAAATAAACACATTTTGGAAAGGTTAAATCAAGGAGAATTTAATTAAAATAATTCCATTAATTTTGAACAGTGAACATAGCTTAATTAGGGTTTGAATGTTTTCTTAATTAGCTTAATTAAATAATATTAACTTAGCTAATTAATTCTTATTTAAGTGTATTGATTTCTTGGGATGTCCTCTGCCTCACACAATTTTCTTAGGATTTATTAGCTAGGTAATTAGGAGAATTTGAAATCTTAAGCTTAATAACCCTCCTTAATCAAATTAATCATAATTAAAATTATTAAATATTAGAATTTCAATGATTAACAATAATTAGTTACTATTAATAGTGAGATTGATTGGGGTAAATGACTAAGGCCCCATCCTTAGTCATTTACCTAATTATCTATCCATGGAGGGTGTAATTAATTCAAGATTTAATTAAGAGATTAATCAAACAATCATTAACAAATATTAATTAAATTAAAATTGTGATCAACTAAGATAATTAACATTCAATTTGAGGGTTCCTCTTTATGTGTTCAATAACTTAAAGACCCTTAAGGAAATTATGATTAACCCATGGGTGTGAAAAAATCATTATAGTACTTAGTTAGATTCTTTAATCTAATTAATGCTTAAGGATGAGCCTATTGCATTAGGTCCTTTAGGGGCATTGCAATTTTATTTTCTCATGTGCATATCATTTCAGGCTCATGAATAAGCACTTAATTAAATTAAAGAAACATAGGAAAGGGTAATTAAATCAATTGCTTAATGATCCAAACTTAATTAATTCATAAAATCCATCTAATTACTCCTATTTAAACATACTAAGTCATCAACATGGGGTAGGGTAAAAATAGCAAATGATTCCTCTTGTTTAAATTTAATTAAGATCCAAAAAAAATCAAATTTAATAAAGCTTTGATTTTCTTTAAGTTATTTTATTTATTGTTATTGCCCTTAGGAATTAATGTAGTTGAATGAATTATGTGGAAATGATTGGCTATTCCTTTTCAATCACCATAAATGTTGCATGCCATGTGATATCATGCATTCATATTTTCAAAATCAAATGATCAAATGAAATTTACTTATGAAAAATTGTATGTGTTTGTTGACCTCATTTTTAGGATGAGCTCTCAACCCCTCCATCTTAGACATAGGACTTCTCTTAGACAGTAAGAGTTCCCTTAGTCATAAGACACTTCTAGTTATTAGGTGGACACTCAACCTAACCCTAGAGACTTAGAAGAGTTAGCCATAGTAATATGTCATGCCTTAAGGGTGTTAGGAAAACTTACCTACCCTATAGCTTGAGCCAACTCTTCACTTCCTTCCTTCAAGTCAAATTCAAATTCCAAATCAAGTTTACTTTAAATAATCCTATTTCAAAAGATTGTCTTTAAAAATTAATTAGGGTGAATGAATTTACATGCTTTCATCACTTTATTTCTTTTCTAGCATGCTAAATGTGTATGTCATTTGAAAATCATGCATTCATGCCTTTAGAAAATAAAATTGAAAATGAAATATTTCCTTTATGTCAAATTGCATGATTTTGGCTAAAGGAAGAATATGAATGGCTATTATCACTATTAAATCCAAAATTATTTTAAAATATATAAATTAAACATCAAAATTGAAAGGTATGCTACTTATAATTATTTATGAGCTTGCATATGAATAGTATAAAATGTGTTATGTGATTCCCCATTTATTTCTTAACATAGAATTGCATAGGATTTGCAAAGTGTATAGTCCATTTGAAAAGGACATAACACTTGCTTAAATCCATTCCTATATACTCCTATGTCATGAATTAAGAAGTGATTCTACATCACACATATAAACTAAACAATCAAACCAAAACCAAACAAACATAAACTTTTGCATCTTTCTCTTTCCATGTGTCTCCATTTGTACATGCAAATATATTTAAGAAAAAATGATATATTAGTCTTGAGGTTCATGAGGCCCTAAGTAGGTCTTGTACCTTACACTCCTGGTGCTAATAATGGCATCGTATTCACTTATATCTTTTATGCTTACAAAAGTGCATATGAATAATGGATAAAAGAATCACTCTTTTCTACTTAATGAAAAACATACATCAAAAAGCATCCAAATTTTCTTAAGTAACAATACTTAGCATTCATCATTAAGGTATGCTAAAAATTTCCTTGTGCATGTATAGATATGCTTAGGATCCATCCATATGCATGTTACACATATTGGGAAAGAAATGAAGTGTTGTGTGTTTTATGATAGTATTTCACTTTACATAATCTTAAAATGCCTTTCTTTTTTAATAGGTTTGTTTAGAGAAAATATAAACTTAGGATTAATTAAAAAACATCATAAAACATTCACTAAACAAAAATCAAATATGAATCTACCTTAGAAATTACTTAGGTAGGGAGGAAAGAGAAGTTCTCTTCTCTTTTCCTCTCTTTACAACACTTAGTAAGTCATTGTAGGTTCATTCAAACCAAATCAAAATACAAAATAAAATTAACTCAAACAACTAAATAACTTAAATTGAAACCATCCTCTAAGTTGAACATTTTCATACTTAGACAATCTAAACCTTAAAGCCCAGATAAACTTACCACACAAACCTTAAATGGCACATACATTAGACTAAGTCACAACTTCTAGCTTTAGGTTAGGGCGATGCATGGTTTGATGTTTGATTTTATTTTATGATATATTATTTTAGCTGGATGATAGGGTGTATGTGCGTAAACTGAATGGTTGGACAGTTTAGTCTAATCATTATCTTTTGTAGGGGATTGTGCTTAAGGGGCACTGTAATAAAATATAAAATTACTTTTGTTGTGCAGGTGCTTATACCCTTAAGCATAATCCAAAATAGGCCATATGGACATGGTTACCCATGTGTGGGGTGCTAAGTCCAATTTATACATATACATGCTTGGGATGGTATGGTTTGTTTAGCTAATCTCTATTTTGCAGGTTTTAGTTAGATTTCTTTTTTCTCATTTTCATGTAATTTTGCAATTAGGATTTTGGAATGATTATTATGGGGGATTAGGATGAACATTGGTTATAAGACCATGTCTTATGTACCATGTGAAGCCTTTGAAGCAACCGCATTCCAACCATGCAAAAGAAGGTACAAAAAGAAGATAGAAGAAAGAAGAAATGAAAAATGAAGATCCCCATAACATGAATTCCTTGCTTAATAGTTATTAAGTAATTTGTAATATAGGTTGTATAAGGGTACTCGGCTACCGAATTTGTTTTCGGGTTTGTGTGGTGGAGACCGACCACAAATGACCTTTTATTCTTTTGCGCTAGCTTTATAAATTGATTGATGTTTGTTTAGCTTGTGCATTAAGATGACATATTTTCCTAGTTTCTTCCTTGCTTTGATGTATGGCCTAGATGACGATTAGGCTCTTAGGAAAATAAATTTTCTATCCAACTAATCAACTCAAACTAAAAATTAAAAACTTATAACCTCATCTAAAGCCTAAGTTAAAATCAAGATAAAAGAATTAACAACCCCTTAGTTGGATGTTGTATTACTTTTCTCACTTCATGCATAAAGAGGATATTATTTCACTCTTGATTGGAGGGCTTCAACCTTTGCCAGAGAACTTGGCTTGACCTTTGAGAGCCATGGTGAAAACACACCTCCTTATCATGCTAATTTTTGCCCATAATCTAATTTCTCATGCATTAGGAGAAAAAATCCTAAAGCTTGTGTCAAATTGATTGTCCAAAATAAAAAATAAAATGTAACAAAAATTTGCATTAGACTTAAGTCATTAATCATGCCCTACATGATTTATTCTCTTAGGGAGTGTGTTTAAGGTTTTAAACTCTTTCTACACAAACAACAGCCTTGCTATCTTGCACAAACATATGAATTGCCTATATGTTTTAAAATTGTAGGAGGAGTTAGTTGGCAGCCACCCCCAAGCGGTTGTAAGTCCAATAGTCAGATGGTTTATACTCTCTTATGGAGGTAAATCAAATTCCAATTTTTTCCTTAGATTTAGGTCATGCTTTTGGCTCTCACCAAAGCTCCCTAGATTTAGGTTCATAGGTTGCTACTTCCCTTTGAAGGCTATAAGCATAAATCCTCACCTCTTAGGTATTTCCATGACATTGTATCATGAAATTATAAGCCCTAAATTTCTAATAAAAATTCAACTCAAACAAATAAATTCAATTTCAAAAATGTAAAGCCCAACCATAAGATAGTTTGGGATGCTTACTAGGCTTCCTATTATCCTAAGCATCCCATACTCTTTTTTATTTGGCCTCGATAAGAACTCCCTCCTCTTGATCGATCCCACTAGATCTTCTAAAAATAAACCAATCGATTCATAGTCCTACCTTTCAAAATCTTTGGAGATAACAATCATTTATCATAATTGAGAGTATTCCTAAGGAATCATGTTCACTAAGATGTTATTAACTATGGGGGCTTTCCCCTGTAGGGAACTTAAAGAACTCAGTTTAAAATAAACCCTATTTTTCTTTTTCATGTAAAGTAGGGGAAGAATCTCTGGTACATTTTGAAGACTCATAGTCCTTAGGAGTCCTTATTGAGGTGATTTGGTCTCATTGTAGGATGGTAACTTCTATCTTTCGAGATAATACACCTTTCCTTAATGTCTTACCTAATCACCCTAATAAGAATATCTTTGGATCTGTGTGGTGTCCCGACAAGAGGTTTTATATTTATGTTTTCATTTATCCTCTTTCCAAAAGTGGGGGATATAGATGAAGGCAGGAATATAATTAATTTTCACCATAGTGTTGGCTTAATCTTATTAATCTTATTATATGTGTGGCTATTATCACTAATAAATTTCAAAATTATTTTTTTTAAATTATATATTGATAATAAAAACTTGGAGTGATATTAGCTATGAATATATATAGGATTTGCATGTGTTTATAGTTTAAGCATGTAAAGGTATTGCTTTCTTTTCTATATTCATGTATGGGTTTACATATGTTTGAAGGATAATAAGTATATAGTTAGGACATCCCAGGAATATGAGGCTTTGTAGCCCCAAGGAGGTCATTTGATTTCTCACTTCCTTAATTTAAATAATGGCTCGTACTTGCTTACATCTTTTATACATGTGTATGTGTACTCGATTAAGGAATGAAAGTCCCCTTTTTTACTAAAAATATATGCATTCATAATTCTTTAAGCATGCCAAAAATATATTGCATGTATAAGTATACTAAGTGTTAAACCATATGCATGTTATGGGTGATGAAAAGCAAAAGTGAAACATGTTCTATGTGATGGTAATTCAACCACATTAATCTTAAGATGTCTTTCATGTTGAATAGGATTCTTTAAGATTAACCTAAACTTAGGACTAATAAAACATTAAATAAATCATTCACTAAAAGAGACTAAATCATAAAATGTGCCCTTAGAAGACAACTTAAGGTAGGGACGAAAAAGGTTAAGCCTTTTCTTTTCTCTTTACAACACATAGATGCTAAGTGTAAATCAAATGAAACAAAACAAAATTCAAATTAAAATTTGCAAACCTTTAAATAACTTAAAATAAAACCATCCATCATGTTAAATTAAACATTCCAAACCTTAGATATTTATAATTATAAAGCCTAGTTAAAATATGCCACATCAAACTTTAGCACACACATTAGAATTCTAAGTCACTATTTCTAGCTTTAAGTTAGGATAGTGTATGTTGTGATGTAATATTTTATTTTATGATGTAATAATTTAGACTAGATGTTAGGATTATTTATGTATAGACT
The DNA here is from genome assembly GCA_021442155.1 of Cymbidium sinense. Taxonomy (NCBI): domain Eukaryota; kingdom Viridiplantae; phylum Streptophyta; class Magnoliopsida; order Asparagales; family Orchidaceae; genus Cymbidium; species Cymbidium sinense. The sequence continues at coordinate 42,550,388 of CM038231.1, read as the reverse complement.
GGATATTAGGGCGATCGTAGCCTAATGGTGTTTTCTGCATGGGATTGTGCTAAATAGGGTTGCTATAATAATAAATGTGAAGGTTTAGCTTCCAGGTTGCTTATGCCCCTAAGCATAATCCATATTAGGACAGGTCAGTTTAGTTACACATGTGTAGTGTGCTAAGTCCAAATTATAAAATATAATGGCTTGGGATGTATGTATGTTTAGCTAACATCTATTTTGCGAGTGTAGTTAGATTTACTTTTCCATAAAATATAATTTTGCAATAGGAATTCAAATTAGTGCTATGGGATTTTGGATTATCGGTGACCAGAAGGCATAGTCCTAGGTGCCCTATGATGCCTTGGAGCAAATCAAATTAAAAGAAGGAAGAAAGAAGAAAGAAGAAAGAATAGATGAAGAATGAAGACCCCCATTCTAAGCTGTAATTATTCATTTATAATCTGGATTGTATTTGGGTAGAGCTCGGCTACCCAACTTCTCTCATTTTTGGGGTGTACAGTAGTACCCGGCCATATCGGCCTCTTATTTTTTCATGATAGTCTATAAAAATGATTATTATTTTGTTCAGATTGCACAATAGAATAGCATGATTTTCATAGTTTCTTCATTGATGTTTGAATGTGTGGCCTAGATGTGGTAAGTTGGTAGGATAAAATTAATTTTTCTACCCCATTAAAAACTCATAATTAAATTCTTAAAAATACTTTAACACTTTAAAGCTAGGCTATAATCAAGATAATTAAAAGATTTAATAACCCCTTAGCTGAAAGTTTTATGTCTAACATCATGCATATCTTATTATACCACTCTTGCAAAATGAGGGCCTCCATTCTTGCACTTTAGGGATCGCTTGATCTATAAGAGCACAACATTATGGTAGAAATTCACCCTCTTTCTCTCTTGATTTGGCCAATCACCAAATTTCATCATGCATTCAGGCATAAAATATCCTAAGCCTTTGTCCAAAATATTGTGTCAAAAATAATATAAAAATTTGAAAAGATTTGAATCTAAATTAAGTCATATGCTCATGTCAAACATGATCTAGTCTCTTAAGGAGTGAGTTTAGGACTCTAGTTTCTTTCAAAATTAAATAACAGCTTAAACCATCTTGCAATTACATAAGATTGACCAACATGGATTTAAAGCATAGGAGGTGTTAGTTGGCTACTCCAGGTGGTTGTAAGTCTAGAAGAGCCGGGCAGTTTATTCTCTCTTGTGGAGGTAAACCATTATGTCCCCTTTTCACTTAGATTTAGGTCATGCTTCTGGCTTGTGCTAAAGCTCCCTAGATTCAAGATCTAAGATTGCTTGTTTCCTTCGGGCTACGAGCATAAATCCTCACCCCTTATATATTTCCCTAATCTTGTGTTGATGGACTATAAGCCCTAGTATTCTGATAAAATTTCAACTCCAACAAAATGAATCTTCACTCTCAAATATATAAAGCCTCACCATAGGACAGAATAGAGTGTTCACTAGTATTCCTAGTATCATGAGTTATCCCTACTTCTCTTCCTTTGGAATCTAAAACAAGTCTTTTCAATTGAACTTTCCCATTTAACATTCCAAAACAACCAATTCATTGATGGTCTTAACCTTAAAATCTTTGAAGATAACTGATTACCTACCTTAATCTAGATTATTCTTAGGAAATTTCCAATTCTTAGGATGTAATTAACTATGGAAGCTTGCTTCCATAGGGAACTAAAGAACCCAACATAAAAAAAAAAACTTTGCTTTGGTTTTCAATGTAAAGTAAGGGAAAGATCTCTAGTATATATGAAGGCCCATCTACCTTAGGTCCTTATTAGGTGATTAAGTCAATTGTAGGGTGATGTTTCCATCTTTCGAGATGGTACATTATACATTAATGCCATACCCAATCACTTCAATAAATACTCCCTAAGATTTGCGTGAAGTCCACCCAGTGCATCCAAAATAAAATACCACAGATTTTTCTGGTGACTCTATTGTGGATTATTCTTCTCTCCATCTTTAGTAGTCAATTATTATCTCCAAGCATCGATAGTGGACTTATATTTTATATAAGCCCAAGATTATCATTTGTTTCATTGGCACTTGATTTATTTCATCCTTGAGCAAAGACCCATAATAGGTCCCCCAATAGGTAAGAGAAAAATACATTAATCAGGGAAAAAATAATCAAACATAAAATAAACAAAATTAAGAACCTCTTACCACTAGCTTGGTGAAGTAAGGTTCATCTGATATTCAACAAAATTTCAATGAAGTCCAATGCAAAAATAAAGAAAAATTATTTTTGAAATTCCAAACTTTTTAAATAAAATTAATGAATTCCATTTAGCATAATCAAATTTGTTAAATGAGGGTTCTCATTCAAAATCAAAATCAATCAATAAATAACAACAAACAAAAAATAAAAAATAAAAATTCCTCCTTCAAAAATATCAAAATATTTTCAAACCAAAATTAACCAACCCCATTTAGCATAATCAAATTTATTAAATGAGGGTTCTCATTCAAAACCAAATCAAAATCAAATACCAACAACAATCAAGAACAAAAGCCTCATCACCAAAAATTTTCAAAATTTCTCTAAAACAATTGAACCCCATTCAACATAATCAAATTGTTGAATGAGGGTTCCAACACTAAATTAAAAGACCAAAATCCAACAACGATCCAAAGAAAAACCTCTTCTCCAATTCTCCAAAATTTCTCCAACAAACAATTGAACCCCATTTAGCATAATCAAATTTGTTGAATGAGGGTTCCAACTCAAAACCAACATCAATCCAACATCAACAATCCAAAGCTAAAATCTCTTCTAAAAAATCTTCAAATCTCTACAACATGCAATTGAACCCCATTTAGCATGATCAAATTTGTTGAATGATGGTTCCAATTCAAAAAGAAAAAAAATCAAAATCAATAATTCAAGTCAAAAATAAAGAAAGGGCTAATTCAGTTCCTTGTTTCCAATAGTGTAGTATAGATACCAGCCTTGTCTTCTCTCTCCTTCCTTCAGTCAATCTTTCACCATGTCTTTCGGCAAGCTGATCTTCTCATTTTCATCTAGTGTGGATTTGGCCCTGGATCAGGCCATGCTCACCACCACCCCCATCATCATGTTTGGTCTTGGCTTTGAACACTTCAATATCACTTGTGATGGACCTGCCCTCACCACTGTTAGAAGAGAGGAGGTGGTAGGAAAGAAGCCACTTTTGGCCTACAGTCAGATTCTGAGTTCCCATCACTGAAGAGGAAAGTAGTTAAGGTTCCCCATCCAATAGTGCTAGTTCAGTCAGTTGTCCTACTGCAGTCTCAACACAGGCTAGTACCACTTCTATTGTTGCCTTTGTCCTGAAGGGGAAGGCTATCTTGGCTTCTGAGATAATCTCTCCCACCATTTAGGTCAATTCTAGTTTCTATCTTGCCCCACTCACCAAATCTCGATGCTGTAATAAGAACCACAAAACAAAAAGACATTACGAGCATGTGGCCTAGGAGGTACATGAAGCCTCCCATGTTGCTGAGGAGGGTTCCCCTAGTGATACCTCACCCCTTCTAGGTGGTAGTAGGTTTCACCCCCTCTCAGCTTCAGAGGGAGAGGAGGATTAAAAGATAGCTGCATTACCCCCACTGTCTACAATATTTTATTCAGATTTATAAAACTGAAGCTTGTCTCTTTAACGATAGAGAGACTTAGCATTGTTGAGTTTTTTTTAAATGGAGGTTCACTCTTAAGAAAAAAATTGAGCTTCCAAGTTGCCACTAAGGGAAACACTTGAGTATCAGTGATAATAAAAATTGTTTCCTCTAAATCCCCCCATGCATACCAAGAAAGAAGATTGTAAATACTTAGTAAATGAACTACTATAATGTAGCTACTCAAAGAAATCATTTAGAGAAAGGTGGCCATTAATGAAACTAATGCACTTCATCTTCACTAATATGATGTCCCAATAACTCACCTACAATAAGGTGAATACTTAGCTCAGCTCTAGTTATTAGTCCAAAGGAACCACTTACAAGAGTCAGCGACTGCCTATCATGCAACTCAATGGACTTGCAGACACTCAAATTGCTCATGCTAAGTTGTAAAAAAAATAAAAAATTTGGTAAAATTTCTGATTAAAATTAATAAAATTGTAGGATAAAATAGTCAAGTGTTATGGCAAGGAAATCCCCTACCAATGTTTTCTAATATGGGTTCTCACTAACCTACTGACCTAGACCTTCCACTGCCAAATTAGAAGAGGACATTTCTCTTCATCCACCTTAGGAATCCTTGACACTCACAAAATTACCTTTTCAATATGTGGTAAGATATTCTGAGCCTCCTTTCTCATGATACTCACCCAATGATGTTCGAAGAACTCACCTCAATTTATGGTCCACATCACATACCTCATTAAGTGCAAGCCCCATAGTCACAGTAAACTTTATTGAGGTTGAGGAACTCACCTCAATAGAAGGTACTACAATAATAATTCTTTCAAACATTTTTTTTTTTTTTGCTTTCTATTTCATTTTTTAAGAACTTCATGAGAGTTTGATGGCATTAATATCATTATGAGGTCTCTTGGAAGCCATATTGAACATTCAAGCAATTAATAAAAGAAGTTAGCAAGTAATCGAAGAAATACTCGGCATGAGCACAAAAGGGAAGTTGCAACTAGCTCTATAGTATAAGAGCCATTTTATATATAGTCATCTAACACAAAAACACCAATATAAAATAAATCAAATCAAAGGCAGTGTGATATAAATGTCTGAGAGAGTTATGGTCAAACTTTTAAATAATGGCATTAATTATTTTTTTTCTTTTATCCTTTCTGTAAGTGCCTTTACAAGTAGTAAAATAATCAGAGGGCTACATGTACCACTACTAATATGCACACAATGACCAAGTAAATAAACTAGACTTATGAATGGTTTGACAAGTACTAGGCAAGAAGATGAACTCACTCACCCACCACCTAGAAGAACTCGCTTTACATAGAAGACCAATTAAAGAATTCATCTTAGCCAGACATTTGGCATCAAGGAACTCCCCTCATATAGATAATAATAAAAGAACTCATCACAATCATGTGACCACGTTGGATGCATTGCCACTATAGCTTGGTACATGGCATACAACACTCACCCAACCTATAAAGCATAGGCTAGTCTCTTCATCTAGCTAACATAAAACTTTTAGAAACTAATATTGTACTTTCTTTTTGTAAGCTCCCCTAGGTCCTAAAAAAGTGGGAATCTCAAGGTGTGGGGGATCTTTCTTTTAGCTTTTACTGTTCTTGAAAAGGATAGCTAATTTTATTCTGATCTTCTACTTGTACTAATATTTTAACATAGTAAAATTTCATATAATTTTTATATTTTTTTCTCTCTACTCGTGTCTATTTTTCCTTGCTTTTCACATGGCTATGTAAGGATTTACGTTAGTTCTTAGAAAAATTTGGATTCCTCAAGGTCATTCAGTTATGCTCTTAGATTTAAGTGGTCAATAATGTTGAGATAATAACACTCAAAATACATGTGAATGCCAAAGTGTACATTTAAGTCACCCAATCCTCTAAGGAAAGTCAAAAGAAGATTCCAGTGAAGGGATAAGTGCTTGAACAACACTCAAGAAGAAAGATATGAGCAAGAAATATGGAATGAAGTATTAGAGCACCACACTGTTAGCCCTTATGAGGATGTATCTAAAATCTTACACATGGGAATATAGCATCGACTCACCAGATTTTACATCATACTTATCTATACCAAATAGAGCATTGGCCATATTAGCCACTTATTGTCATCCCTTCATAACTTTTAATGGATAATTGTAGAAGGCCATTTTATACTATAGATTCTAATAAGTATGTACCTTTTTTTTTTAGTCAAAGAGTTCACCAATGTGATGAATCTATTTCTTGAGGAAGAGTAAGAGATGAGTATGTAAAACCTAGCCTTAATCAATTAAGATCAAAAGAGCTTCAGTTAATAGCCATTACTTGATCATTCTCCACTGAGTTAGTACTCTCCAATTTTGCAAATGAAATTGGCCTACAATCAGTAACCCCTATATTGGCATAGTAATCATTATGATAAAAATCCGTAACTACCATAATGGGAGCATACTAGTATATACAGATAGTTCAGTCAATATCCTCTTTAAATCATTATTTGAAAGGATAAATTTTACAAGCTAAAAGTTCATACCTTCAGTTGGAGTAGTTTATAATTCTTCTAAAGAAAGGGGGGAAATCAGAGTGAGTGATTACTCTCCCTATAACTTGGGGAGGAGAAGCAATTCACTGCCATGGTAGACTTTATATATGTAAATGAGTTGGCCACTCATAACACCATCTTCAATTAGACAATATTAAATACTATCAAAGTAGTGGCCTCTACTAGACCTCATAGTTGACATAGCCTCCTCTCATGAAATCTTCTCTTTCATGGATGGTTCATCTATTTATAACCAAATCATGATGGCCCTTCAACATGAGAGCACACCATATTATCTTTTATTACATAGTCATGTCATTCAAACTCTAGAATGTTGGGTCAAATTATTAAAGGGCCAAGATAAAAACCTTTGATGATTTAATTCACAGTCATGTGGAGAGTTACATTGATGATTTCATCATTAAAAGTAAAGAAAGAGGAAATGATTTTATGACTTAGGAGTTATCTTCGAGAGGTTATGCTACTACAACTTAAAAATGGATTCTTTGAAGTTCACCTTGGGGGTAACTTTAGGAAAATTCTTATGTTTCATAGTGAGACACTATGGAACTGAAGTTGATTCAAAGAAAATTAATGCCATCTTGGAAATGCCTCCACCTAGAAGTCTCACACAACTAAGGTGTTTTCAAGGTTTGATAGCTTATCTTAGACAAATCATATTGAATTTATCACGACGATGTAATCCATTTACTATCTTGAAAAAAAAGATACAAAGTTCCAATGGGTTAAAAAATATTTGCATGCTTTTGAAAATCTAAAACAATATTTAATGAATCGATATGTTTTGGCATTGCCCCATCCTTTAAAAAACCATTAATCTTATATACTACATGTTTAGAGGAATCTCTTGGTGACTAGTTGGCTTAAGTCAATGAGGAGGGCAAAGTGAATGTCTTGTACTATTTAATCCATAAACTTATACAAGTAGAAATAAACTATATACCAATCAAGAAGCATTATTTAGCCTTAGTTTTCACTACTAAAAAACTTAAATAAATAATTAATATTAAATTATAGAATTTTTTAAAAATCAACATGATAATTTAAAACACCTTTGTTAACACTATGGAACATAAGAAAGTTAATTAGATATTATAGATTTGTTTAAAATTTAAAATCACCAATTTATGGTTAATTAAATCTAATTAAATAGCTTAAATAGGCTTGAACTTTTAAAAATTTATGAAAAATCAACCATTAACCTAAAAATTACATATGACCTCTCTATGGAAACAACATCTAAACAGGAGCCTAATGAACTCATAATCACTAACATGGATTTGTATTTTTTTTTTTTTTTTTTTTTGGCATATGGTTGTAAAATTATTTTTAATCTATAAAAAATTCAACTTAATTTGATGTCTAGATTGAAAGTTATTGATTTTTAAATCACCTTATAGAGATTAAATCAAATAACTACTTTTAATTTATAAAATTATGAAAAATATTATTAATTGGTACAAATCACTTTCATCATCAATAAGGAGCTTAGAAAAATCAATTATTCTATCTAAATTTAATTAAATTATAAAATCACTTGATTAGAGGTTTTAATGAAGAATTAAATTACAATTAATTGTGTCAAAACATGAAATGTTAATAAAAAATCAACAACTAAACCAAAAAAATAAAAATTATTTCTCTTTAGATTTGGCATTTAGAGTAACATCTAGAAAAACTAAAAGCCCTAATTTTTACTACATTATTTTGAAATAATTTGACTTTAATTATAAAATTAATTTCTTTAATAACTCCTAAACTACATGTCTAATCAACTTGAATTGTATATTCAATGCATCGTTATCTACTTTTCATTAAAAATTCAAAACATCTTGATCACTGGCTTAAATGTTATTAATATTCAACCCTCTTAACATAATTTGATCAAGTAATTAAATTTAAAATGACATAAATTAGAAAATGGCACCAAATGATTTAAAACATCTACCCTATCAAAGAGTCACTTAGATAAATTATGAAAATGAACTCTCTTTGAATTCAATATTCAATGGATAATCTCATTAAAAAAACCTTGAAGTTTATCTAGTGATTATAGACTAATTAAGAGGTTAATTAAAACTTAATTAATGGAATTATAATGAAATATAATTTTAATCATGATGAAACTTTTATGAAACATTCTTAGGGGTATCTTCTATCTCTAATGATGTTTTAAAGAATTTACATAAGTATGTGATTGGTAAATATGGTTTAAACCTAAATGAAGGTTAAAATTAATAATACAAAGGGATTATCAAAATTAATAGATTGAATTTAAAACCTTTAGAAAACTAAACAACATTCAAATAAAAATCATTAAACCATTTGAACTTAATTAAGAATGGATAATCACAAAATCAAACCTAATTAGGAATAATTAATCTTTCATTAAGTTTTAATTAGGTTAATCATTTTAAATGTTTAATTTTTATAAAAATCATTTCGTTTAGAATCTAGGAGATACTTCTTCACATGTGATAAAATGCTTATCCTATTAAGATTAGGACATTGAGGAGCCTTACCTTAAGTGAGGCCCACCAATCCATGCACTCTTTAAAATCTCAAGTCCTAATCTAAAACAAAATTAAATCAAAACTCAAAATTAACTTAAAAAATTTTAACGTCTTGAATATAAACTAATCAATGGTAAAATAATATGAACCTTGAACTTAAATCAAAATTTAAACTATTAAAAGTCTCATATAACATCACCACACTGACCTCCTTACACACACTAGACCATTATTGACCTCATTTTTTGGATGAGATTAACATGATGTTTAATCCTAGTAATTAAGCACCTAATCTTAGATTAGGAGTTTCTTAATTAGGCACTTAGGACATTACACTAAGTGACCAAATGTATAAGAAAATCAAATTCAAAAAACTAGTTAAATCAAATATAATTCTAAAACCAAAAATTAAATTCAAAATCAAAATTAAATTTAAAAGCAAATTAAACTTAACGCCCAAAGGTAAAGGCCTAGGCCATCCTAGTGAATCCTTCTACAACTTGACCTAACCCAATTAGGTAATGTAAACCCAATCAAACATCAAAATTTGATAAAAGTCAAAAAAGAATAAAAAATTGAACTTAGAATAAGGCCCAATTAACCCATTTAAGTTTAAAGTCACCTAAGTCCAAAGGAAATCAAATATAAAACATATAATTAATGCACAAACTTAAATGAACCTAAAAATAAACTCAAGTGAGATTTAGAATAGTCAAATAAGTCCTTTGACCTAGAACTAATCTATGTGGATCCCAACAAGTCAAAAAGTCAACCCACTAAATTCAAACAAATTAAGTCATTCCAAGGACTTAATATCATCAAATGAATATGTTTAGATAAAAATCTAAATATATTAATATATCTTAATTTAATAAGGGCTCAAATGGGTTAATTAGATCATTTGACCCAAATAAACCTAAATGAACCTTATTGAACCTAAATTCAAATAAATTTAAAATTAATTCAAACCAAACTTACAAAATCATTTTAAAATCATAAATAAATATAATTCTTGGGTTTAATTTGATTAATATGATCATTGGACCTAAAGTGAACAAAATTTGACCCGTTAAATCCAATTTAGGCCAAAGTGGGTCTCAATTCAAAATTAACTTTAAATTTAAAAATATTAATTGATCCAAATAATTTAAAACACTTAATTGAGCATGACTGAAGCCCAAATCTATTACAATTCAAGTCAAATTGGTATCTTTTTACTCAATTCAATTCATCTTAACCCATTTAAATAAAAATGTGTGTTAAAGTAAAATTTAACTAAATTTGAAATGGAAATAATTAAGAGTAGTGAGGGTTAATCACTCTTTGACATCATTGACTTCAATTATGCATAATTGAATTAATGTCCAACCCTAAAATAGCTAATTAAACTAAACAACCCAATTTAGCACATATAAAACATAGGAATCAAACTAAGCCTATACATGGCCAACTCATGAAAAATATAAATCCATTGATCCATGAATCATATGATAGGAAATTAGAAATGATTGAAACATAAAATCAAATCCAAATAATTAAGTTGGATGCAATCAAAAAAACTTAAAATAATTCAAAATCAAAATTGTACAACATGGAGTATTCAAGCTCAAATCAAACTTAAATTGTCCAAACCCAATCAATAACCATTTTGATTTGGCTTGGGCAGCCAACTAAAATCCAAAATAAGGTGATGATATGGAATCAAAAGAGAAAAAGATGCCATGGAGGGAAAAGACAAAACATGATCATAAGAAGCCAAACAAGCTTATCCTCTTATAATCCATTGATCTTTTGACCTAAGTGCAACATTTAATTTACTTAGGACTTAACCCAAGTAATGAGATAGTAAACAAATAGGCATGTGATCAATGAGGTGGCAAAAGGGAGGTAAGTTGGAGTTCATGGAGAGCAACAATCACCGAGCCCAAACCAAAGTTCTTAAGCCTAAATCCAAAGCAATTAGACTTGGATTTCACTTGGACCCATCTTAAGATAGATCTAAGAAGTTACCAATTAATTCTAAGAGTGCAGGAAGCTTCCAATCAATTCAAGGTGAGGGGGTAGAGATGCTATAGAGATGGAGAATCCATAGGAAGCACAAAATTGAGCCACCTCACTTCCACTTCATCCAAATTCTACCAATTCTTATTGTCTCACTCATTAATGGATTTAAACTTCTACTTTCCCACCACCATCTCTGCCATCATTTGATAGAAATTCTACTGGTTAGTTGTCCCCTGCCATTTCCAAAAATACCAAATCTCATGGGAAACTATAGAAATGTTTGGGGAGGCCGAATTAGGGGTGTTTGCTCATTCCATTACCTTCCTTGATTGAAATTGAGTGCAATCAAACTTTCCTTCTCCTCCAAAACTTCTCTGATCATTCCCCAAACGAAGCTCTAACAAGTGATGGTGGACAATCACCACCACATCAATTTGGAGGGAGGCAAGTCATATTTCCTTCTCCTAAAGCTTTGCCAAATCCCCTCAAACATTTTCGAAACTGAAAGGTCCACCGAGACCCAATATCAGAGAGGTATGGCTAAAATTGACCTTCCTTTTAATTCATGTTAGACATTTGTGAAAAGAAATGGATCTTTAGTAAAATCAATCCACATAGATTAATTGCAATTTCACTGTTGGTCATTTTGCAATCAAATAATTGCATTTTTCACAAACTAGATCATCAGAGATCAATCCTTCTTGTCGAATGATGATCAGTCTCCACCACGGATGGGGAAGATAAAATCAAAACCATTCATTTCTTTTATTTGGAACAAACAATCATTATCAAGAAACACCAATAATATAAATCTCTTAAGAAACCACAAATCTAATTTAGAATGTTTGATCCTGATCAAATTGCATCCCCGTAGCCATTTTAATGTGCAATTCATGTGGATGTTGTGTGGTCCAATCGTGTAGTGCCACATGGTGCTGACTGGTTTAAGTAAAAAAAAGGTTTTGGATTTGAAAATGAAAAAAAGTTCTAGAAACTTCAAAATTCCTAAAAAAATATAATTAAGGTCTCTATGGATTCATCTCAGTGAGAAGAATCCATTAAACTTAAAATCCCTAATTTTTATTAGATATTTTTAAGATAATTTGAGTTTATTAGAAATCAATTAAACCTTAATTGAATTGAAAATATTAATCCAATTAGCTTGAAATTTTTTAGAGTTAAAATTATAGCTAAAACACACTTTAGATATAATTTCTAGAATTTTTTAGTGATTAAATTGAAATATAGAAAATTTCTAATCTCTAAACCTTAATTTTAAAAAATAAATACTTTAAGAAACATAAGAAAAATAATGGAGTTAACATAAAACATCATAATAGACATTAGTGAACCTATGAAAATTATCAAAGTTCACTAAAACCCATTAATCTTTAAAATAACTTAATTAGGTAATTAAATGTATTAATTAATTCATTAAAATTCTAATCTTTGAAAAATTATAATAAATTAAAAACAAATTTTAAAAATTTTAAATGAACCCTCTATTGATTCATCTTCCAAAGAGGAATCAATGAAAATTAAAATCCCCAAAAATTTCTTAATTATTTAAGCTTAATTTAGATTTTATTGCAAACACTAAAACCTTCATTAACCTCAAAATACACTTTGATCAAAATGAAACTTTAAGGAAATGAAATTAGCAAGGAGCCCCACATGCCATAAAAATTTCAAAGTAAAATGACTTTTGGATCATAGGTTATTAAAATATCAAATTCTAAGACAATTTAAATGAAGAAATAAATAGAAAAAACTATAGAAATTATTGAAATTGATATAACCAATTCAAAACATTTTCATTAAAATTAGAGAACCTAAATAAAACATTTTTAGTTCTCTGAAGTTAAGAGTCATACATTTATGGTTTAAAGGATAATTAAAGACATATGAAATTAATTAAACTTCAAGCTATGAAATTCATAAATCCATGATAAATTAACAATTATATGAAAACTATAATTAATCAATCTCTAAGTTCCATATCTTATTCATTAACATTGAAATCATCTTAAACCCACTTAACATTAAGTGAATGATAACCTATATTAGGTTTGGGATCTTAAGTAGTTCATTCATTTAGGTTTCATAAGGTAAGGTCAATAATTAAGTATTAAGAAACAAAATTTCATCATATGATATTTAATTAAATAATAAACAAATAATCATAAAAGACCCCTTAAATCTACTTAAATAATAAATTAAATAACAAAATCAATAAAGATCTTAAATCTTGATATCTAAATAGTATAAGATATTTGAATAATGAAATCAATTTTCAACCTTAATTTAAATCTATTAAGTTATACAATTTAAGGCACTTAAGTTTAATAAACATTCATATTAACCAAATGTAAGTTGAAGTTGAAATAAGTAAATAAGGTTAATAAAACTAAGATCAAATGAACTAAACTAAAATTTGTGAAATTGAATAATAATTTTACCATAAATATTAATCAAATCAAAGAGCATAAAGTTGAATATAAAGCTAAAGTCATGAAATCATAACCAATAACTATTCAATCTTAAACAACATTAAAATAAATTAACCAACATGAAATTTTAGGAAATTAAATTAATTGAAACCAAATTAGACAATTAAATTTAATTAAGCAATCATTAAATGTTAATCAATCAAAAAACTAAAATATAGTAAACCAAATAATTAAACTCTTAATTAAATATTTAAATAAAAAATCATTTTAAATTGTAATTAAAATTATAAATTAGCTGGCTTAAAATACATTAATTAAATAAAATCAAATCAATGAAAAGATGGAGTTATTAAATTAAAAAAAATATTTAAAATTGTTTAATCACATAAAACATATTTGATAAAACCATATTAAGTAAAACTTAAAGAAATTAAACACTAACTAAATCGTTAAAATTTAAGCTAAATTTGATTAAAACCTAATAAATTTAAAGTAAATAATCAAGTTCATAAAATAAAATAAATTCAATAAACATAAATAACTTCAATCAAATTAAATTCAACTCAAATGGGCTAATCAAGATACTTAGGTTATTAGTTTGACCCATAAAATAGATCTTTGTCTTAGGATGAAATCTCATTCTATTAGGATTAGGATGTTGAGTTGAATAGGTTTTGCCCAAAGCAGAATTTTATTTATTTTCCATTCTTCAAAAGAGAAATTCAACTATAATACAAAAATAAATCTCAAGTGAAAATAAAATCCAGAATATATTAAATCATTTAAATTCTAACCACCTGATGGTAAATTAAACAAATTTCAAACTTAAATCAAAACTTAAACCTAAAAGCCCTGGTGGAGTCATAACACACAAACCTTTCCTTTTACATACAAGATTATTAGGTCACTAACCCTATATTTAGGTTAAATGATGATCTATGATATTTTGTGACATGAAATGATGTTTTTCTTATTTGGTGGTGTAATATTTTAGATTGGATGGCTAAGAATTATTTGCTTGTTAGTCAGAATATTAGGGCATTCTTTTTAGGCTAACATTATTTTTTGAAGAGAAGGGACTGTAGTACTAAATATAAAATGAATAATATTTGCTTATAGGTGTTGCTTAAGTCTTTAAGCATAGTCCAATAGGACAGCTGGGCATGGTAACCATTTATGCTAAGCCCGTATGTTTGAAATATAAACTATTAGTATGTTGTATGTTTTCCTGATATTTATTTTGTAATTTTTAGAATTTAATAATATAACTTGAACTTAAAATTAGGTTAGGATCTATGGGGCTTAAGAATAGCATGAGCTTACTTTACTAGTTGGTGGCCCCTTGTGGAGCTCATGGAGGTCCTTGAAGAAGGAGACGATCCTAAATGAAGACCACATAGATTAAGGCTTTTGTTCTAGGCTGAGCTATATAAGGGTAGAGCTCTGATGCCCTTTTTTTTTCTTTCAGGATGTACAATGGTACCAGGCTAAATTAGTCTATTTTATTTAATTTAATTTGACATATTTTATTTTAGGGTGTGTAATAGAATTGTATATTTATCATAGGTTTCTTTCTATGATTGTTATGTGTTTTGTGATAAAACATGGAAATATTAGGCTTTTAGAAAAAATAAAATTTTTACTCCATTAAATTTAAACAACTCAAAATAAAATAATAACTCATAACCTCACCATAATTAAAGCCCTAGGCATAACAACTAAAAGCACCGAGAAATAACTAAACTTTAGGAACCATGCAAGTATATTATTCACACATCTTGAATTGGGCACTTCAGCAATTACACATAAGGGGAATCTGACCTATGAGGATAACTACCTTTCTTGGGGAAGTGTGCCTTCTCAAATTGATTTGACTTATCAAATGTTTTCTAACTGCATCTCATTATAGGCATTAAGTTATGTACATAAAGCCTTAAAACAAATTATGAGTCAAAATACATAAAAAATAAAAATTATTACATTAATTAGATGCATAAAATACTAGTCATGATTTTAAAGTTAGGGAGTGAGTTTAGGCTTTTAGCTTCTTTTTCTAAGTATAACCACCTAGCTATCTTACATTTATAAAGACTAAACTCATGAATTTATAATTATTTAGGTGGTATTAGCTGGCAACCCTAGATGGGTAATAAGTTTAAGAAGAGTCAGGAATAGGCTCATTTCTCTAGGTAAGAAAGGGAACCAATAATTCCTATAAATTAGACTAGGGCAAGCTTCGGACTTATGTCAGAAGCATTTGTAGACTTAGGTTTTGAAGCATCCCATCAAAATAAGTTTTCAATCACTATGTGTTCTTGTAGTCTTATGTTGTCAGAATCTAAGTCTTAGATTTTTAATAAAATATCAAACTCATAATTTCAATAATTCTAATTTAAAAAATGTAAAACCCAATACTAGGATAGCCTGAAATGCTTATTTGGCATCCAAGTATCTTAAACCATTTTCTATTTATTTTTGATTGACTTTCGAAAAGAACTCTTCCTCTTTTGAACATTATCTATTGAATTATTGAATTAATAATCTTATTAAAACAAGCTTCAAAATCCAAGAGATAAAGGTTGATTTTCTTAATCAAGAGTATTCTTAGGAGAAGGGGAAATTTTTTTCTTCTAAGATGTAATTAACTGTAGGGCTTTCTCTTATAAGGAACTACAAACTTTGTAATAAATAAATCATATTCTACTTTTTCATGTAGTTTAAAGGAAGAAATCTATAGAATATTAAGACTCATCTACCTTAGGAGTTCTTATTAAATAATTGGATCCATTATAGGGTAAAATGTTTATTTTTTGAGATAATATATTTATCGTTTAATGATGCATTTGATTACCTGAATAAGTATTCTTAAGATCAGTGTGGTGTCATAAATTTTCTCCATAACTATTAGGTCACCAATCTTAGACTTATGCTAAGATGGTGGTTATATTTGTAATGTAATGATTTTTTTTTCATTTTATGATAAAATATTTTAGACTAGATGTTTGGATTGTTTGCTTGTAAACTACATGTTAAGATTTTTTTTAAAATAGGGAATTGTGCTTAACAAAGGGGATTGATGTAATAAAGTTAAAAAATGACATTATTTACTTGTAGGTGCTATTTGCCTAAGTCCCTATGCATAGCCCAATAAGATAGGTAGGCTTAGTGTTATACCTATATTTTTGAAATATACTTGTTTCTGTATGTTTTTTCTACTAACATTTATTTTTTTTAGAATTTAAAAATGCAATTTTGTACTAGAATTCGATTAAGATCTATGGAATTTAGGATTAGTAAAAATGGATTATACAAGTTAATGGTCCCATGGAAAGATTAAGGAGGTCACTAAAGAAGGAGACAATATAAACAAGAATAAAGTATTGAAGTACTGCATAGATCAAATTCTTAGTTCTAAATCAGGTTGTATAAGGGTAGAGGTTGTCTACCCAATTTCATCTTTTCTTTTGGGTGTATAATGGAATGCGGCTACACTAACCTTTCTTTTATATATTTCTTTGATTTGCCTAGTGTGTTTACTTTGTTTGCACACTAGAACAATTTGTTTTAGGTTTATTTCAATGATGTTTATGTCATTATTAAAGCTTGATTTGTGTTGTAGGCTCCTAGGATAAAATTATTTTTTTTACCCAATATAATTGAATAACTCAAACATAAAGCTAAAAAAATCATAACCTCTTAAAATTAAATCCTTATGATTAAAAAATAAAAATAACCAAAAATCTCTAAAAATGAGAATCATGGTTGTATATTTCTTCTTTATTTATTAAACCTAGTCCTTCTCCTTTACAAATAAGAAGGGATCTGGCACTTTAGATAGACCACACTTTTTAAAAGAAGTCTACCTTCTCTTTTAAATTAGCCCATGATTATTTTCTTATTACATCTTTTTATAAGCATGAATGCATACACAAAGCCTTAAAAAATAAATGCAATGTCAAAAGGTACATAGAATTCAAAAATTATTGTATGAGTAGAAGCATAACATACCATTCATATTCTTAGTCATGAAGTTCTTTTCTAATTAATAACAACTTAAATATCTTATATTTAATAAGGCTATACACAATATTTTAAAGTGTTCGATGTGTTAATTGGCAATCTTACCAAGCAAATTATAAGTCCAAAGAGTCAAAATTGGTTCATACTCTCTTGTGGGAGGGAACAAACACGTTTCAATTTTCCCCCATTAAAATAGGTTAATCTTCTAGCAAGTGTGAAAAGCATCTTTGATTATAAGATTTGAGGCATAGTATCTCCTTTTTGAAACAAGGATAAGTTCTCGCCTCTTAGGCCTTTGGGTAGTCTTATGTTATTAGAATATTAATTCTAGCATTCTAATAAAATATTAACCTAAAATAAAAAAAATCTCACTTTCAAAGCTATAATGCTTAACCATATAATAAGTTTCAGTGCTTACTAGGCTTCTCAAAATCAAAGCCCTTCCTACATCTTCTCACTTGAAATCCAAAAAAAATTATTCTATTTACCATTTGACCTTTGGATTTAGCAATACTAAAATCAAACTTTGAAATTTATGGAGATAAGAGCTAATTATTTTAATCAAGAGTTTTCTTAGTAGATTTTCTCTCTCTTAATATATAATTAACTATAGGGGCTTACCCTTATAGGAAACTTACAACCCAGTTAAAATAAACCTTGCCTTGCTTTTATCCATATAAGATAGTGAGAGAAAAAAATCTCTACTACATCTAGACCAGTGAGCCTTAAGAGTTATTATTAAGTAATTTAATTTATCATAAATTTATGTTTCTACCTCTTGAAGTAGTATATTATTTCAATATATCATATTTGATCACCTAGATTAGAAGCTCAAAGATTTACGTGGTGTTCTAAACTTTACTACCAATATCCTTTTTTATTATTTGAAATACGCAGATATATTAAACATAAATAAAAAATAAAATCCAAAAAATATATAGATAAGTTACCAATTCATTTGCTCATTAACTCCCTTTACCTATGTAGTTTAACCTCTCTTGGGAATATGAATCTTTGATGAAGAGATATTTAAGGAAATATTCAAAGGATCTTTATGGTCTTTAATATTTATTGGCATTTCTAAGACATTATTTGTTGTGTTCTTCTTCTTCAAAGGAGATACTTTATTCTCTTTATAATCCTATATAAATTATTTAAATAGAGCTTTTAGTGCTTACAAAGAAAGATAATGGAGAAGTGAATCGCCCACTCTAAGAGCATATTTATACTTGTCAGGTTCTTAAGAAAGTTTTTAAAATTCATAATTTTAATTTTTATTTCTTTTAAATTAAAAAAATAATAATTAGTAAAGAAAGGGGCAACCAAAAATGCAATGATGAGAGGTATGTGTAGCACACCCCTTGAAGTACTATAATAAAAACATAGAAAAACAAAATTCTATTTATAGGCCTCAAAATGGTTGTTGAACATCCCTTCATGCACAACACTGATTGTTACTACCTATGATGAACAATGATCAGCATTCATGCTAGTCGTTTAAGTCATCCTCATATGTTCAGACCCATATTTGGGCTCAAATAATATAAGTCATACATTATTAAAGTTCTTAAAATCTTTTTTTATTTATTTTTCAGACTCAATTTTGACAATTTTCAAGCTATTAAAATATTTATATGAAATTATAAACAATTTTAATAAACTTGGTGCCAAATTATCATTAATTTCTCCATCAATTGATGTGTTAAATTTACTAAAAATGGTAATTTTGATTATGACTACTTTATTTTCTTTAAAATGATGACAGGAGATCTACGTTGGTATTCAACGGGTAATCATGCCTTATAATATTAAATAATTATGATTTTATACCTATTTAATGTATTTTTGATGACTTAAGATTTTATTTCAAAAATAAAGGGACAAATGATATATCATCTTGTGTGTGTTTGTATGTGTGTGTGTGTGTTTGTTCGTATATATGTATTTGTATCTTTTATAATTAAATTCTAGATCATCTATTTTTTTATTTAATATAATTTATAATCAAATTAAACATTTCAGTGAAAGGAACTTGTTAACACCAAAATGAAGTAATTAAGCAATAAAAGTATAATTTGAAGATTTAAAGTATTAATTTGTTGACATCACTTTTAGAAAAGTTGACACACACCACTCTTTAAACCTAAGATTCAGTCTAGGCTCTAAGGTTTCCTCACCTAGAACTAGGACAATTCTAGTGGCTATGGGACACCAAACCAAAGCATCAAAAGACTCAGAAGGATTAACCCTAGGGATAGACCCTGACCCTGACTAGGTGGAACCCAATGACCGTAATTCCAAGACAAACCTTATATATGAAACCCAATTGATCATATACTACTCAAAATCAAAAAATTCTACAAACTATATCTGATTGGTGTTCAATTTGGCCAAGTGACCAAGTTGACCGAATATGGCCTACTTGGGCCAAAAGGGGCTAAACCCAAAAATCCTTCTACCCATTTAAAGGTGAACGTAACAATTCCCCTTAAAACATCATTTGAACTTGATTATAATTAGGTTTTAACTTGGTCAATTGACTCGCTTCACCCAAGCTGACCCAATTGACCCCAATTAGCCAAATTCAAATTTAATTGAATCCAATCTGAATTAAGCCAACTCAAGGCTCCAAAACCATTATGATCACATATTTGAGCATTCCTCATGACTAATTGACATTCAATTTGACTAATTAACTAATTTGACCCAACCTAGCCTAATTTGACCTTATGGGTCAAATTGAACCAAACTTCAATTCAACCAAATCAAACCAAACCAATCTTTATAAACACTTCCAATATGATTGATGATCATGTTCCAACATCCAATTTAAACAAAGTAAGTCAATCTAGATAGTTAGCCAATCAACCATAATTTACCCAATTTGACCTGAAGTGCCAAATTGTATAAAACCTTGACCTAACTCAAATTGGAGCAAGCCAATTATTGTAATCAATTTTAAGTTGATTATTGGTCATGCTCCAATAACCAATTGAACCCAATTGATCCAATTCAACCTATTGACCCAACATTTATGTCAATTAAGCCAACTCTTGATCTTATTCAAATTGGATTGAATTAACACTTGTGATTAGTTATAAATTGATTATTCAACACTCCTCAGTAGGTAATTGAAGACGATTTTATCAACTTAGCCCACTTGATCAACTTAGCCCAATTTGACCTAAATTATCAAATTGAATTATAACCCAATCTAAATGAAATTAAACCAAATCAAAGCCTTTAATCACCTCTAAAATAATAATTAAACATGACCCAACCTCCAATTACACCAAATTTAGATAATTTGACCAAAATTATCAACTTGACCCATTTGGCCCATATGAGTCAAAATTAAATTCACTTCAAATTAAATCAAACCAATTGCACCAATATATTTTAAATCATCATTCAAATAGAATGCAATAGCCCCTTGGGCATAATTTGGTCAATTAGTTAGCTTGACCCAATTGAACCCAAATTGATTTAGATGAGTCCAAATGATTCAAACCCAACCAAACTTGGAATGATTCATCTTCACATTTCCCTTGATTTTCCCAAGTGGACCAACCCAAGGTGAACTTGATTTAGCACAAACCAATTAAGATAAAATCTCAAATTATGAAGGTTTTAATCCTCCCTTTGAAAAAATCAACCACCTTAGCATGCCTTGAGCTCTCCCCCAACTAACTCAAGCTAACCTAAAGCTGTTTGGTCCAACCTTTGACCAAGGAGAGGTCACCCTCACCATGGTCAGCCCTTAGTTCACTCCCCATGAGTTTTCCCACTCACCACTAGCCACCAACATCCCTCAGCCATTGAAAGAGGTCCAACACATCAGTTTAGAGACAAAATTAGTCCTACCCACTATCTGGCCAACTATCATGGGCTGAACAACCCACTTTGGGTGGTCCACCTAGAGAGGGAGGTATACTCTAGCCGAAGGACCCAAAATCAACACACACTTTACCATTCTCCCTAGAGCCAGTCCCCAACTCTTCCTAGAGCTCCCCATGCATCCCATCACTGATTAGATCTATCCTCTTCTCAACCCAAATGACCACACATTAAACCTCACTAAGCCATCTCTAAAGCTCAATTAACTCTCCCCACATCTTCTACACACTCAAGCGAGTCAAAATGAATCATGCATCACTCAATTCAAGCACGGAAAGGCAATCCTAGAATAACTTTAACAAGATCATGACAAAGCTTGTCTCATGATCAAGCAACAAGGAGGATATCTCCTCTTCAAAATAAAGCTACCTCACACATTGAACCACTTGTCTTGAGCTCCAACAAGAAAATCCTCTTAAAATCATAAAAATTTCATTAAGCTTTGATCTTTTATTCTATGATGTGGCATCACATGTAGATCAAGCTGTAGGGAATCCTTGTATTTTAATTTTTGATCATAATGGAGTCAGTCTCTCGCCATGATTTCAACTGTGGTTGGCTGAGATAAAGCTTCGAGAGTCAGACAGGTTCGTCTCTCATTAAAGGTTGAAGATGATCATGCATCATCTATTCCATTTGATTAGAATTGAAGTATATGATTATTAGACATTAAATTCATTCAATTTATATTTTTGAAACTATGGGATTAATTAGAGCCATTAATCGATGACACGAGATGAAACCACGTCTACCACGGCTGAGCTAGCAACCATAGGGGATGGTTTAAATAACCAATTCCATGGTGTCACGTGTAAAGCATGGCTGACTTAACCACCGACTATGTAAAATCAATTAATTAGGGTTAAAATAAGATTAATTAGCCAAAAAAATTAAATTCATAATTAATTATAAAAGAATTCAAAAAAATACAAATAACTACACCTTGAAAAGCTTAAAAATAGGAGAATTTAAGAGAAATAAAATCCCCAATCTATATCCATTAATTTATGAGTAATTCTAGTTTTAATGAAAAGGGTATTTCAAAATTAACCCAAAATTACTTTTCTGATTGACTTGAAATTTTTAGGAGACATTTTTGATGATGCCTCTATCCTCTCATAATTATTTCATATTAATTTGATTAGCCAATTAATAATTGTGATTTTCTTAAGTATAAGTCATTAAATACTTAATTATTTAATTTTGAAAATTATTAAAAATACTTAAATGGGTCATGAAGTTAATCATCCATGATTAACATTAGAGACGTCTTAAGAAAATTCTAAACCTCTAATCATAATTATTTTGAGAAATCACATGTTATGACACTTAATTAATTAGATAATTTAATTAATTGATCTAAACTAAGAAAAATTAATAATTAACTATCTATAGCTCCAATAATTCTGAATGAACCTTCCATAGGTTCATTTAGGTGATAATTAATGAATGAAATAAAAATCTTCTATTGGTTTTGAATATTTTGAGTGTAATTGTCTAATTATTAAAATCTTAATTAGTGTAATTAATCACATTTTATAAGTACAAATATATTAAATATTTGTTATTTATTTTTACTATATAAATGTTTAAAAAATTTTCCATAAATTTTGGCTATAAATTCTAATTAATTAGTTTCTATGGTCACTTGGGTATTAATTAGATTAAATAACTATGAAATTCTATTAATTTATAAAAATCATTATTTCACCTCTTAAATCTAATTGATAATCAAAGGGTGTGAAGGTATAATTAAGTATAATTAACTATTGACTAAGTAATGTTGATTAAGCTTAAATGGCATTATGTTTATATGAAAGGTCTCAAGGTTAAATAGCCTTAGTTAGCCACTTTATGAGATTTATTTGATATCCTCTCTTCACTTATAAATATATGGCTAACTCTTATATTTAAAAATTAAAATTACTCACACTTATGTTTGAAATTAAATCTTGTAAGTACATGATGTATGAGTGATATGATCACCATTAAACCAAGAAATAAAATCATATTATCTAAGTTAAATTTAGAGTTAATTAAAATAAATGAAACCCATGTGCTTAATTCATGTGTAATATATACTACTTAAAGGTATATAGTCTAAACACTTGGGGCGTAGCTCTAGTTTGAAGGAGGCCTTGATACCTTGTCTCCCTAGTTTAATTGTGGCACACACATAAAAGTGGTGTGTAGGAAGACACATGTAAAAATATAAACCATACTTTGAACTTTATATCACAAAAATACAAAAAAATAAAAATAAATTATTCATGTTCATATTAAAATAAATTTATGTTACCTTAGAAAGATGAATTAGTAAAATGATGGGATGGATATATAATTATATTAAAAATGACAAACATTTAATCATTTCAAAATTAAATATTAAAATGATAAAGTAGATATGTACTTATGAATTATTAAAATAATGCAAAATATATAATTATTTTAAAATGAATAATTAAATTGATAAAATAAATACATAATTATGAATTATTCAGATAATAAAATAAATACATAGTTTTTTAAAAATGAATTATTAAAACAATGAAATGAATAAATGTTTATTTAAGGATAAATTATTAGAGTGATAGAGCAAATATATAATTATTTTGAAATAGAATACTAAAGTGCTAGAATAAATGCATAATCACTTCAAAAATGAAATAGTAAAAAAATGAAAGATGATATTTAATAGTAATAAAAATGAATATTTTAAATACAATTAATAAAAAAAAGTGATAAAGGGTTGAAGGATATCATTAAGTAAGTCACCCCTTATGTATATTAGTCTCAAATTGTCTCTCATGATGCTATAAATCCATTTAAGTGATCCAAACTTAAATATGATTAAAATTATTAACACTTCATATAAAAAGAACTTAAAAAAAAATCATAAAATACATTTTTAGGTCTAACCTTAGGGTAAGGTATTTAGAAGGAATAAGTTTCATTCTACATGACAGTCATGAATTATAATACTCATTAAAACTCTAATTCTAATTTAAATAAAATTAAACCTGAAAAATAATATCTACTTCTTAAACATTAATCATTTGAATGAAAACCACCCCTTTAGTTAATTACTTGAATTTATCATTTAAATAACAACTTAAACATTAAGACTTAGCTTTGCCTCACTATACTAAGCTTTTTCACATACATTAGATTGATATGTCACCAATCTTAGACATAAGTTAGGATGGTGTTTTGATGTGATGTATTAATTTTCTTATTTTATGATATAATATTTTAGATAGGATGTTTGGATTATTTGTACGCTAGTCTACATAGTAGTGCATATTTATTAGAAATGATATTTTCTATAGGAGATATGCTTAATTAAAGGATCCATTATAATGATAAAACTAAATAATGTTGATAGTAGGTGCTACTTTTTTAAGATTGGTGCGCTTGACAGCTAGGAGTGTATGGTCCAATTGTGTGATATAACTGTTTGGTAGCTCACCTCTATTTTACGGGAATAGTTAGGATTTCTTATAAAATTTTGAATGTAGTTTGTAATAGAATAAGATTAGAGCCTTAGGGTTTAGGATAAACAGAGTCTAGAGGGTTTAAACTAGAGGCCCTATGATGCCTAGAAGATCAAAATTCATAAAGATGAATAAAGATAAAGACACCTATGGCTTGCTACAATTTTGTTCATGTAATTATAATTTGTACACTATAAGGGTTGAGCTCGATAACCCAACTTTTTCATTTTTGTGGTATATAGCAGAACTAGGCTACACCGACCTTTATTTATTAATTTGATTTGATTGATTGTTCAATGCGTATACTTTATTTTTCGCATTAAAAATATCATGTTTATTTCTAGGTTACTTTAAGTGTGATGATTGTTGTGTAGCCTAGATTTCATTAGGCTCTTTAAGACTTAAAATTTTTTATCTAATTAAAATAAATAATTTCAACTTAAAATTAATACAACTCATAACCTCACTGTAAAGTTATAAAAATTAATTACTAAAATTAATTTAGACATCATAAGTCTATGATGAATGTGGATAACATCATGCATACATATTATTTTTTTCTCTTGAATTTAGGGATCTTCACTCATTGCACAATAAGGAAAGTTTGAGACCCTTGACAACAACCCCTTGAGCGAAGAGGCTTCTCACAGATTGACTCATAACTTAATTTCATATAGCTTGTAGGCATACTTTCAACCTAATCTTGAGTCAAATCGATGAGTCATAATGAATCAAATATGTAAATCTTATTGCATTACTCTAAGACATTCATTCATACCAATCATGATCTAGGCTACTGGAGAGTGAGTTTAGAATCTTAGACTCTTTTCTAATAAATAATAACTTAAATATCTTGAATTCATAAGACTTGGTTGTATGATTTTAACTTATAGGAGATGTTAGTTGTGCCCACTCCAAGCAGTTGTTAGTATAGAAGAGTTGGGATAGGTTCACTCCCTCTAGTGGAAGTGAACCAACAAATTGTGCTAAAGCACTATAAAAATACGTCTAGAGGTACCTCATTCCTCTTCTACCATAGGTATAAATTCTCTGCTCTTAAACATGTTCATAATCATGTATTATCAAAATATAAGTTCTATCTTTTTGTTAAAATTTTAACTTAAGCAATCTTAATTATCTATTTTAAAAATATAAATCATCACTATAGGATAGATTGAAGTGATTATTAAGCTTCCTAGTATCATGAGTGCTTCCTACTTGTACTCTTTTGGATTTTGTTAAAAACTCTCCTATTTGAGCTCTCACACTTGATTTTTCAACAATCTTCAATCCTTTAGTATTAAACTTTGAAATCCATAGAGATGTTAGCTAATCACTTTAATCGAGAGTTTTCTTAGAACATTGTTTCCTAAGATGTGATTAACTTTGGGGTCTTTCTCCTATGATTAAAATAAACCCTATTTTACTTCATCCATATAAAGTATAGGAAATATTTTTGCTACATGTAGACCCATCAGCCCAAGGAGTACTTATTAGATGATTGAATCCATTATATGGTGATCTTTCTACCTTTCAAAGTAACATCATTCTTTGATGTCTTGCATGATCATTTCAATAAGTACCCCCTAAAATCTACATTATTTTATCATCGCATTTTTAAATAACATATAATTAAAGGGTCAAATGATCTCTAATGCTAAAATAATAAATTAGTGAAGATTTGAAATATTCTCCAATAGACAATCCTAAATTTTGAAAGCCTAATTTATAATAAAAAATTTTAAAATGGACCATCTAATAAAGTGTTTAGAATTTTGACTAAATTAGCAAAATAACACTCCTAAAATTATATAATTAGGACTCCATTTTAACTTGAACTTGGAGAAGAAAGCTAAAAGTTAATAATCACTAAAAATTGATGTCAATCACCACTAGTGACCATTGTAATCCAACTATTATCATGCAATTATTAAAGCCTAGTTATTATCTTCTGCTGATTGTTTCCTTGTCATTATGACTCAATTGACATTATTGTTTTATAACTCTTGTTGTAATAATAAAAGGAAAATAATTCAAATTTTATGACCACTGTTGTCTCAAGTGGTAGAGAACATTGGAACACTAAACAATATAGTAGACTATTTTGACTAAACTATACCCAAAAAAATTTCATATTTTTGAATTTGTCACATAGAAATCTTATTATCTCCTATTACTTCTATCTTTCTATATACTAGTTGTTCTTATTGAGCTATAACATAATTTATCTTTACCATTGAGTACTTTTTAACAAATAATAAACTAATTATTTGCTAACAAAATAATAAAATTTTAAAATTCAAGAAGTTTATACTAAAATGATATTTTAAAAACTTCTAAAGATAATGATAATAAAATACACATGAGTTTAGATACGTAAGTCAATTATTTTGTTAGTGAAAATGATATAAAAATAGAAAATGAAGGAAAATTTTATTTGAAACTTTTATTTTATAAAAGTGTCATGTTGAATTATTATATTCATATCCCTAAAATACTACTATTTTGGCATGATAGTTGGTCAGAGATATTCGATGCAATATACAATCACATAATCTCTCTCTCTCTCTCTCTCTCTCTCTCTCTCTCTCTCTCTCTCTCTCCTCCCCGATACTTGTCATAAGGCTTGTGTCAACTAATTTGGTTAATGTTGACATAAAAATTATTTTCAAGATTTTGATATTGAATCGATGACTATATCAAATTTGTCTTTTAGCAATCAACATTCCAAAATAATAATTAGAATGGTTAGGAGTTTTTATCTTCCCCAAATTGAAGCAAATTAACTTACACTTATCTTATTTAACATTTAAATTTTATAATTAACAAAATGAAATATATAAAAATAAATTAAGAAATTTTCCAAAAAAGTTATATGTTTGGAAGACCCAAAACCATTTCATTTTACAAACCATCAGCATCAAATTCTGAGCAAGTCCCATCATTTTGATGGCTGCCATAATTGAGGAAATAATAGCCACCACTTAAGACATTGACATCTAAAATTAACTACATAAAAGAGAAATAAAGTAGTACATCCAACTCACATCGGCCTAGTTGTTAGTAGTTTTGGCACCCCATCATGAGGTCATATGTTTAAAAGTTAGCATATTCAATCTATGTTTGATTTCCTTAACATCTATTGAGATTATATTGGGAGCAAGTTCTTTGGTGGGATGTTTTTCAGAGTAGATAATTGCAGATTTCAATGGGGCTTCAATAAGAATCTTTTTGGTGAGATTAGATGGGTGTGTTAGTTTTCAAAAGAAGAATTGCTTTCACAATTTTTGTTTTAACAATGCTAATGTGGTTTCCATTCATAGCTTTTTACCACTTAAAAATCCATTTGTTTCATCAATTTCCTCT
The DNA here is from genome assembly GCA_021442155.1 of Cymbidium sinense. Taxonomy (NCBI): domain Eukaryota; kingdom Viridiplantae; phylum Streptophyta; class Magnoliopsida; order Asparagales; family Orchidaceae; genus Cymbidium; species Cymbidium sinense. The sequence goes on along the minus strand of CM038231.1, from coordinate 42,522,407 downwards.
TTATGGGAATGTATTCCCCTTTATCAGAAATAAAGGAGAAGAAATTCAGAACAGTAAATGCTTTTCTACTTTTTCATGTTCAATTTAAATGTTGTAATTCTAACAAGACTAATAATTTTTCATAAAAGAAAAGGATATTAGTCTAATTTTTTTTGTGGGTCTCTCGTTTGAAGATCCAACCATTTGCTCTAACAATTTTCTATGAACTTGAATACCACATGTAAATTTATATATTTTTTCTATAAGCCCAAGTGTCAATGTCATATAATGCTCCCTAAAAAAGATGATTAAACTAATAAAATTTGTCATTTTGTCATGAAAATTAAGACTCATATGCTAATAAAATACCAATCATTTTAAGAGTTCAAAGAAATCAAAGATCCACACACAAATGCATCTCATAAGTTCTGAGATATCTTAACAATGAAAATGTACTTGAACAAATTTTCTAGAAGGCATGACCCACTATGTCATTTGGGAAATGAATTTTTTTTAGAAAACTAATGAAACATTACAAGTGATTATCAACATCACATCACCATCTTCATTGAAAAACTATACTTTTTCTACTCATCTTCTCATATAGAATTCTACTAATTCTTTAGAATGAAGATTTAAATTGAAAGAAGATTATTTATGGATAATCCTAAAATCACCCTAGTTACAATGCAAAGCCAATTTAATAAAAATGACAGCTTAAAAGGGGGGAGCACGCTCCTTTTCTAAAACAAAATCAAATCTTCATATCAAGGAAATATAAATCCTCAAATGAGGAATTACACACCTTTTATATAGGGCAATGAAAGATTTCTCTTCGGGAAGAAAAGTTAAAGTATGTAAGAAAGGTAAGGAAAAAGTGAATTACTCCTCTATGAAGGTGGTATTTATACATGAGGGGTGCTTGAAATAATTTTTTGGGATTTTCCAAAACTATTTTAAATCAACATTCAAAAATTGAGGATTGAATGATATATCCAACAATATGGTCGATCAGGCACATTTTGATGGAATAAATGAATGTGATATCTTCAATAGTTAAATTCTAGACCATCCAAACTATGATTTTAAATGTCTCAATGAAATGAACTTATCGACACCAAAAGTAGTTTGATAATAGTTTAAGTAAGCCTCAATCAAGCACTTAAAGTATAATTTGTAACATTGAAGCATTAATTAAAGACCTTTAATACTAAAATGATCAATTAGTGTTAATTTCAAATGATCTCCATAAACAATCCTAAATATTAGAAGAATGATCTAAAATAAAAAATTAACATAGATAATCTAATGGAGTATTTTAAAATTTTTGTTAAATTTACAAAATTATCACTCCCAAAATTTAATAAATAAGACCCCATTTTCAACATGAAGGGGAGAAGAAAGCTAAAATCTATGTTTGAGATCTTGAAGTCAACGATCACTAGTAATTGATATCGACCACCATCAATGGCTATCATAGCCAAATTATAATCATATGGCTATTGTAACTCTATTACTATCTTTAGTATATTATTTCCTTTTCCTTATATATATATATATATATATATATATATATATATATATATATATATATATATGTTGATCTCGGTTTTAGTGAGGTTAACATATGCTCTTCTTCTTAGCTTTAAGATCTTATTAATAATACTTCCTCACTAGAGCTATAAGACATACTTTTATTTATACAAAAAATTCCATTGATATAGAATGGAGAAGAGGCCCACCCCAAGATGAGTGCTCTCCTATTCCGACTTCCCCAGAGCCTCCGATAGTATAAAGGAAAGCCAAACCAATGAGATTGAATCTTAGGGATAACTACATTGGCAAGTAGGTCCTACCTACCCAAGCAAACTTATACACCCTTAATCCATTGACTATTCAAACTAAATGAACATTAGCGCTAAACCTAACCCAATTGGTCTCTAAATGGGCTAATTGGATAAATTCAGCCTAATTTATCCCATGTAGGCCACATTGGCCCAAGACTCAAACCAAATTAAAATTAACCTAAGCCAATCAACCCCAAAGCTTCCAAAACACCAATCACACTCAATTTTGGCCTAATTGAAGTTTAATTGGCCAATTTGGTCATTTTGCCGAACTCAACTCAATTGGGCCTTAATGGGACAAATCTAATTCAAACTTGACTCAATTAAAATTGATCATCACAAAAGCCTTAGAAAACATAATCAAAGATATTTGAAGCTCATTTAGGACTCAATTTAGTAAATTAGCTCAATTAGCCTAAGTTAAAGCAATTGGACTTTATTGAACCCAAACCAAATTAAAACCAATCCAAACTAAATTGTGTAATTCCAAAGCCTCATAATCATTACACAAACTTAATTGAATATAACCTATACACAGTTAAGGTTTAATTTGGCTGATTGAGTTGCTTGGCCTAATTTAACCTAATAGAACCAAATTTAATTTAAACTAAAATTGAAGAAAATCAATTACTCTAAAATATTTTAAAGTGAAAATTGAACCTAACCTAACACCTCTTTTAGCCTAATTTGGCCAATTACCTTGATTGAATCCAAATTAGTCTAAATAGGTCATTATAAGCCAAACTCAACTTAGCCTAACCTAACCCAATCAGATTTGGATAGATTCCTTACATCCCCAAGGTCACCTAAGTGAGCCCGGCTTAAAGTGAGCCCAGTTTGGGTTGATCATAATTTAATTAAGGTCATATAAGAAAAAACCTAAAATAGCAAGGTCCAACCTAAACAACCTTATCAACATCATTTGACCCTAGACCTAAATAAGACAATAATACTAGTGGAATAGTTTGGTTCATTCACCATGAAGTATGCACTTCATAACCAATCCCCCATACTTGGTCAACCAATATGTGGTGAGTTAAAAACTATTTTGAGCTCAAGTGACTAAGCCACCACTTATCCATGGATAAACCAAGCCAAATATTTCATATGGGGAGCCACACAATTTAAATTAGAGGAATCTTAAGCATTCAAAATGCTCACCAATCTTTTAAATGAAGTCCCAAAGTGTTATTAAAGTCCCAACTCACCCTTAGCCTAAGCCCCATAAACCTCCATTAAAACTGACCACCCCTTTCCTCATCCTAAGCTTCGACTCTTGAGAGAAGAAATTTTCTCACCCCAAAACATTCCACACACTCTAAGCATCACAGCTGAACAATGTCTCATCAATTTCAAGCTCAAGAAGCTCAAAATATGTGAACTTTGGTGAGAGGCAATGGAGTTTTAGCAATTCTAGAAATTCACAGGTAAGAAACTATGGATTTGATTATGGGGAGTTTGTCTTGGTTCAAGGAAGTTCATTAACAACTCAGTTTTACTCAACATAGTTTGAGTGAGGTAAAAACTATTATTTTCTATGATCCAACCACTAAATCCCACACATTTTCTTTCCTGATCAATTTCAATGTATGCATTTACAATTCATGGCCTGAGTTACTCTGACATCACCATTTTTTTTGAATGGTGCTCAACCCATATGAGTTGGGGAAGATTAATTATGGGTAGTCCATTCTATATCATTAAGATAGATGGACATGATTAAGCGCACCATTAAAAGCTTATTTTCTTTTATAATATTGTGAAATTAATCCAAGTCATTTGATCTTTATGATATCTGATCAAATGGTTCAACATTAAACCATGAAAAAACACCTTTCACATGTTGAAAGTGTAGCCTACTAAGCTTGCATAGCATGTAAAGTGTGGCTAATTGGTTTGTCACATGGATAAAATTTCTTTTAAAATATAAAATTTTTTAAAAGTCATTAAAAAATTAAATATAAGGCCAAAACATGTAAATAACTCTTCTTTAAAATTAACATATAAAGATGAATCTAATGGACCCAAAAGCATAAAATTTTATAGGCCATTTTATGATTAATTATGTTTTGATTAAAAAGTATTGGTATGTCATTGAAAAATCTATCAGTTCAAGCATAAATCTTGATGTATGTGATATTGAATACCTCTTGGAATCAAAATATTAATCTTTCAAACTCTATTTTGGCCATCATAGAGTAAATAGAAATACCTCGATGAGATCAAAAGCAACTCGATCCTAAGTGCAGACTAGCCTAAATCAAAATCTTAAAAAATAATTGAAAATATTAGGATATCATTTAAATCATTGAATAGCTTCTGAGTATGACATGTTTATAATCAAATCAAACATTCAATGAGACAAATCTGACAAGCTCAAGATCTTTTGATTCTAACTTTATTTGTGCCTTCAATACTTAAAATATATCTCATAATCAAGGGTATCATTTTATTTTTATTAATAAAGATTGTCACCCCCATAATCTACAAATATCCCCTCATTCTTCACTTGAGAGGACCTAAGCTAGAGATGAGAGAGAGCTCGGACACATGAAGAATCCTAGAGCATGATTGGACCACCGTCTAGCCACCATCATTACATCACCACTGCCAGTTGCCATCACTTAATCATCATCAAATCACCACTACTGAACCACTGTCTAGCCACCATTATCATATCATCGCCAGTTGCCACCATCAAACTACCACCGGATCACTACCGGACCACTGTCTAGCCATCATTATCATATCATCACCAGCTGCCACCGTCAAACTACCACGAGATCACTACCTGTTTCCACCTCTTATCCTAGATCACCGCAAGAAACTACTACTGGACCACCATCCAACCACCATCACCAGATCACTACCAGCTATTATCGTTGGAATGTCACCAAACCACCATGGGTCACCACCATCTGACAGTTGCCGAATCGCCACTAGTTGTCATTATCAGATCATTATTATCATTAAATCACCATCAGTCATCGTTACTGGACTACCTCCATTGGTTACTACCACCAGAACATCGCCCTACTATCACAGTCCGAACACCACCATCAAATTACTACCACATGACCGTTGCCTGACTATCGCCATCTAACCATTGCTTGACTGTCATGGTTAGATCATCGTTGTTAGATCATTAGCTTAAACGAAGCCTTTGTCACTAATCTCATAATATTTTTCATAGAAATCTACTCTTACAAGTTTACCTTCTCCAACTTTGGAGATAGGATAACAATTATAAAAAATATTGATACAGTATAACCATTTAAAGTAGGCTAGGCCCCATGAATTTTCCCTCTTTAGTTTTCCATGTAAAAATCTTGGTATCCTTCGAACTCTTTATTTGTGGTGCTGAACCTTCAGGCATGGCTAAGACATTAAATTTTCTTACTCTATCAACGTGAATCTTCTTATACACAAGAAGTGTACTTTCAAAATTAATCATAAATGCAAATCCAAATGGTGTGAAATTATCAAGGGATGATCTTATTATTATTCATTACCCATAGACAAATTTTCATAGCATTTGGATGAATATATGCTAAGTTAATAATTTTTGAAATCAAGGTAGTGAAATGGCCTAATAATCAATTATAAAATAACAAAAATCATTAAAATTTATTTTAAAAGTTAAATACCCTTTATTAACATAGATAAACTTAGATGAATCTCTCATTTTCATTTAATCATAAAAGACCCTACATGGGGTAATTAAGCCATTAAGTAATCCATTATTTTAGCTAAAACTATAGAAATTCATGATAAATCACACATTATTCCACGAAATCCAAATGAGTCCTAAAATATAAGTCGAATTGTTTAAAAATTTTAGAGTATGCTTTTCATGATGTCATTTATATATTATTAGAGTTATTAAATTATTATGGACTTTTCTTAAAATATTTAACACTCTCTCTGTCTTTGTGATTTGTTTCTCAAATTTTTTGGATTCATTTTTTATGAGTTATTAAATTATTATGGTTATTATAAATATGATTAAATTAAAAATTATAAAAATTATTCCCTAATGGTCTAAATCACTTAATAAATGAAAAGGGTCATAAGAAAATACTAGACACCTCCAACATTCATTAAATCCAGCAATCACCTTAGTTAGGTTTAATCAGATTCATTAATTAGTTAATTAATTAATCTAAAACTTAAAAAATTCTATAAATAATTCAAATTTAATCCAAATGACTTGAAAATTATATGGATAGAGTCCTTGAGACAATTAGGGGCTACGAGGAATATTTTCATAAAATGTTTAGCTAATATAAACATATATTTTAAAATCATGATTAAAATAATCATTTAAATGACACTTAAAATTACAAATTTAAAATTGAGAAAATACTCTTATAAGTCATCCAAGGTATCCCTCTTACTATCACAAGTTAAAAAAAGCACTTTGGGGTATTTCATAAATTATTATTAAAATTACTTATATTTTGTTTAAATGTACTTCAATAATAATATATTAAATAATAAATAATATTAAAATTTAATAAAAATTATGTAATGTTCTTGAAGATTTTCTTCATTATAGAAAATAATCTCATGTAGTTTGCGATCGATTAGGTTAGTTATTTGTTCTCTTACTTTTTCTTTATTCATGTTTATATTATTTTGCTTAACCCAAGTTCCAATTATCTCAGGAGGTTCTTCTTCAACCCATATATAGGTTTGGATTCAACATCTTTTTATGTGTGGTGAGCATGGATGAAGCCAAAAACTATAAGTCAAATACAAAGTGAAGCATGACCTTAGAATGAGATCAATCAACGGAAGCAGAATGCCCCAACTTCACCATGCAACAAGATTTAATGGACATTGAAGATTAGATCACTCCCCTTGTGTAGCTAACAATAAAGAAAGCATGCTATGAAGAGCCAAGGGCTAGAGAGAATGAAGGATCCACAAGATCGGCAACTCACCATGCTTACTGAGATTGAAGAGAATTTGTCTACCATGCGAGTGAAAAAGAAGATGAGTAAAAGAAGCTACCTAAACTAACCAATGCTTTCTATGTAAGATCATTGAAGCTCACCCCTCACAAAAGCTAAAGATCCCACATCTAGAATCATATAAATGTTAAGCATACCTAGTGGACCATATAACATATTTTGAATCGATGACATCATTGGTACCTCTAGATGGTGCGATGAAGTGCCATCTCTTCTTTCCCACTTTTAAAGAGTTAGGCCCCAAGTGATTTTCATGCCTTCTTATGGGGATTATAATCTCATTTATTGAGTTCAAGAGAATGTTCATCACATAATTCACTAACATGCAGAAGTCATTGAAACTCTCTCAAGGTCTTCTACAAATGAGGCAGGAAACCTATGAGTTATTAAGAAAGTTCATCACCCATTTTTAGTGAGAGATTCTGAAAATTAAAGATTTAAAATCTTTAGCTGCCTAAGCAGAACTCACTCAAGGTCTAAGAGAGGGGCCCATTAGATATGTCCTTGGGCTCCAGCAACCAAAAACACTTGCCAAATTATTGGAGTTAGAAAATAACCATGTGAATGTGGAGAAGTACAATGAAGTCTTCTAACCAATGTCACCAACACATGTAAATGACTTGGCAAGGAGGTCTACTTCAGAGTGGATGCTCGAAGATAGGTTTTTGGCATGAAGGCCAGACAAAAGAAAGCCACTTATAGCATAAGCACTAAAGAAAGATTTCATAAATCTTAAAGCTTGTTATCAAGGAGCTGAATATTTACAACCCCTCAAGAGACTCTCTTAGGGTGTCAATGGCTGAGTTGATGGAGGCTATCTAGAAGAAATACTTTAAGTGACCACCACCTATGAAGGCAGAAGGAGTCTGTGACCTCTTAAGATACTATGCCTATCACTATGATCATGGGCATGAAATTGAAGAGTGTCATCTTCTAAAGAATCTAGTCAAAAAGTTAATCAAAGTGAAAAAAGCTCAAATAGTTCACTTCAAAGAAAAATAAGGAAGTTGCTAAAACTGATAATGAAATCATACCCATGTACACCATCCATATTGCTGGTGTCCTACCTTCCATCTTTAGAGGTGACAAAGAGTCTTCAAGGAAAGTAAGTTTAAAAAGGCTATGGTCTAGAGAAGTGAACTTAGCTACCATGTTGTGAGCATTGCCAACAACCATAGTTCCTATGTGTTTCTTAGAAAAGAACAAACTTTCCATTAGCAACCCATACAATCACATAGTCATCATAACAAACCAAATGGCCAATTACCAAGTTAAAAGTATCTTGATTGACACAATGAGCCTAATCAATATCATTTTTAAATCCATCTTTGATAAGTGAGGATTTGCAAATTCTAAACTCACACCTATAGGGGGACTAGGGACCATTGCATGTCTTCTCAGGAAAATGAAGAGAGAAAAAAATGATAATCACTCTTCCCGTAAGTTGGGGAGACAAAAAAAATTTATGGCCATGACCAACTTCATCATAATGGAGGCTTCTATCACCTATAATTCCATCTTTGGGTGATCTCTGCTTAATACATTTTGAGCAGTAGTGTCAACTTATCTCATAGCCATTAAATTCCTTGTTGGGGGATGAGGAGATCACCATTAAGGAAAATCTCAACTAGTCTCAAGGCTACTAATTGAGTGCCATAGGAAGGTTTAGTAAAGAAGATGAAGTCCTGGAATTAGAAGTCACAAGAACTGAGATTGAAGGTTTCAAGGAGATAGAAGAGATACCCACCATGCAAAATTTATAACAAGCTTTGGAGGTCAGCTCATCCTTTTTCACCAAGTATAAAAAAGAACTCACCAAAACACACTTGGATAACTTTAATGTATTCTCCTATACTACTGCGGAGATGCTAAGAATCGACATCAATGTCACTTACCATCACCTTAATGACTGCATGGATACTCAACCCATCAAGCAAAAGATGAGGAAGATGGTGGCCTTACTCGCTGAAACCATCAAAGTGGATGTTTCCAAGTTACTCATACTAAACTTTATTTGAGAAGTACAAAACTCAAAGTAGGTGTTGAATATAATTATGATCTAGAAATTGAGTGGAATGTGAAGAATGTGCATCAACTTCAAAAAGTTTAATTTAGGATGCCCGAAAGATGGATACCCTCTAACTTGTATAAATGCAATCATCGACTTGGCAACTGGATACTCAATGATGACTTTCCTTGATGCATTCTCTAAATATCATCAAATACAAATGTACTCTGCTAACTCAGATAAGACAATTTTTATTATTAAAGAAGGACTATACAACTATAAAGTTGTGCACTTCAGGCTCAAAAATGTAAGGGAGATCTATTAAAGGCTATTAGATTGAGTATTCAAGAAGCAGAAATGGAGGAATATAGAAGTCTATGTTAATGAATTGTTGATCAAAAGTAAGTTGTTCATTCAACACATCCAACATATCAAGGAAATATTCGCCATAATTAAAAGGTACAACATGCATCTTAACCCTTTGAAATGTGTTTTTGGTGTACGATTAGGAAATTTTTTGAGATTTCTTATAACCATTGAAGGCATCAAGGTGAATCAAAATAAAGTAAATGATATACTCAAGATGCCATCACCCAGAATGATGAAGGAAGTGAAATAACTCACAGGGCGAGTGGTAGGGTTGAACAAGTTCATTTCCAAAGCTAGAGACCACTACTCGTCATTCTTGAAAGTTCTCAGAGGTAGAAAAGATTTGAGTGAACCCTAAAATATGAAAGGTTCTTTTGTAACCTGGAAACTCTACTAGCATCACCACCTCTACTATAGAGCCCAAAAATAGAGAGAGAGAGAGAGAGAGAGAGAGAGAGAAGGAGAGATCCTACTATTATAGTTATTGTTAAGGGTGGGAGAAGACTCACTTAGTTCTATCCCCATCGGGGAAGGTGGGAAATAGTGGCCTATTTACTATGTTAACAAATCTCCATGAGGCACCTCATTGAACTACCCACTCAAGAAAACATTCACACTCGCATTAATTATATCTGCTTAATGATTGTGATCATACTTCCAAGAACACTCAATCCAAGTCATCACCAATACCCTTTCAAATATGTACTTGATAAAACTCGATCATTTTGGAAGGCTACTAAAATGGTTGGTATAATAAAGTGAGTTTAATATATTTAACTCACCCAAGACTACTATTAAAGCCCAAATAATGGTGAATTTTTTTGTTGACTTCACTAACTCACATGGCATCCTTGTCAATCCAGAAGCCTGCTGGCAACTATACATTGATAGCACATCAGGTGAGCAGGCTACATGCACTAGCAATATGTTGAAAAGTTTGACATGGATTACCATCACAAAATTGGTCAAATTTTGATTAAAGAAACAAAAAGTCAATTTGAATATTAGGCTCTACTCATTAGAATAAGATTTACTAAAGGACTCAGGGCTTCACATGTAGTAGCATATTTTAACTCATAGCTAGTAGTGAGATAAGTAAGTAAAGAGTACAAAGTTATAGATCTATCATAGAAATACTTAACAAAAGTGAAAGGAGAGATCAGACAATTAGAGTACTTCAAGATTGAGAAGATAACTAGAGAGCGAAACAAGATTGTTGACCTATTATTTCGAGCTAGGGGACTCAGAGAGCACTCAAACATATATCTTACCCAACTATGCACAAAAAAAAGAATAACTCATGCAAGTTGAATGCGAATACTCACCAAGCTAGATTGACCCAATCAGAAAGTATTTGCAAATCAAAGAAATGGCCAAGAATTTAAGGAGAATCAAAATCAAAGTAACCCAGTACTTGCAAATTAAGGGTGAGCCCTTTAAGAGGTCAGTAACCTCGCTCAACCTAGATGTGTAAAGAAGCTAGAACTAAGAAAATTCTTTGAGGAGATACACTCTAGTTAATGTGATAATCACTTGGGAGAAAGAACACTCTTTTATAGAATCCTATGATAGAGATACTTCTGGCCCACACTTAGAAATAATGCAAAAGAGTTCATGAAACATGTGTATAATGCAAGAAATTTACAACACTCCAACAACATTCACCATACCATCCACTTCCCATCATGAGTCCCTAGCCATTCGCTATCTAAAACATGAACTTAATAAGCTTCTTGCCAATAGCCAGCAAGCAGAGAAGGCTCATCTTTATCATGATTGACTACTTCAATTAGTAGATTGAAGTGAAGCCACTAACTAAGATAACCTCCCAAGTAGTTAGAAATTCTATTTAAATGACATCATTTGTAGGTACAGAGACTTCAGTGAGTCTCAAGAGATTAAATTAAACTTCACCTTAGTGCATCACCTACAAAGCAATGGTTAAGTAGAGGCAACTAATAAGAAGATATTTAACCTACTCAAGAAGAAGCCAAAAGGCATCAAAGCTATGTGGGTAGACACATTACCAGCCATACTCTAGGTCCTCAAAACTACTCCCACCAATGCAATAGGGCACTCAATATTCATATTGTCCCACACAATGAAAGATGTCTTGTTGATCAAGTATGAATTGTATAGCCAAAGAGTCTTAATTATGGAGGAACTATGAGGCAATGTTGGTGAGTGGGAAAAAGCTAACTCTAAAGCCATGGAAGATGCCCTTGACATGCTAGAAGAGTTGAGGATAGATTCATCACTAAGGCAATAGAAAATATTGAGGTAAATGGATAGATATTTCAATCACCATGTAAAAAAAAGCACTTCAAGAGCGGTGACCTAGTCTTTAAAAAAGTTAAAGCCACAGCTATTCAAAATGCTTAGAGAAAACTCACTTACAATTGGGATGGGCCATTCATAATCAAAGATCAAGTTGGTCTGATGCCTACTAACTACAATCTTATTTGAGTGAAGATGTACCTAAAACTTAGGGCACAAGGGACTTGAAAAACTTTTTTCGCTAACGGGAGGTTCTTTGAGTTGTACTTGTCAATTATCCATATGTACTTTGATATTTTTAATGATAAAGTATTTTATAATTTTAACATGTGTTTTTTTCAAAGTGAAAATATTTTGTAGATCAATGATGGATGCTAAAAACCATACTCAAGGAGCTACCCATAGACTATAATCGCTCGTCGCCATTTTTTTGGCCCAAGCTCACACAAAATGTAGTACTCCATCTTTGACCCATGTGATAGAATCTACTCACAGGTTGAGTGATGATTTAACTCTCTAAGTGATAAACAAAATTAAGCAAGTGGAGCGTCTTACAAAATGAAGCTACTCAATGTGCCATTTTTTTCCCTAATTCTTGCGAGATCTAGTGCGCCATCTTCAGCCCAAGTAATTAAATCTACTTTCCTATCTTGATTGATGAAACACTAACACTAATTATTGACTATAGTGTAAGATCAAATCCTCGTGAGGTCAGTAACTAAACTTAAAAATTACCAACACTCTGTGTTGTTGATGACTATAATGTAAGATCAATATCCCTTGAGGTTTACAACTAAGCCTAAAAAATACCAACACTCCATGCGCTTGGTGACTATAATGTAAGATTGACTCCCCTTGAGGTTGATAAATAAACTTAAAAAGACCAACACTCAGTGCAGTTAGAAACTATAGTGTAAGAATAACACCTCATTATATTAGAAACTAAACTTAATAATTACCCAGTAAGATGGAAACTCCCAAAATATCTGCCACTAAATGCTTAAGTGTTTGCTTACTGAGTCACATGACAAACAATAAGAAATTTATTTAACTTGTAGTAGTTATGTGATGACTTATAGATGGAAAGCTAATAATCAATATATTACTTAAGTCTTGAGCATAGTACTAATACAAGTACAACATTAGTGATGCAAGTAATCTCATAATTCAAATGAGGAGCAACCTTCATTGTTGCTTAGATAAAAATATTTTTTCATTCGTTAAGTAAAGATCATATGAAGATAGAAAGTAAGGAATACATGTTTGCTCTTTGTTCACCAAAAAAAAGAAGGAAGAACATTAAGTTGTGATGCCCTCATCATCATCATAATTAGAGTATAAAAGGGTGAGGTCATTGGAGAAGTACAAGAAATTAGCATCCAACTAGTCTTGTTTCAGTAGTTTGGCAGTAAGAAAGTTAGCACCAACCATGAACTTCTATTGAAGTAGTTCATGGCACTCATCAAAATCCAAAATCCAGTAAACTCAACTTCCTTCTTCCAAAACTCCCTAGTGAGATGAGAGAGCTCTTGCTCTAACTTTTAATTTGATTCGGCTTGGTGAGTAAGCTCCAAAATCACCTTATTCTTCTTATGTCTTGTTGAGCTACCTCAGCTTGAAGATCCCTCTACTTAGCTTCTAAAGATAGAAGATCTTTCTTAACAGTCATGAATTGAGAGTTCACAAAATGAGCTTTCTTCCTCTTAACATAAAATTTCCACTAGATTCCCAGGTCAACTGCCATGCCATTGCTAGTGCACTCATGACAGCATAGGCTAGTCGTCCATTGGAAACATGCTCTAAGCTCATTAAACTTCTTAGAATAGATCATCTATTTGAGCTCATAGGCTTCGATAGTTAGCTCAGCAAACTTTAGAGTGTAGTTGTCCTTCATGTACTCACTCTATTCTGCTTTCTCCTCTGGTTTGCTCTTTTATTGATGACTGAAAGGAGTCAAGCTTACAGACCTCTTCTTAGACTTCCTGGGAGTTGTACTCAGCCTAACCTTATTAATGACCATAGTAAGGGCCATACTTTTCCTCTCCTTTTCCTCCTCCCCATCAATGACCTTAATGGGAGTAGACTCAACACCTCTAAGCTCACACTCTCTAACCTCATGCTCTCCAACCTTGAGGAATTTAGGCACATTGGGGTTGAGTTCAAGGGACGTCAAGATCGCTTCTCCTACAAACACACAAACAAATAAACAAACATGCAAGAAGGAATGATTAAAAAGAGTTAAGTCAAAAAGACTCATATCAAATAATGAGTATTCAAAGAAAGGAACTCACAATAGAGAAAACTGGTGGCATTGCTAAAATTGATGTAATTAAAAATATTCTGGGACCGACATATTAATTTCTCCAATACCTCTTTCTCTTGTGTGCTTGGCTTACCCAGGGTTGGCATGTTGCAAGCTAAGAAAGGAAGAGAAAGAGTCAACACTGGCCATGATGTTAGCTCTTAATAAACAAGATCTTTGAGCACTACCACAATGCCTTATTCAACAAGCCATAATTCTTCAGTAGAGTCATCAATAATTACATAATCCCACCTTGGTGGTTCTTCACCATGAAGACTCATCAAAAAAGGCTGACTCTCTATGGAAGATTCTCTTCCTACAAACAGAGATTAGAAGTGATAATGTTCACAATTGAGTTGAGGAGAACTTCAATGGGCACCACAAGGAAGAGGGAGCCAAAACATCTTTCTAAAGTGGGCTAAGGGGATGCACAATGTCAATACACTCACAAGGAAGAGGGAGCCAAAACATCTTTCTAAAGTGGGCTAAGGGGATGACAACTTGACCGTGTGGGTCTTGTTTAACTAGTCACTTTTCTCGACTACTCACACAATAATGTTGGGGTTACCATAGCAAAAGTAGAAGAAGATAGAGGTCAAATGAGACTTATCCAATTATGATACCTCTTTAACTTGAGCTTGGTGGAATGACGAAGATGACCATCATCACAAAGAAGATCACTAGACAATAGTGGGAGCAAGTTCTACTCAATAGAGGAAGTCCTCTACTCACTTAAAGTTGAAAAGAGTAATAAGGTTCAACCACTCATGATAATAATGAATTTATAAAACTAATAAGTAAGGTGTTGTAACATGGATGTCAAATCATGCTTTAAATGGAGAAATGATTACTCAATCCAGAAGATATCACATGAGACATAAAATACAAGAAAAGCCACTAATAACATTCACTCACATCATAAAGTAGAATTAACAATATAAGAATATCGAGTTGAGAAAAAATAATATATTTATTAAAAAGCAAGATAAAATAAATATATAACACACACTCACTATAACCCTTATACATTATTTTTTTATCAATTTTATAATAGGGTTTGAGCTTCATTTTTTCATTGAGTCTACCCTTCTCATACATATAATTGAATAAGTTCACATAATTAGAAGAACAAAAGTCTTCTATGACTTGACCAACCTTTGGAACAGGGTTCTCAGCCCTCATAGTCGTAAAATCTCGTCGATACTCCACCATCATGAACTGCCTTCATCATGACTCAAGCTCCATCTATGATTGAAACTCACTTATTTTTAACATAGATGAGTCTAGGGAAACATTTAAGAGAGTAGCCTCTCCATGCAAAATGACGAGCTCCAATGAGTCAGTGAATATCCTTAGCTCCTTCTCCACATCAACCCCAATAATTATGTAGACTCACCCTTTGTAGAGTTATTGCTATTCCAACAAGCAAACGAAAGAAAACTAACCAACACCTCTCTTATATTTGTATAAGTTAACCTAGTCACCATAGTAGAAGATAGAGTAGATGCCTCAACGGTGCCTCTTATGCATGTAAGCCCTTTTTAGAGACCCTACTAGACTCTAGCAAGTTGCTTAGAGGTAAACTGAGAACTACCACTAAATGATGAGAAAGGAAATAAATAAAATTAATATAGAATTTTAATGAGGGGATTTGTTAAACGTCAAAAACCTTGAAATGGGAGCCATCTCTCAAGAAAATAGAATTCTTCACCATTTGGATCATGACCTAGCAAATCACTCATCACAAGATGAATCAGTTTCATAGAAATACTTGGATTATCTTGATTTAATTTGAAGGGCTAACAAGTGCTCCTCTTCATCCTCAGCTGACATATATACACTAGTCATGCTTAGCTATGGCCAATAAAATAACTTATAAGCACAATGAAATCTAAAGTACAAGATAAAAGCATGTCTCACTTCAGCCAAATAGCTTTATACAATCACCCATGTAGTAGCGGTCCCCATTAGCCGGCTCACCATAACCTTCTTGCACCATATTAAGGAAATATCTTCATATTCCACTCCTCAAACCCTTGTGAGTCATGAAAAGATAAGTATCATTGAGATACCCTCAACTTGGAGATGGCTTGTCCCTGTGGGTGTTAGGTGGCATGTAGAGCTGGTCAATAATGGTCTCACTAATAGGGATGGTGGGTACACTGGTAGATTGGTACTTTTTACTCTTATATGCAAGTGCACGTGTCAAATTAAGTAATATAGAATGAGTATAGTGTCCCTCCCATGAGGATTAGAGAAAAATTAGATATTAATTTATATTAAGTTAAGTACTAATCTCTTAAAACCTAATTTTTATCCAAGAAAATTCAAGTGCTTAATTAGAATTGCTATCTACTATTTTGTAGAATGTTCAAAAAGAAATTTTTATATTTTTATAAAATACATAGTTTTCATCTTAATTTAAAATAAGTACTCTGAATTTATGAAATCTTTTAGACTATGTAATATATTAAACTATATAGTGGATTAATTTAAAGCTTGTAGTGCCAACCAAGAGCAAAAGTGCCATTATCTCTATCTCTAGGCAAGTATAAGCAACCAATCCCTTTACCCAATTTTTTTACTTAGTACCAAGCAAACTTTGATTGGTTGCATAAACTACATTCCCTTTAAATGATTGTAAATTCAAATAATAATAATATATTTAATGGATATTTAACTACACCAAACTATCTAGCACATTAATGATTATTTAATACATTTATATTCTTTTTTTTTTCTAATTATTCTTTAAGAATTCTATTGATATCTTTAGATCACACTTATTTTTAACTTTATAATTGGCCAGATTACAAGCACGTGAAGCATGAAAAGAATCAAAATACATTTTCATTAAAAGCACAAATAATTTTCTTATATTAATCCACAACAAAGTTTAATACAACACAAACATCCCAAAAGTTCACATAAATTCAGAGTACTTTATAGATTAGTGTGTCATAATAGAGAAAAAGAAGGAAATCATATTCAACATAGTAACTCAAAATATAGGATAACTAGAGAAGAAAGGAAAGAGCACATTGAGTAGATCTTCTAAGTCCACTCCTCACATTCCTTTACTGCTTCCTCATGAAATTGTCAAATATCCCTCACTAAAAATCCTTTTTTTTATCTCCATCTCCAACTCTTGTTTAAGAAAACACACTTTCACACTACCCTTACACACTCTCACAACACTTGGAATGTCACTCTCTAGGTGCTTCATAAGAACACACACTCACTCTCTTATCAAGAATAGTGAAAAGAAAAAAAAAGAAAAAAAAGAAAAAAAATGATCCTTTCACTTTGGAAATGCCCCCTATATATAGCATAGATACAGCCTTAGTTGGTTGTCCAGATGCTCCTGCCATAACTACATTGAAAACTGCTCAAAACTGTCACTGAACCATTATGAATATATTTTATTAGGCATTAGCATTGTGATGCTATTAATGTAGCATTTTGATGCTATTAATGTAGCATTTTTATGCTATTGATATGACATTGTGGCATTATGCTTATTGCTTCTACCTCATATTTTTTCTCTTATATAGTACCACGATGAAGCTTATGTTGCACTTAGGCACTAAGCTTGTTGTAAAACTATCCCAAAATGAGTTTGGGATGGCACCACAGTGCTGCTAATATAGTGCCTAAGCATTGCCCTTGTTATAAAATTGCCTTAATTTAGACCATTTATAGTTTCGCGGTGCTGCTTTTGCAACACCTAAGCATTAGGCTTAGATTTCATTTTTTTTTTTTTTTTTGATAATTTTTCTATATCAACCAAAAATATATTTAAAATAAATATATTTTAACATAAAAATACATGATAAAGACATTAAAATTACAAGAAATTTTCACAATTTTAACACTCATCAAATAACCCCAAACTCAAACTATTACTTATCTTCAAGTAATTTACTACCATTGCCCATATGCCTTTTTCAGTTAGTTGATAATATATAAATTTTGGAAGTTTAAAATAATTATTTTAAAAATTTTAATTAAAAATGAATTTACATTTTAATGTTATTCTTTCATTTCATCATTCAAAACCATAACAACCCAAATTCTTATTATTGACTAATACTTTTCTTAAGTTAAATTTCCTTTGTGCATATTATCATAGTTGATTCTTATTAAGATGAATGAATTATGCATATAATAGAAATAAGCATAATTTTCACATTCTCAATTGAAATTATGAGTGTTGTTGTTTTATAATTTCATTGAATTGATGTAAATTGTAGTAACTTTTAAAGTTCAACCATGATACTGAGCCTCAAGTGTGGCCTTCTAATATTTTTTTAATGATATTTATTTTATTTAGGAGTACACCATATTAACTTTGTAACCCATGATAAATATGTTACAATCTTTACTCAATTCAATATGACCTTATTTACTTAACAAATTTTCATCAGTTCCAATTATTAATTGTTTAAACTATGTTATTTTTTATTATAAGTATTTCTATTTATTTTTATGTCAATTCTTTAAATTCATTAAGAATATCCTATGTGTGATGTGGGTGCTTAAAAAAATTACATAGTTTTTTTAAGGTCTTTGGTTATTATTAGTTTGAAATCAATTCAATGATTAAAAAAATTAAATGTAATTGATATTTTTAAGTTGAAATTTTGTTTAATTAATTTTAGCTTACAATGATTTCTAATAGTTTTTAAAGTAACTTAAAATTTTAAATTGTAATTAAATCAATTTCAAGAGGTATAATAATTAAATTTAGTGGTTGCTAACTAAAATATATGCAAACATCATATTTAAATACTACACATGTGAAAATATAAACATTTAACATTAAATTTATGAAATAGATACAAATAAACAAATTTAAAAATAAAAATACATAAAAATAAAAATACACTAGAATTAAAAAAAATAAAAAAAACTATCCTAATAATCCTCCTCCTCTTCTTCTTGTTATGGGTGGGTGTTAATATAAGGTTGATAATGTAGCACTACAAGTAAAGGAATTTAGTTCAACATTAAAGTTGTAGTTTTCAAACATATGAATGAGTGTTGAGTTGAACTCAGACATATAAGAAATCTTTTGTTGCTGTCGACCCATATGATGATCAAATTTTTGATCCAATTCCTATTATTGTCAGTTGCTTTCACTAACCCTTTTTCTTAAATCAGAGACTTCTCCTTCGACTTATTGGACTTGTTCATTTAAAATTTTGGAGGATCGAGATCTGGATTAAAAGTGCATGACCTTTCTTCTACTTTCATTTTTTATCCTAATTCTTCAATTGTCCTTCTTATTTGTGGAGCCTTTTGTATAAGAGCATCTTCATCTGGCTCCACCATGGCACTAACTGAAAGTCATAAAGCATAAATAAAGGAGGGGTGGCTAAATCCTACTATAGTACTATCTATAATCATATTACAAACCAAATTATAAATTATCTTTGTTACATTTATAGTAAAACTCTTTTCAATTACATAATTCAAAAGGTTATATCCTTAGTTACCTCATTAATATTATCAGTGGACATCAACTTGTCAGAAAAAGTAATGTCAAGCTTTAGCCTTGGTGGTAATGTTGGAGGCAGGAAAATTGATAATCTTTTCATATCATCATTTTCGTTATACAATAGCATTTCTAAACGTTAGAAATCTAAGAATTTCATCAAAGTCTGGATGACTATTATAATTAGAAAGATATTCATTGTATGCAAAAGTTTGTGATTTGTAATATGTATTAATAGTAATATTATCAAAACTTACTCATATTTCCCTCACAAAAATCTTATAGGGATGACACAAGCATTATTCTCATAGGTGAAATATTCCTAGCTTTGCTCATTGATAAACTTTTCCGTGCACCCACTCAAATTTTAGAATCCCCTCTCCAAAATGAGATGTTTGTGAATAAGAGCATGCTCTTCGCCTCGGTTCTAATAAAGTGATTAGAGTCACTCGTGGTATCCTCTTCTTGTTCTTGACTGGCATTTTGGTTTTCTAAATTTGGAGAAAAACTAAGTAAGAAGGGTGGAAGAAAATCTTATGAACAGGGCTTTAGAATGAAAATTTTGGCTGCTAGCAGTCCTATTTATATAATGGATCCAACACCACTGATCTAGCCTCTTTGTTCTGTATTATACAATATAGCACCACGATGATCAATATGCAATGCCTAGGTGCTAGCCAACTGGTCAAGCTAGTTCTTATTCTCATTAAAAGGTATTTAGTATTAATTACATAACTGATAGCATTGTGTGTCAGGTACGATGGAGCACCTAGATGCTATGACATAGTGCCGTAACACTGGTCAACCTTCTTGTCATTTTGTGTTAATTATCTATATCCGGTTGTCATGCTCTTTGAATGAACTTTTTTATTAGCACCGCGGTGCTACCTTTGCAGCACCTAGCGACTGGTCAACCTATTAAACCATTTTTCTCTTTTCTTATTCATTTTTTTATTTTTCATTTTTTTCATCATCATTTTTGTTTTACTACAGTGCCTCAGCATTATGGTGTTGCTTATGCAGTGCTTAGACTTTGGGCCTATAAAATATTTTTATATTATATATTTTTAATTTATTTTATAAAATATTCAATATATATATATATATATATATATATATATATATATATATATATATATATATATATATATATATATATTAAGTTGCCTCCCAACAAGCACTTAGTTTAACATCCTTAGCACGATGTAACTTTTCTAGTTTTTAAGGTCTTCGAATAAATTAATGGAATCTTTAAATTGAGTCCAATTTATTTTGTAATATGGTTTAAGTCATTGATGATTCACTTTAAAAATCTCACTCATCTTTAGATCTCAGATATTTAGAAAATCATTTGTATAAACTTTAATAATTAAGAAAGGACACTGACCATCTTGATCTTAGTTTTCTTGGAAATAATTCAATTATGAACTGAATGGTAATATTTGTTGTTCAAGCTTAAAATATTTTTTTAATGATCATCCTATCATGCTATTTTTTTTCATTTATTCCTTATAAATCCTCAATTTTTTTTAGATGCACCTAATCCTATTTTATATAACTCATTCAAGTCTATGAGTCACTTTTCTGCACTTGTTTTCATATCAAAATTTAATTTCTTAATAGCCCAAAATGCTTCATGCTAATTTTAATGTTAAGTGAAAAGCCTTCTCAAATATTAATCTATATGGTAACATTTCAATAAAGGCCTTTTATGCAGTCATGTAGGCCCATAATACATCTTCTATTTTTTATGACCAATCTTTCCTAATAGACCCTACAATTCTTTCCTAAGATTTTTTGGACATGTTGAATTCTTAGTAAAATCCTTTTAATTTCCTTATTTAAAATTTTAGCTTAGTGACTTGTTTAGGGATGCTAGGTTGTAGTTATTCTATATTGGACTTCATATTTTTAAAGAAATTTATTTTACATATTTGTTACAAAAATGAGCACCTTCAATAATAATAATGATTTTAGGTGTTCCAAATCTTGTAAAAAATATTTTTCTTTAGAAATTTAATAGTTCCCTTTGAATCATTTTTCAACGTAGCTATTACTTCTATCCATTTGGACACATAATCAACTCCTACTAAGATATATTCACTCCCATTTAAAGAAACATCTATTCCCCATGCATCGAAGAATTCTACCTCTAAAATTTAATTTAATGGTATTTATTGATGTTTAGTGATTTTTCCCATTCTTTGATATTTATCATAATTTTTTACATATTTATGTACATCTCTAAATAAATTTGGCCAATAAAATCATCTTTGTAATATTTTTGTAGGTTTTTTATTACTTCGAAAGTGTCCTCCATACTTAAAATCATGACATGGTCTTATAATTTTTAAAATGTCATTATTAAGAATGCATCATCTTAAAGTATAATCTGGGCATTTCTTATAGAGATAAGGTTCATCCAAAAAATAAAATTTTTCATCATGTAAAAATTTCTTTATTTTGAATATAATTGATTCCATAGTGTATAATTTCACTTACAAGATAATGCACAATATTTTTATACCATGGAATAACTTAATGTTTGAATGCAAATAATTGCTAATCTAAGAATTCTTCATTAATATCATTACTATCTCTCAACTCTTCCTCAACTGTTAATTTAGACAAGTGATCATCTATTTGATTTTCATATCCTTTTTTATCTCTAATTTTAGGTCAAACTCTTGCAACAATAATATGCAATTAATCTAGGCTTAGCCTCTTTCTTTTGTAATAGATATTTAATTATTGTATGATCAGTACATACAATGACTTTTGTTTCGATTAGATAGGTTCTAAATTTATCAAAGGCAAAGATTGCTAGTAATTCTTTTTCAGTTGTTGAATAATTTAATTTATCTTTATTCAGAGTTTATTAGCATATTATATTACATGAAACATTTTGTCTTTACTTTGTCCTAACACTACCTATATTGCAAAATCACTTGTGTCACACATCAATTTAAAAGGTAAATTCCAATCAAGCATTATAATAATTAGAGTTGAACTTAATTTAACTTTTAGTAGATCAAAAGCCCATTAACATTTCTTTGTAAAAATAAATGGTGTATCCTTTTCTAATAAGTTGCATAATGGTTTGATATTTTTGAAATTTTTTTGATAAATCTCTTTTAAAATCCAGCATGTCCTAAAAATCTTCACTCTTTTAACATTAATTGGTGGTGAAAGTTTTATTATAATTTATACTTTTTCCCTATCCACTTCTATTCATTTTTTAAAAAAATTTTGGCCTAGTACTCTTCCTTCTTTAACCATAGAATGACATTTCTCCTGGTTAAGTACTAAGTTTTATCTCTTCACATCTCCTAAGAATGATTTCTAGGTTTTCTAAATAATGTTTAAATGTTAGACCAAAAATAAAATAAAAAATCTTCCATAAACACTTCAATGCAATTTTCAAGTAAGTTAGAAAATATAAACATGATATTATGGTGTTTTATTTGGAGTCATAGGGACACCACATAGATTTTAGGTGGTACTTATTGAAATGATCGAGTATGGTATCAAATAAAGATGCACTATATTGAAAATATAAACATCACCCTACAATGGACTCGATCATCTAATAAGGACTCTTAAGAAAAATAGGTCTACGTGTACCAAATATCTTTTCTATATTTCCCATGAACGAAGTAAAGTAGGATTTATTTTATGTTGGGTTCTTTAGTTCCTTATGGAGACAAGCCCCCATAGTTAATTACAACCTAAAAAATGAGAATTTTATAAAAATATTGTGGATTAAAGTAGCTAGTTAATGTCTTCAAAGATTTTAAAGTTGTGTGATCAAAGGATTGGCGATTATTGAAAAACCAAGTGAGAAAGTTCAAATAAAGAAAGTTCTTAGTAGATTCCAAAAGAAGATAAGTAGGAAGCACTTAAGATACTAACAGACCTAGTGAGTGCTTGATTTATCCAATAGTAAGGCCTTATATTTTAAGAGAAAAAATTTATGTTTATTTTTATTTAATATTTTTATTAGATTACTAAGACTTATATTCTAACAACATAAGATTGTGAAAATACCTAAGAGCTGAGGACTTATACCTGTAATAAATGAGAAATAAGTAGCCCCTAAATCAACATTCAAAGTGCTCTATCACAAGCTAACAACTAGGCTAAATCTACTCATAGAAATGTGATATATTGGTTCACTTCCATTAGAGAGAGTCAACTAATCTCGACTCTTCTAGACTTACAACTGCCTAGAGTGGCTTCCAGCTAACACCTCCTACGATTCAAAACCATATAGATCAATCTTATATAAATGCATGATAGCTAGACTATTATTTAGAGTCCTAAACTCACTCTCTAATAAACTATATCATGATTGGTGTGTAAATTATGACTTAGCATAATGTAATAAATTACAAATTTTATTTCATTTAAACTCATTATTTTGGACTCAAGCTTGAGATTGTTTATGCCTACATATATGATAAAATTGGTCTATGAACTGAATCAAGAAGAGGTGTTCTTTACTACAAGGGACTGCTCTCACAGGTCAAACCTTGTCCCATATCAAGGAAGACTCTCTATATTCATAAAAGAAGAGATGATGCATGCATAATGTTAGAACATGCAGCCATACTACTAAGAGGTTATTAGATCGTTCATTCCTTTATTACAATACCTAAGCTTTATGGTGAGGTTATGAATTATTAAAAGTTTAATTAAAGTTATTTAGTTGGAGTAGAAAATTTATAGTTTTTATGGGGCTTGATGCATCCTGGCCACGGATTAAACAATCAAACTATAAAAAACTTATGAAAGCATACCATTTCTATTACACAATCAATGTAAATACATCAAACAAACATTATCGATTGAAAGAATGAAAGGTCGATGCGATCAAGTACTAACATACACCCCAAAAAAGAAGAAAAGATGGGTAGCTAAGCTTTACTCTTATATAGACTAGATTATAATTAAATACAATAAAAAAAAGCAAAGAGGGTCTTCAATTCTTCATCTTCATCTTCACTCTTTGGATCTAGGCACCCCACGCTTCACAGGGCCTCCCAGGCCTAAACTTTCTAACCATTGTTCATCCTAAATCCTATAGCTATGCTCTTAAGCCTATTACAAAATTTACATTTTTATGAAATTATAAATCTAACTACACTTGTAAAATAGAAGTTAGCTTAACACACATTGACACCAAGCATCCATATTTCATACATTTTGGCTTAGCACCCTTCCTTGGGTTACCAAGCCCACCTGTCCTAATGGATCATACTTAGAGACTTAAGCAGCACATACAAGAAAGAAGCATTTATAATTTTTTTATAGTAGTCCTTTAAGCATAATCTCCTATAAAAATATCATTAGTTTGAAAGCATTTTAACAACCAGACTACACACAATCAATCCTAGCATCCAATCTAAAATATTATATCATAAAACTAAACACCACATCATCATGACAAACACTTACCTAACCTAAAACTAGGTTTGGTGTGGTATGTCATGATTAGGCTTTAATGCTTGGAATTATCTATTTATGAATGTTTAAGTTCTTTATTAGGGACATGTACATTTTAAGCGATTAATAATTTAAAATGAATTTTTAACTTATGCTCTTAGTTTATTTTGTGTTTCATTTTGATTTAAGATTATAAAGAGAAGAAGGGGGAAAAGATCCACCTTAATCCCTAACCTTAGGTTAGATCTAAAAAATAAATTTTATTATTTGTAATCATCTTATTGAAAGATAATAAGTATTTTATTAAACTATTAGTTTGGATTTACTTAATAGATTTTATCTAAACTTGAAGGGCATCTTAAGTTAAATTGATAATATCTTCCTTACCTTGCTTCATTATTCCTTAATATTGATTTAATTAGATATCATGGTTAATTGAATAATTAAATTTAATAAATATATATCATTTCATCATTTCACAATTGATGCATGGATAAATTAATGTGTGTGTGTGTGTGTGTGTGTGTGTATATATATATATATATATATATATATATATATATATATATATATATATATTGATTAAGAAATGGTATATGATGCATGAACTTTGTAGAAGAGGTTAATTTAATTATATCTTATGCATATACATACACATTAGTTTATTGAATTTATACAAGAATGTGTCATTATTGAACTAGGAAAGTGAGGTAATCAGAGACCCCCTTAGGACTACTTAAAGTCTCACGCTCCTAGGATGTGTAGACTATATACTTGTTAATTCAAATATATATATATGCATACATATATGGACATAAGGATGAAATTATAAAATTTGTAGGATATTTCAAAAATATGAGTTAAAAATCAATTTTATCATAACATGTATTTCACTACAAATTTCAAGGTACGTGTCATTGTTATACCAAAGATATGAGGTATCAAAACCTCCTTCAGACTAGTGGCCCTGCAACCTTGGGTTCAAATTATAATTCATACATATAAGAATTAAATTTAACTTTTAATTATTCATATTAATTTATATTTAGGTTAATATATATCTTTTAATTAGTCATAAACAAAATTTGAGCTTTACTAGTGATAATAGCCACACTATTTAATCCAAAGGACTGCAATTAAATGAATTTTTTTTATTTTAAAAACATGAATGCATGAACATATGGAATAAAAATTTATGAATAATTGAAGGGAAGCAATTAAATACTTTCAAACAATAAGTTTTAGTTCAATTTGATCTTTTAGGCCAGATTGGCCTAAATAGGCCAATTGGGTTAGTTTGATCAAATTGTCTTGAACTTGTGATTGGAAAGTGTTCAATAATCAATTAATGATTGATTGGAACATTGATTGTAATCAATTTGGGTTGGAATGAGTTTTGGTTCAATTTGGCCTTTTAGGTCAAATTGGGTCAACTCAACACAAATTGTCAAATTGGCTCAATTGAGTTTAATTGATTGTAATTGAGTGATTGGTTATGATCAACAATCATTATGGAAGGGGTTTGATGAGATGATCTTCTTCAATTTGAATTGAATCAAGATATGACTCCATTTACCCTTTCAGGCCAAATTGGGTCAAGTGAGTCAATTATCATGATTAGGTTCAATTTGGATCAATTGAATCTTGGAACATGTTCAATAGTGAACTTGAGTTGATTGGTAGCTTTGATTGGATTTAATTTAGCTTGAATAGAATTTTGGCTCATTTGGACCTTTTAGGCTAAATGGGTCAACATGGGTTAATTAGACCAATTTACGAGATTTGGTTGATTAGAATGGATTGGAATATTCATTTGAATGATTTGAGTGTCATGAGGTTTGGGTTGGTTCCATTTGGCTTAGACAAATTAAATTTAATTTTGGCCCTTTAGGGTTCAAATGGGTCAACTTGGGTTAAGAGCCAATTTGGCTTGGTTTGATCTAATTATATTGCAATCAAGGTTCAATTGAGGTTCACATGAGTTTAGGTGAGTTCAACTTCAATTGAACAGAGATAATTTTGGGTTTAGCCCTTTTAAGTCTAAATGGGTCAAATTAGGTCAACTCAATCAATTAGCCAAATTAAACCTTTATGGGCTAAGTTGGGTTTAAAATCAATTGAACTTGATTAAAATTTGGTTTATGATCATTTGACTTGAGTTTAAGGATTTTATTTGGCATTGAAGGTTGTTTGGGTTTATGATAGGTGGGTCATACCTATCTTATGCTGGAGTCTAACCCTAAAGTTTGATCTTATGAGTCTTTAGGCTTAGGATTAGTCTTCTCCTAGCCACTAGTAATGTCTTAGCTCTAGGAATATCTTAGTGCCTAGATGAAATCTAGTTGTAAGTAGGAGATGATCAACCTCACATCAAAAGTGAGATCAACACAAACAACATTGAAAAGTAGCAAGTACATTACATAAGCCAAAGGGAAATCTTCTAAAAATAAAGGTACCATAACGATAAGTGAATGTTATTTTCTCTTGATCCTCAGGTACTAGGAAAATTTGATATTATCTAAAATGGCCCTCTAAAAAGTAATAATACGAATGACCTGATAACTAATCTAACATTTGATCAATGAAAGGAAAAAAAGAAAATAATCTTTTCTAGAGGGTTTGTTATAATCAATACAAATTCTCCATCTTGTGATATTATCTAAAAATGATTTTATTATTTGCATTAGTAAATATAATCATTCCTCTTTTATAAGCACATAATGCATTATACTTACACATGTACTATTAGACATAGGATATATAAGTTATCCATCCAACCACTTTCAGATTTCCTTTTTTACCACTTCTTTCATGATAGGATTTAGTCACCTTTGGTTTTCTTTAAATGGTTTACTATGTTCTTCCATTAGAATTATATGCAAACATATTGAAGGACTAATTCATTTAATGTCTACTACTATCCATCCAAATGCATTTACATGTCCTTTAAGAAATTCAACTAATTAATCTTTTTGATTTTCTTCTAAATCAACTGAGATCATATTTGTAATGTTGATTCTTTCACTAGGTAAGCATAGTTCAAGTGATTTGGTAATGGTTTTAATTCTAATTCTAAGGCTTCTATTATAGAAGGTTTGAAATTCTTTCTTTCTATAACCATTTCTATTGGTTCAAACTTTTTTATAACTGATTAGGAGTATATCTAAGGAACTGAATGTCTTCATATTCTTCCATAATCTTTTTGTATTTTTGTTCTATAAAATAATTTATGATATAAGAATCCAATTCCTTTTCTACTTTACCTTCACATAACCCAATCCTATAGCATTCTTCATTTCAATTATAAAAAAATTTAATAGAGTTAAACACATTAAATTTAACTTCTTGATCATTTACTATCATTGTTAGTTCTTTTTTTAAGATTTGTCATCATTCTTCCAATAGTTAAGAAAGGTCTCCCTAAAATGAGAGGTATTTCTTTATCTTCCTCCATATCTAATTTGATAAAATCTTTCAGGAATATAAATTTATCATTCTTAACTAGATCATTTTTAACAATACCCTTAGGATATGTTAAAGATCTATCAACTAATTATAAGTTGTCACACTTTATAATTGTAAAAATTGGTAAAATTCATACTAAGTCACTTTTCACAAACTTATCCTCTATAGTGCAATGAATAGTAAAACTTTGTGGGACTTTAAGTTTTTCATGTAGTTTTTATTAAATCATTGCACTACATTCTTCAGTAAGATATATAGTTTCATTTTCTCTTAATTTTCTTCTTTTATATAGAATGTCCTTCATAAATTTATCATTCTAAAGCTTTAGTGAATGGCATATTTATGGATAATTTCTTAAATACTTTTAATAATTTAGAAAATTGATTATCCACATTTTATTTTTGAGGTCTTTGGGGAAATGGAGGTGGTCGTCTTTCTCTGATTTCTCTAAATGCTTCTCTTTCTACTTCATTTTTCTTTTCTTTTTTTCAATTTCTTTGTTTTTATTTTCTTTGTTTTCTTTTACTTTACTTGGTATTTTAATTTCCTTATTTTCATCTTTAATCCCTATTTCTTTTAATTTCTTTCTATTTCTTAATTAAATTGCCTTACAATATTCTTTAACTTTATCTTTATGATTTACTTTAGTGTTACTAGGTAAATTTCCATGTGGTATATTTGTAAGGTTATTAGCCAGTTTCCCTAACTGAATATCTAAATTTCTAATTGAAACTCTTTGGCTTAGTAATTAAGTTCCCATT
The DNA here is from genome assembly GCA_021442155.1 of Cymbidium sinense. Lineage (NCBI taxonomy): Eukaryota > Viridiplantae > Streptophyta > Magnoliopsida > Asparagales > Orchidaceae > Cymbidium > Cymbidium sinense. The sequence goes on along the minus strand of CM038231.1, from coordinate 42,493,481 downwards.
TGTATCACTAAAGTAGGTTTCTTTTCCTTAGTTTTATTTTGTGGAGGATTTCTTGGTTGAATGACAGGTTTAAAGTTAGAGCTTTGAGGATTATAATTGTTATTATTCTAATTATCTATATTTTTATTTTGATTATAGTTTGCATTATTATTCTAAGAAAACTTTGGGTGATTCTGCCAACCTTGATTGATCATATTTGAGTAAGCATCATTTTGTTTATTTGAAATATAGTTATGCATTTCTAATCTTTGATTTGTTTGCTCTTCTAATACACTAATTTCACTATTTTTGCCCCCTTAATTCATAATATTAATATTTTGATTAATTTCTAAGTTGTCTAATTTCTTAGATAAGAAAGCTACTTGGGAAGTTAACATTGCAATCATATCATTATTGTTAACACTAGCTACTTTCTTAGGATTTAATTTATCAGAGGGCCATTGAAATTTATTAGTTGTCACTTCTTTTATTAAAGCATAAGCTTCTTCAAAAGGTTTTGATATTAGGCTACGTTATACTACTGCATCTATTATAGTCCTTAATGACTCTACTAAGACATTTTAAAATGATTGAATTATAAGCCAATCAAGTAATTAATGATGAGGATATTTTCTTAATAACTCTTTATATCTTTCCAAAGAAAAATATATAGATTCATTATCTAATTGGATAAATGATGTAACATCATTTCTTAGCTTAGCAGTTTTAGATGGTAAAAAATATTTTGCTAGAGATTTTTGAACTAATTCATTCTTAGTTGAATTCAACCACATTTTAGCCTTATCTCTAAGTGAGAAATGGAATAACATTAATCTAATAGCATCGTCACTCACCCCATTATATTTAAATGTTACACAACTTTCTAAAAAATATGCATTATGCATATTAGGATCTTCAATAGTTGAATCCCTAAACCGAGAGTTTAGCACCATTGAATTATAGATGGTTGTAACTCAAAATTATTGGCTTGAATTGTTGGTCTAGTAATACTCTAATGTATCCCATCTATAATTGGTGTGGCATAATTTCTAATAGGACTAGATGGTTCTCCTACTAGTTGATTGTCCATAGATAGTTTTCTTACTTGTTCTTGCTTCTCATTTTTATTTTTCCTACAAAGTTGTTTGATTTCTAAGTTCAATGCCACTATTTCTATAGTTTTTTCCACTACGCATACAACATTTATAAATTACAACTTTGGTTCAAAAATTAAAATAATAATATATTAAACAAGCACAAAGATATTTCACACCTAACACCTAACATAAATACTTGTTACAAAAAAGTTAAATTAAAAATAGTTCAACAAGGCTAATATCAACCCAATACAGATTTACTATATTTACTTCTAATCCCCAACAACAGTGCTAAAAACTTGATTTACACTTTTTGCCGTTATACATAAGTGCACATGTCAAATCAAGTAATATAGAATGAGTAGAGTATCATTACCACAAGGATTAGAGTAAAATTAGATATTAATTTATATTAAGTTATATATTAATCTCATGAAACTTAGTTTTTATCCGAAAAATTGCAAGTGCTTAATCAAAATTTTTATCTACTATTTTGTAAATTATTAAAATTATAAGTTTTTCTATTTTTGTATTTTTACTGAAAACATATAGGTATTTTTCTTAATTTTAAACTAAGTACTTTAAATTTATGGAATCTTTTAGACTATTTATTATATTGAGCTATATAATGGATTAATTTAAAGCTTGTAATGTCAACCAATAGCAAAAGTTTTATACTCTCTATGTCTAGATAAGTGTAACCAAACCAATCCCTTTACCCAATTTTATGTCTTGTGCCAAATAAATTTTGATTGATTGTTTTACCTATATTTTCCTTTAAATGATTGTAAATCCTACAAATAATCATATATTTAATGCCATTGCAATCCTTATCATCATCTGGTTAATTTGGACGACTAGAAATGATCTTAAGCATAATACTTCCAACATCAATGCTCAAGATCAAATCCGACTTCCAACTAATGGAAAGAGAATCTCTAAACCAGAAAAATAAATGTGGACATAGCCAACTACCAACTACCAACCTGCAATCTTGTCTTCTTGAAGAAGCCAAACCAAGACTACATCAAAATTAATATAGATGGCAAATTTAATACCAAAAATGAAAATGCTAAAATCAATGGAATATTCAAAAACTTTAATGGTAAATGTATCTACTTCTACTCCATGCCTTATACAGCTCTTTTAGCCCTTCATGTTGAAACTGCAGCACTTCACCTACTGGATTGAATTGGACTCATTACATCTCATACAAATCCTAAACATAGATCAAGTCTAGCAGCACCCTTCACTCATTATTAACAACCTTAAGGAAATTAATAAGCTAAGAAGGAACATCAAAATATGTTGCTCCCATATATGGAGGAAAGGTAACAGACCTGCTGATCTACTTGCAAAACATGGAGCACAACATCAAATCCTCATCCTCCAAATACCCTGATAAAGAGTTGAGCTTACTTGTACATAGTGACAAGTTAGGCCTCCCATCCATTAGAACAAAACACTTGTAACCACCCTCTTCATTTCTATTATTTGGATTAATGTAATCTTCTAGTAATCAATAAAATTCTTTTCTTTATGCAAAAAAAATACAGCATGAACATCCCAAAAGTTTATATAAATTCAAACCACTTTATAAATTAGTGCTTCATAATAGAGAGAAAAAAAAAGAAATTTATATTAAACATAGTAATTCAAGATTTAGGATAACCAAAGAAGATAGCAAAGAGCACACCAACTAGATCTTCTAAGTCCACTCCTCACAATCTACTACTACTTATGGAAATGTACAGTATCCCTTGCTAAAAATCCTTGGTTGTTGATATCCTTCTCCACTGCTTACTTAAAAAACACTCTTTCACATTACCCGTACACACTCTCACAACACTTGGAATGTCACTTTCCAAGTTCTTCATAAGAACACACACACACACACACACACACACACACACACACACACACACTCACTCACTCACTCATACTCTTGCCAAGAAAAGTGATTAACATAACTATCTTAAAAAGAATCAATTTACATTCAAAATGTCTCATATATATATCCTAAATATAGACCTAGTCGATTGTCCAAAAGCATCAATTATAACTATCAAAAATTACTCAAAACCATCACTAAACCATCATGAATCTATTTTGTCGAGTAGTACCAATGAGGCACTATTGATGTTGCAATGTTGATTCGACATTGTGGTGATATGCTTGTTCCTTTAGCCTAATATTTTTCTTCTGGTACAACATCGCGATAGTGTTTATCTAGTGCCTATGCACTAAACTTGCAATAAAATTATCCTAAAATAAGTCTGAGATGGTGTCGCGGAGCTGCTAATCTAGTGCCTAGGCACTGTCCTTGTTGTAAAATTATCTCAATTTAGACCATTTATGCACCATGGTGCTGAGCTTAAATTTCTTCCTTTTTTTCTTTGATAATTTTTATGTTGCAACATAAAAAATAGTTAAAATAAGAACATTCAAATATAAAAACACATGATAAAGGAATTAATATTACAATAAATTATCATAATTTTAACACTTATCACTCATCTTCACCATGAAAGTAGTTACAATCTCCTCTAACTTCCTAGCCTTCTTCACCTTTTGTTGGAGGCCAAACTATAGTGTAGAAAAGTCAATGTCACCACATGGTCTCTTAGCATCCATGGTAATTCAAATATGGCTTTTCCACAAGCTTGACATTAAGAGTAAGAAGATTTGTTTGAGCGAGTAACACAATAGATGGTGGAGTATGGCAACAGCAGATAGGAGTTCCATTTATTACCATTAGGTTCCCAAGCACTTCAAGAAAATAAGCCAATCCAATAGGTGATGTGACTCTTTATAATTGAATAAAATTATTCTCTCCCCATTTTATTAAATGCTTACAACTCTTTGATATTTTGCTCTTCTATCTTATTTGTAAGTTATCTTTACAAAGGGCAAAAAAATTAGGAAGCTAAATGTAAACCCAAAGAAGAAAAATGAATAATACTAAACCACCTGGTGAGGTAATGTCAAAATAAACCTGGGTCTATAAGGGAATCAACCCTAAGTGTGGTGAGTTAAGGACTTAGAACACTCAACATAAAATCAAATAATAAACATACTCACCCACGACTGGTGATTGGCCTAGGAAAGTCTAGATAGACATTGTTCTATGCCTAACCTCAACACATGTGTCAAAATGGATGACAAGCTACCCACGACCATCCATCGAGATCGCCACTCACTTAAGCAAACTTAGCTTAACATAAGGAGAGCTCTGACTTGATCTTGATCTAACTTATTTGTACTTATCATTGTTCACTCAGAAAGATACCTTTGAGGATGCTCTCCACCATCTTTATTTGAGATGGATAGAAGTATATTTTTGTGAAGCAAATTGATATATATTCAACTAGATTTTCCTAGCATTATATTAAGGTTTATATATATTTAGGTTCCACTTCCTATGAATCATAGTTAATTACCCCTCTTATTGTAGTAAAAGAGCACTCTCGATTAAGGTTGGAAAACAAACATATCTTATTTAATATGAATTGGTGTCTAGTGTGTATTATGGCATAAATGGTTGTCATTTAATTTAAAGTGTATATGGGGGGATGATGACACACCCAATCCAGATCCCATGATTCTTTCATCCCGGGCTATCATGGTCCCAAGTTTACTTAACCAAGAGAAATAGTATCTTATCATTGAATACTTGTCAACAGCCATGGGTTGCATGGTCCAAGGTGTTCTTATAGTCATGGAATGATATTTATGAAAGATAATATATATTTACCTATTAAATATATTCTATAATTCATGGCTGAAGGACCACAGCCATTTAGGAAACATACGGGCTACTACCGTGACTGAAATATAATGGAGCTATATGGAAGCCAAACCACCCGATCAGAGAGTTCTAGTTGTATCTGCATTTCATGCAGTGTTGTTTGATGACAAAACCATGTAGACAGAGAACATTGGTTATGTTCTTTCTAGCATGAGATTATTTGAGTATGAATATAGCTATATATTTAATTTGGCATTAATTATTTGTGAGTAAAGATTTTCTTAGCTTATCATCCTTGATAAATAATGATAGATGGGTGGATGATTATTTGCTTTAAATTATTTAGAATGATGAACTTAATTCAATTTAAACTTGTCCCATCTAAATGAATTTTATAATCAATATGGACATCATCAGAGAATAATTAGGTTTTGTTGACCCAAACCCAATCATAAGACCCAACTAAGAATATTAACCTACGTAGGATTCTCATACATTTAATTTAGATTTTAATACATCTGTAGGGGCAACATGTGGGAAATTTCTATAACTTTCTATTGAAATTAGAAGACTTTTTTTTAATTTTGTACGTAAGTAAGTGATTCAACTTTCTTTTATGTTAACTCCTGAAGCATTCTTAGACATGAAACTTAGGAAATTATTATTGTGTCGAGGCCCATACAGGTGTTTAGGTCCATTTGTATTAAATGGCACAGCATTAAAAATATGTTTATTAGGGTAGCACCTCGATGCTAGGAACATAATGCCTCCATACTTGATAGTGCTATGGCAAGATGAAATTAAGATCATGGCATCAAGTCCTTAGTATTATAGTATTTTAGGGAAGGTATTCATGTTGACCAACTGACTGCTGCCTAGGTGCTAATCATATGACATTATGGCGCTAGTCAAAGCTCTATTCAAAAAAGCTAATAGATGAATAGATACATTAAACAGAAAGGAAAAACTTTTTGACTAGCACTGCGATACTGCGTCAGAGCATTGCAATGCTACATCAATGTTTGACATATTTTTAGTTATGAAATTAAGGGTAATAAATGATCTTTTTGACCAGCATGGTAAGCGACTTGACCAGATGATCAGCTTTGTTGTGTTGAATGTGAGCAATGCAGTGCTAGATTACTATTTCAAAACCCAAGAAGTTAGCTTCGGCGTTGACATTGTAGCACTACAACACTAGGTCAGGTTTATAAATAGACTCCTTTGGCTGCTCTTTTTTTTTATTATTAACTTTTTATTCCCTAGAGCTCTCTCTCTCTCTCTCTCTCTCTCTCTCTTTATTTCATTTTCTCAGCTCCTTCTAAGAAAGTGATCATGTTGATCAAGAAGTTTATCGATAAGAGAGGGTCCATTCAAGTGAATATAGCATATTTGTTAGTGTAGCGGCTAAAGAGAGGTATCAATACGCTCTCATGCACAATCATCTTATCTCGGAAAGGAGCTTCTACAACCTAGGTGGGAGAGTAGAAGGTTTGATTAATGAACACATCTAGGCTAAGCTAGCTTATGAAAGTAGCTCTAATGTCATCCTCGTAGTGGAAGAGTTCTTCGCCAATGTGAAGGAACACCAAAATAATAAAGTTTTCATTTAGGGGAAACTAATAAGTTTTGAAAGCACTACTATAAACCCATATTACAAATTTCCAAATGTGGCTTATGATCAATATCTTTCAAATTATAATGAGCACCTAATTTTGATAAAATTCTTGATTTTCTCACTGATAGAAATGCCAACATTCTGTGGAAATGGAGGGAGGATATAATTATAAACTTTCCTGTCGCTAGCCTAATGGTAGAATCAAAAACTTAGCATTATTTTATTTCTTCTAAGCTGATACACACTCATAATATCAGTGAGATAATCAAGAATTGACCATTTTAAATTTTGTAATTCAAAAGGGCTTTATAATTGATATAGGGAAGATTATTTATTATTATATTTGAAATATGCTTAGGGGCAGCACTACAGTAGGGTATGGTCATCCCTCTCTTTTCTATGGTTTATGAATTACAGTGTGTGAGTTAAGGGAGCTCGATGAATAAGTTCTTATTCAGAAGGATCTTCAACAAAAAGGCTTATTGAGGGGTTTGGCCTGAGGTTCGAAGCTAAGGAGAACTCACGTGCCCCACAACCTTGACCCCAATCTTCTCAATCTTTAAATGAGCAAGTTTCATATTTAAAGAGAGAGGTAGGTGAGAGTGCCTGCAGGCAGTGGGCTTTAGAAAATAAACTTGATTATCATATGAATCAACATCAAAAGCAGTTTTCTTATATGACCCATTTCAATATAGCACTAGTCTATATGTTAAAAAATTGTGGCTTTTATGATCCAGGTCAAGTTTTTTTTCCTGTGGTGCCATAATATCCCCTTATATAGCTACCTTATCTGAGCAAGACAAAGAGGAGGAGGAGGATTATGGCTATTAGTTTCCTCTTTTATTTTATTTATTTATTTATATTTATTTTGTTATAACACTTTTGTAATGAATTTTTTGTATTAATAAAGATATTTTTATTTCAATGCTTTTGTGTATTTTTGCGTATATGCTTTTCTATTTGGGATTTCAAAGCTCCAAGATTTAAAATAAAAATTTTCTAACTTAAAAATGTTATTATAGTAGTAGCATCTCGGTGTTGAGAATGCAGTTCCTAGGCACTTTTAGCTTGCAGGACATAAGTTTAAAACCTGACATCTCAGCACTTCAATGTTATATTCATAACAACATGAAACTATGTGGTGTGATTTAGATTATGCCATTAATATCTTTTATTATTATTTTAAGTGTATAAATACAGTGTCTCGGCACTAGGATTATAGCCCCATGATGCTATAAGATGCCCTCTAAAGTTTAATTTCCCAAGGAACAGCGTCATAGCGTTGGGCCTACAGGATGGAAAACTAATAGCCATAATACAGTGTCTTGGCGTTGCAATGCTATGGGATGGAGACATTTGTATTGAACTAAAGTATTGATGATTTTAACAAGTTTTTTATGAAAATTCGGTAGTGTGGTGCCTTATCAATGCTAAGCTTTTACATATTTTAGTGCAAACGTGCTCTTCTCCCTTATTCTAGATCCAAGATTGACGGAGGGAGGGAATTCTTCTCATGGAAGAACTAAGTTTAACCACGGATGACTTAGACATTTATCATTCAAGATTCTGGAATATTTTAAGTCTTAGGGAGCTTTCTTTTTTCGTTACTCTAGATCCAAGATCAACAAAGATATGCTCTTTTATTTCTCACCAGATCCAAGATCGATGGTGGAAATTTAGTTAAATTTTATTTTCAAGAAGATGTAAAGAAAGTATTTCCATAATTTTGTTTACTTGGATTTGATCAAAATATATCTTGATTTTGTTTCTTGCACAAAGAGATCACTCTTGTAGCCATAGGAAATGCATTGTCGAGGTGCAAATGACTAGGAGCAAGAACAGTGAAGGGTGTTAGAGTGAGAGTGAGGGAGGAAGGAAGAAGAGGGATAGAGAGACTGATTTTCACCTTTTTATAATAAATTTCCCCCTCCTAAGGGCAGTTTTATGCCCTATAGCTGTTCCCTTGCTCCACCCTAGGCAATTATTTTTGCGACAGGAACAACGGCTTTCTTGATTTAAAAAATTGAGGATACATGATAATGCCTTGGCACTATGCCACTTTGTCGGGCAATCGTTGGGGGTTGTTTGAGTTTATAGATCTTCTTAAGGCTGCAACAACACCTAGGTGCTGTGATTGCAAAGCCCCAAAGTTGGGATGTGTAATTTTTTATCATTTCATCATCATAACTTTTTTTATTCATTTCATTTCAACAACAATTTTATATGCAAACAACCATATGTAATCTCACCCCTTCAAAAGTATAAAAGGTTGGCACTCATCCTTTAGGGGGTCTTTTGGAGCTCTCTTTTTTAGGCCCCTAGTCTTTGTACTCAAATTAGAGGGAAATAAAGTTCATTTGTTCTCCCACTTTTTTTTATTCCTAGTTAAATTATTTTTCTTAACCCTATTTTCAGGTATCTTAGGAGGTTCTTCCTCAACCGACGGATAAATTTGCATTCAATAACATACAATGTTGTATCATACATGTATAAAAAGGCTTTTCTTAAGTAGCATTATGCTTATAGTGAATATCATATAAGCCGATTATTTTCTTTGTCAAAGAATACAAAATTAAAAATTAAGAATTTTATTTTAATATATTACTCGATAAATAAATAATTTTATTTATTTTACTCATTGAATTTAAAAAATCTTAATGTTTTATCATTATGAGTTAGCATAAAAAGATTGGATGCAATATATAAATGAGGTTAGACATATAAGTTGTTTATTTTGTTAATGATGGAATAAAAATATAAAATATAGCATACTTTATTTTACAATGTTATTTTATAAAATAGTAAATTTTTATCATTATATTCATTGACCTAAAAATAACTAATACATTGATATGCTAGAAATAATATTACATTGATATGCTAGAAAATAACTAATACATTGATATGCTAGAAAATAACTAATGAAATTGTGCATAGCTTCAATCCAATTATTCTATAACAAAATTTCCTAGAATTATCAAAAAAAAATATTACTAAAGAAACTTGGAAAAAAATATTTAAGGAAACTTATTAGTACATTTATTATTAATTATAAATCAATTTATTTTAATTAATGTAAGATCTTACCTAATCATATAAGATTATGTTTTTGTTAAAAAAGAATTTCTCTAATATCTACTGAAATATTAGAGATGAAGGATTCATGTAGCCGACCCCGCCTAGTGGGATTAAAGCTTGTTGTTATTGTTGTTGTTGTTGTTGTATCTATTGAAATATATTGGCAAGTTCTTTGGATGCAAGTTTCTCAAAGAAGGAAAGTTGTTGGTTAGAATAATGGTTTATAAGAATAAATGGGTGTGTGGGTATAAATTTTGGTATTTAATTTTCTATCAAAATATTTCTTTTCCATCTTTTTTTATCAAAGCTAACTTGGTTTCCATTAATTGTTTCATTCCATTTCCAAATCCTTTTGTTTATTAATTTCCTCTTGAGGTGAGTCACTACAACAATGCGTTTTCAATTGATAGGAATGAATAGAAGGGATTTAAAACATTAAATGCTATAGATCTTTGCTTACCTTTTTTAATTCAATGTATAATTAAAATTTGCCATTTTGGGTATAAAAAAATAAATGATTTCAAGCTTGCTACAACTATATAAATTGACAACTAAACTTCTCCATTATTCTATATTAGATGAATTAAATATAAAAATTTAACTCTCGTTGAACAATAATGAAGAAAATCATTACATTTTGTTGTAGGGGCTTTGATACCAATACAAAGCTACCACCCCATCTGGAATGGCGTTCGAAAAAGTCTTCAATGAATTCTCCAGGAGAGGCTTCAGATTACTTAAATCAACAAATATTATCGACTACAAAGTATCAAAACTCTTTTATCATCTCAGAGGCTCGCTTCTTACCTGATGGTGACTTACACAACATTGTGATAAGCTTTGATGGAGAGGGAGGAACACAAATGAAGTTTACAATAGATGATAAGATGATTTATGAGGTGGATACTAAGAATAAACCTCAAGGTGTATTTGAGATCCACATAAGTGATGGAACGGTGATTGACTGTTATTGGGATATCTTTGATGCCCCAAATTACTTTTTATTTTATACAAGGGAGTATTATTCATCTCATACAAGAACTATCGGTAGCAGCAGCTGTGGCGGTGAAGATGGTGACAAGCGTAAGAAATCAAATGACTATTACCATGTTCATTCACTTGAGATATTGGGGAACCACTAGAACTTTTTGGTTTATAAGCTCCTTTCATAGTAAAATGTTAGATTATATAATAAGATTTTTAGGCATTTTAAGTTTAGAGTGTAGGACAAGTGATTGTAATTGAAGGGCATGTTGAACAAAAATACAAATAATCTAATTTTATTCTATATCAAATTGTCAACTATTGATAAAATGTCTTTTTTCTTTTAGTTATTTATTTTAAAATTTCACATAAATTTATATCAATTCTGCTAGATTACGTAGAAGGTTATGGTGCTTCATTTTTATGAGTTACTAGTATTATTGGTTGCTTTAGTAGTAGTTTCTTTTAATAATATATTGAAATGTTTTAATTAAATTGTGGATCTAATGATTAATTGACTTTCTATGATTTTTTATGTTTCCTTAAGTATGTGGACTATATATTATTATGATTTCATTTTTTTAATTGTTCTAAATTTGAAAAAGTTGTTCCAATGCAAATCAATGTTATGAAAACAAAATAACTTTATTTGAAAAAGCATATGCTTTGTACGAAAGAACTGTTTAGGTAGATTTACATGGTGTCATATAATTTTTATGTATTTGCATATCTATCATCTTAAGTTTTTATTTACATTTTCTTTACAAAATCAGTAAAGCACATCAAATCTAAAATAAAAAGATGTATTTCACTTTGAAATTTGATAATAGTGATATTTTTTATATAATTTAAGAATTTATGTGTTATATAAGTAAATATCAAAATTTATATACAAAATGTAAATACTTAGGAATTATATAGTAGGTATATAAATCCCTCTAATTTTTATTATACCTTTCAAATATAAGATTTGTTAAGGTACCTAACAAATCCCTAATTTGACTACAATTAATACTTGTAACTGTATTATGCTCCTTCTTTTGTTCTTTTTTTTGTTTTTGAAATACTTGTAATTCGTAGTAATCACTAATATATTTACGCTTTCACTATTTTCTTAATAAAAGTGGCCACTTCTTTCATGATCTCAGTGGGTTTCTTTATTTCAATTTCTTGGATCTCATAGAAACAGTATTTTATGCAATATACTTATGAATAAGAAAAATTTGAGATATGTTATGCTACACATTTCAAAAAATTTTATTCAAAATTCTAATAATAAATGACAATACTCTAAATAATCATTTATTTTTTCTGATCAGTCATGCAAGTAAAAACAAAGCTAGAAATATAATGTTATGCATTTCATCATAAAATCCATATGAATTTTCCTTTTTTCATCTTCTCTTATAATATATTTTTTTATAACTTGAATAGGAAAATTTATTTAGGTAACCTTTATATTTTAATAAAAATTAGCATAATGACAAATCACATAAAGTGCTGCGCAAATAGACATGTCTTTTTGAATAACAAAATTTACAAAGCATGCTAAGCGAGCATATTCTATTGTTAATAAAAAAATTGAGAGTTTTTTTTAATAGATTACTTAATACACAAATAATATTGAATTAGTATGTTGAATTGACATAAAGAGATTGAATACAAGACACACATAAGGTTAGGCATATAAATTGATTATTTTGACAATTTTTGAGATAAATAATAATAATAAATATCTAATTTCATGTAAATTAATAGAATTATCTCACACACACACACACTCACGCACATTACGCCACACAATACACACACACACACACACACACACATATATATATATATATATATATATATATATATATATATATATATATATATATATATATATATGTTTATATGTTATATTTTAATTTTGATCTTTGCTTTATTGTATCAAATGAACACCCCTAATGCCGATATACATTACCCTAGCCAACCTAGTTGACAACACTTATTTGGTTTGGTTTTAACTTTAACTCTATAAAGGCCATTTATAAAAACTTTAAGACTTGGAATATTCCCATATTCATGTTTCAAGCTTCATTTTAATACTGACAATATCCAACAAATCCCATATGACTAGTTTTATAAAAATTTGAGAAGTTTAAAGCTTAGTTTGTATAATTTTTGCTTTATCCAATACTCTGGTAATTGAGAAAAGTAAAATTGTGATTAAAAAAAAATTTTTAAAACCCAAACCAAGGGGAGCATCACATTGACATCTAAGAGTGATTGTTCTATTATTTTATTGTGATTTAGGCTAAATATATCACCAAAAAGTCACTTGATCAAGCACAAATCTTGATGTATATCATCTTGGATAACTTAAAGTCAAGTTCAAGCTCATCCCAACTCTAATTTCATTAACTTTATAATCAAACAAAATGTATCAATAGGAAGAACTCAACAACATAAAAAACTAATTGATGGTGGTGAAGCAAAGTGCTATGATGAAGCCATTAAAGTAAAAGACTCAAAGGAGTGAGAGAGTGTCATGAATGACAAGATGGAGTCATTTATGTCAAATCAAACATAGGATTTGACTAGGCTACTAAATGACAAGAAAGCACAAAATAATAAGTGGGTTTATAAACTGAAGGAAGAACCCATGGTAGCAGGCATCACAAGGTTAAACTTATTGTGAAGGGGTTCTAACAAAAGGAAGAAATTGACTACACAGGGATATCCTCTCCAGCAGTCAAGACCACAACCATCAAGGTAGTGTTCAGCTTAGTAGTAGTGGAGAATCTACATCTAAAGTAGATGGATGTGAACATAGCTTTCTTACATAGGGATTTGAAGAGGAATTGTACATGGAGCAATCACAGACTATGTGGTTACAGGGAAAGAATCCATGGTGTGTAAACTCAAGAAAAGTTTGTATGGATTGAACTAGGCACCTAGGCAATAGTGCAAGAGATTTAATAGGTTCATGTCAAATAGTGGATACAAAAGGTATCAAGCTGATTACTATTGCTATGTTAAAGTTTATGAAAACTATTATATTATTCTTTTCATGTATGTAGATAATATGATGATTACATTATTAGATTTGGAGAAGATAAAGTTCCTAAAGGAGCAGTACTCAGCTGAGTTTGAAATGAAGAATTTGGGACCAACAAAGAAAATTCTAGGTATTAGAATCAGTAGAGATTGGGGTGCAGGCAAGTTGAAACTATCTCAGGTGGAGTATGTTGAGAAGGTTCTACAAAGAGTTAACATGAATGACGCAAAGTTAGTAAGAACTCCTTTGGCTAGTCATTTTAGACTATCCAAAGATCAATCACCTAAGACTGAAGAAAAGCAAGAGAACATGAGGAGAACTCCTTATACTTTAGGAGCTGAGAGCCTAATGTATGCCATGATATGTATCAGACAGGATATTGTACATGTAATGGGAGTGGTCAGTACATAAGCAATCCTAACAAGTATCATTGGAAGGTGGTGAAGTGGATTTTCAGATACCTAAAGGGAAAGGTCAAAAGAGCCTTATGTTTTGGAGGTGAAGAACTGACCTATAGGGCTCTGTAGATTCAGACTTAGCAGAAGATTTGGATGGGAGAAAGAGTACAATAGGATATATCTTCATGCTAGGAAGCGCAGAGGTGAGTTGGGTTTCTAGCTTGCAGAAGATAGTTGCACTCTCAACCACAAAAGCTGAGTATGTTGCTATGACAAAGGCAAGCAATGAGATGATTTGGCTACAAAATTTTTTCATAGAGTTAGGCAAGGGGAAAGAAAATGGTTGGCTTTATAGTGGTAGTATGAGCATCATTCATCTAGCTAGGAATGTCATGTTTCATGCTAGGATAAAGCATATTTAGCTAACGTATCATTTCATTTGGATGCTCCTAGAAGGCGAGCAGATATTTATGGAGAAAATACACACTGCTAAAAACCTTACAGATATGTTGACCAAAATAGTAACTCAAGAGAAACTGAAGCTTTGCTTGGCTTCATTTGGAGTTCAAGAAAATTGAAGTATGGGTGATCCACACTATAGTTTGGACTATGATGGTGATACAGATCTAGAGAAGTAGAAATGATTGCAATCAGTCTCCAAGTTGGAGATTGTTATATGGTGAAGCCTTACTTATATCTATGGGGGCAGCACCTCGGTGCCAAAGAAGTAGCGCCTCAACACTGGAACAGGAGATTTCATCTTCAGAATCAAAGAAAGCAATGCCACAGTGCTAGGATGGCAGTGTCATGATGTTGGGTCACGGTGTCTCAATGCTTCAGGGCAGCTCTACGATGCTGGGATCAAAGCACTAAAAGGAAAAAATGATGCATAGCACCTTGGCACTACAGAGTAGCACCGTGACACTCAAATCTATGTAGAAAATCCTAGAGGATAGCGATGCCAGGGCATAGCACCAAGGTCACGATGTTGTGGCGCTACTAGTCAAAAGACTTCATATTTAGGTAGTTTTTTTTGCAATTATAAGTTTTGAATGCCATTTTTCTTTTGAGTGGGAGTGAGAAGTGGGTGCCTTAGAGTGACTGAAGTGTGGAGAGGCTCCAAATAAGTGTAATATGTACTATTCTCTTAACTTTTTCTCTCATTGTGGATTTCTTGGTGGTGTGACTTTGTGATTTTATTTTTGAATTTTTTCATGTTAAATCTGATGTTTTTTATGTGATATCTTATACTTTATTTCTTTTTCATTTGGTTCGTGTGATAACTTAAACACTACCATTGCGGTCCCAAGTCTGGATGTGAAAAGTGGAGGGTTGTGATAGGTAGTCGACAGCCAACGCAAAACTTGTCGAAATAATCATGACATGAATCCTTTAAATCATCGTGTTAATGCTAGGGTGTCCCCGGAAGTTTACGCGGTCGATGGTTTGACTACAATAAAAATGTAAGGTCACGATCGCGTGCAAAAGTGTGGTTAAATAAGCAAGGTTCATATTATGGATGGATGCGGCAAAGAAGTTAGTCCATGAAACCAGAATTAGGTTAGATCTATTATGGTTCATAGGAAAATAAATATTTTATGTGTTCAAGAAACTAAATGGGTTGGGGAGAATGCCAAGGAAATTGATAGTTTAGATTTTAAACTTTGGTATTTAGGTAGAAGTCAAACTAGAAATGGTGTAGGTGTGATTATAGATAAAAGTTTGAAGGATAATGTTATAAATATTAATAGATGTGGAGATAGAATTATAGCTTTAAATATTATTATTGATACTAAGATTATCAATGTTATAAGTATTTATGCTCTTCAAGTAGGTTTGGATGTAAGCTTAAAAGAAAAATTTTGGAATAAATTAGAGGGATTAATACAAAAGATACCTCTTGAAGAAAAAGTATTTATTGGAGGAGATTTAAATGGACATGTTGGAAGAGTGGTAGAAGATTTTAAAAGTGTTCATGGTGGTTATGGATTTGGAGTGACTAATGAAGAAGGTAGGACTATATTAGATTTTTCCTTAGCTTATGATTTTGTAGTTGCTAATACTTTATTTAAGAAAAGAGATGAACATATTATTAATTATAAAAATAGATCCAGTAAAACACAGATTGATTATTTTCTAATGAGAAAAATAGAACATTTAGATTGTAAAGATTGTAAGGTCATTCCAAGTGAAAGTTTAAGTACCCAATATCGATTGTTTGTTTTAGATTTTAAGATGAAAGATTGTAAGAGGCAAAATAAATCAAATTATTGTCCTAGGATTAGATGGGGACACTTAAAGAACACAAATAAAAATATTTTTAAGAGCAAGCTACAAGAGCTTAGAATTTGGGATGTTCATAAAGAAGCTAATATTATGTGGGAAAAAGTAGCAAGTGAAATTAAGCAAGTTGCAAAAAATGTGCTTGGAGAATCAAAAGAAAAAGATTCTTTTAATAAAAATGGTTGGTGGTGGAGTCAAAGTGTGCGAGAAAAGATAAGAAATAAGAAGCATTATTATAAAATTTGGTTTAGATGTAAAAACTTGGAGAATTGGGAAAGATATAAAGTGGCATGTAGAGATTCTAAGAAAGCAATATATGATGCAAAAAAATTTAGCTTTTAGTGATTTATTCAATAGATTAGATACCAAAGAAGGTGAAAGATGTATGTATAAGCCAACCAAAGAGACAGAGAAGTAAAGACCTAGTTCAAGTGAGGTGTATTAAGGATGAAGATAATAAAGTGCTTTTCTTAGAAAAGGATATTGAAAATAGGTGAATGAGATATTTTGATAACTTTTCAATGAAGAATCTGAATGATGATTGATTTTAGCAACCTCCCCTAAACAAAATAGAGAATTTTATTTGTATCATGTATTAGTAATCGAAGTTAAAGAAGCTTTAAAGAAAATGAAATGTGGAAAAGCAATAGAGTCTGATGATATTCCAATAGAAGTGTGGAAATGATTAGGAGATCAAGGAATTTCTTGGCTTACAAATCTTTTTAATGTTATTTTAAAGACCAAAAAAGATGCATGAGTGGAGAAAGAATTTGTTGGTTCTTATATTTAAGAATAAAAGTGATGCACAAGAGTGTAAAAATTATGAGGAATTGAATGTGTCATGGATTAAAATTATGAGAGATACATTTGTTAAGAGGTTAGAAGTTACAAGTGATTTACAAATATTTATTGATTTAGAAATCTTATGTTTCTTCTGAGATCTACTATGGAGTTAATATTGGTTATAAGAGGTTTGATGGAGAAGTATTGGAGAAACAAGGAGGATTTACATAATATTTTCCCATTTAGGAAATCTTATGATAAAGTTTAAGAGATGTTCTTGGAGATTCTAGAATATGCAAATTTATTGGTTATATTCAAGTCATTAAGGATATGTTCTTTGAAAGATTGGTCCAAAAAAATGAGTGATAAAATATTTTCATTTAATTGTAGATTAATATGGAGTGTTTGTTATTGTTTAGTTATGGATGGCTTACAGCATTTAAGCATTATGAAAATTGGTGTATGCTTTTTATTGTAGAAAATTCTTTTTGTTGATAGATTGTAGAGGGAGTCCAAGAAACTTGAATTATGGAGGTAACTGTGGTGTAGAATGTTAATAAGAGACTAAAGACTAAGAGAAAGGGATGCTTTGTGGATGAGTTTTACTCTTAGAAAAAATGCAAAAATGTTGGAGTAGCTCAATGGTAGATAAGATTAGAGAGCCTTAGATGGTTTGGCATAAAGCATCGATTCAATGACGAGAGTAGATGCATTAGATTTGCCTTATGTTAAGAAAGGTAGAGATAGACCTAAAAAAGACTTGGTTAAGATGTATAAAAAATGACCTTAGTATACTTGAATTAAATGAGAATTTGACACATAATAGGACACAATGGAGACGAAGGATTCATATAGCCGACCCCACTTAGTGGGATAAAGGCTTGTTGTTGTTGTTGTTGTATGCTTGAGAATACTCAAACTAATTTTTCACATCTGCTTTGTGTACTACTTTCTTCCCCAACATTTCTCTCTCTCTCTCTCTCTCTCTCTCTCTCTCTATCTATCTATCTATCTCTCTCGCTAGTGATAATAATGAAATGACTTGTGTTATCTAATTTAATTAATAATAATCTTAAAAATTATTTTTATAATTTTGATTTTGAATCATGACTATATCAAATTTTTATGTAGTAATAAACATTCTAAGAAATTATTTAGTTTAGACAAAAGTTTTTATCATTCTCAAATTTCAATACATTAACTTATAAGTTATCTTATTTAACATTTTAATTTTTAGGATTATCATTGACATAAAAAAATAATAATAAATTAAGAGTTTATTTTCTAAAGATGATAGAAATTTGCAAGTCCCAAGGCCATTTCATTGTACAAACCATCTTTAAATTACATCTCACGCAAGTCCCATCATGGCGATGGCAATCATAACAAAGAGACTAATGGCCATCAATTAAAATGTTAACACTTAAAATTATTAATGGAATAAAAAACATAATAGTTTATGCATCCTACCTCAGCCTAGTTAACACTTGAGCTTCATCATAAAATTCAATTGAATTCTTATTTTATTTGAATTTTCTTTATTAAAAAAATTTTTGCAATAATTATACTATATAAATTATCAATGATCACTTTTCATATTTTTTTAATAATCAAATTTTATATGATCGCATATAATGATGTATCATGCATGTATAAGAAGACCTTCTAAAATAACAAAATGTTTATAGTGAAAGTCATTTAAGTTGATTTTTTAAAGTGAAAATAAAAATAAAAATTTAAAAGTTTTATATTGGAACTCTACTTTATAAAAAAAATAATATTATATTATTTTACTCATAGCCTTCAAAAAATGTTAATGTATCGTCATTATGAGTTGGCATAAAGATATTGGCTGCATTATACATATGAAGTTAGGCATATAACTTGATTATTTTGTTAATGAAGGAATAAAAAATAAAAAAATTATAATTTATTCTAAAATATCATTTTAAAAAATAATTTTACATCAATATATTCATAGACAAACAAATTTTAGCACATTGATTTGTTAGATGCAACATTTAATCATTTTAGACTATTAAATTCATATCTTATCTTAATTCTGCTTATAAGACTCCTTTAGACTTATTGGTAGAGCAACTTAACATTTTTTTTATTATTATGTTTATAAATTTATGATAAAGATTTTAGAAATCATATCAAAAGTCCCGAGATATAATATTTTTTTTGTTAGATCAAAATTGTCATTAACATTTGCATTTATGTGCTATCAATTAAAAATTAATAGAAATGAATATTTTTTAAAATAATAAAAATTCTTTGGCTATATCATTTGATAATTCATCTACAATAAATTAGATTTTCTTTGAGATATTAATTATGACCAAAAAGATGATGAGCATCACTTAAAAAAATTAACACATGTTCTTGATTATCCAAACAAAGAAGAGAAATGCAATTTCATCTTACTTCAAATCAATTATTTTATAATAAAACATGCCATATTTATTAATAAATTTTTTTAAACAAAACTTAAAAAATGTATTTTAAAAAATATATCAATAAATTTATTATTAATAACAAATCTATATATTTCTATAGACATTAAAGCTCATTTAGTTATAAGAGATTACTTTTTCCCTAATATCCATTAAGATATATAGGACAATTTCTCAGAGAAGGAAAGTCGTATGTTGGAATAACGGGGCTTCAATAGGAATCATTAACATGAGATAAAATGGGTGTGAGTATTTGAATTTTGACATTTAGTTTTTTATCAAATCAAAGCCAACTTGCTTTCCATTCACAACTTTTACACTCATAAATCCTTTTGTTTCATCATTTTCCTTTTATAGTGAGCCATTATAGTAATGTGTTTTCCTTTGATAGGAATGAAGAAGAGGAAATACATAACATTAAATACTTTAGATCTTCGCTTAGATTATTGAATTTGAATGTATAATAAAATGTTCACTTTATACATATTAAAAATTTGAATGAAGGGGTTGAGAGCTCATCCTAAACATGAGGTCAACAAAGGGCGCCCAATAGGTGTGGTGTGACTAACAAGGAACATCACACGTATTGGTGTTGACCGAAATGTTCACCAACACCGAGAGATCATAAAAACTAACAGAAACAATCTATCCTTAACCCAAGGAAAAGAAAGAATCCAGAGCTTAGTGCAATGTGGCTCTACTTATGTCCAATACATAAGAGAGAGGAAAGAATCCACTAAGGGGTAGAAGGTGAACCTTCCACTAGGGAAGTAAGTTCGAGTCATCCACAAAGGGATGAAAGGTTTGATTTGAGTCGCACTGAGGAGAAAAAGATTTGATTTATTTCATTGGGGGAGAGGGTTGAATTTGTTTTAATTTTGTTAGGTTTTGAATTTTTGAGGATAACCTTATTGGTTTACAATAGACTGCACTAAGTAGAAGCCATGGAGGCCAAGACCTAACTCAGATTTACCAATCCAAAGGCTAGTCTACTAAACACGTAGTAGGACTAGACAACCAAAGGGATGCCTTTCGGTTTGTAGTAGTTGTACTAGGAAGAAAGCTTAGTAGGCTTATATCCTCCAAAGTAAAGATCAGTTGCTAAGGTAATATATTGGTAAGGCAACAGATTGAACCCAACCTAGAGCTGACTATTGAGTGAATGCCGCTTGGGGACTTAGATCAACACAAAGATAGTCAAGATTAATTTCATTTTTTAGATTTGTTTATTTTGATTATGATGGATCTCATAGGTTTGCGATGAACTGCACTAAGTAAGGGCCATAGAGCCCTAGACCTTACTCAGATTTTCCAATTCAAAGGGAGTAGTCTACCAACCACAAGGTAGGACTATCCAACTAAGGGGATGCCTTTTGGTATGCAACAGCAGTACTAGAAAGAAAGCATAGTAGACTTACATCCTCCAAAGTAGAGATCAGCTACAAGGGTAATCTATTAGCAAGGCAATAGATTGAGCCCAACCTAGGGCTGACTATTAAGTTAATGCCGCTGGGGGACTTAGATTAGCTCAAAGATAGTCAAGATTGATTCCATTTTAAGATTTATTTATTTTGATTATGATGGATCCCATAGATTTGTGATGAACTGCATAGAGTAGGGGCCATGGAAGCCTAGACCTAACTCAGATTTACCAATTCAAAGGGATAAGTCTACCCACCATGAGGTAGGACTATCCAACCAAAGGGGAGATGCCTTTTGGTATACAATGGTTGAGTTTTAAGAAGAAAGCATAGGGACTCACATCTTCTAAAAATAAGGAACCACTAGGGTGATCAGTTGCTTTGGGCAACAAATCGAACTCGACCTAGGGCTGACTATTGAGTGAATGCCACTAGGAGACTTAGATAAGCTCAAGGATAGTCAAGATGAATTTTATTTTTTAAATTTATTTTGGTGGATTCTGTCAGTTTGCGATGGATCATATTGAGAAGGAGCTTATATCAGCCTAGACCTATCTTAAATTAACTAAACCAAAGGGAATAGCTTTCGGACCAATGGGAGAACTATCAAACCAAAGGAGTGCCTTTCAGTTTGCAATGATCAATTGAAGGGAAGAAAGCTTGGGGACTCACATATTCCACTAGAAAAGATCACTGGGGTGATCGGTTACTTTGGGCAATAAATCAAACCCAACCTAGGACTGCATGTCGATTTGCGACAATCATGCTAGAAGGAATGCGTCATAGTCTCACATCTTTCAAAGCGGAATGGTTGTCGAGGTAACCTACTTATGGTAAAATATATTGAACCCGACCTAACGGCAACTACAGAGTGAGTACCGACCCAAGGATTTATCTCAACTCAGGTAGTTAGGCAATTCCTATAGGGAGTTCTGACGCCTAAAGATAGGATGCCCGGGGGGCCCTTTGGGGCTTGAATTCTACCAAGTGAAGTAATTTTGTTAGTTTGTTTAGTTTAGTTTGATCATGGACCCTGTTGGTTTGCAAGAGATCAAATTAAGAAGGAGCTTATAGAAGCCTAGACCTATCTCAGATTTACTGAACTAAGGGAGAATTTACGCATCCATTAAACAAATTTTCAAACCACAGGGGTGGCTACTAGGAAAGGGGAACTGTCTAATCCAAAAGTAACCTAGATAGTGTCTAAATGGGGTCGCAAAGGACTTGATTCAAATAGAGTGACTGCAGGGGATGGAGCCGGTAAACGCTTAATCCCACACCCTGGAGAAGATGACATGGTTAGTCATATATCCATAGGTATTCGGTGTCCAATTCAAGGAGAAAGCACAGAGACTCATATCTACCAAGAGTGGTGTACTCACCGGGTGAGTCGCTATCAGCATAGCGAACATCAACCAACCTAAGGTGCCTGTCAGTTTGCAACAATCAGCCTAGGAAGAAATCTTAGGGACTCACATCCTCCTATAGCAGAACTGGCTACTGGGATAGTTTGTCTTTCGACTGTGCTATCCAACCTAGGGCGACTACTGAGTGAATGCCACTAGGAGACTTATATTGACTCAAATGTAGTCAAGAGGAAAGGAGCCTCTGGGGGACTTATCCTAAATCTCAAATATACTCGACCTAGTTGGAGCATGATGGCTAGTTTAGGAAAAAAGCACGGGGATTCACATCTTAAACAAGGTCAACATGAGGTAGCTTACTAGCTGGGCAGTGAAGACTATCATACTAATAAGGCACTCATTGGTTTGCAATGGTCAAGTTAGGAAGAAAGCAGAGGACTCACATCTTTCATAAAGATTATGACATACTAGCGAAGCTAGCATGTGTGACGACCTAAAAGTAATGAGTGAGTGTCATAGGGGGCTTGCTCTCACATCAAAATTACTGAGGACAAAAGATTTGTGTTTGTTGTCATGCATGTGTTAAAAGGAATAGGATGCCTCTGGGGACTCTTACACCTATCTTAAACATACTAGGGATTTAATGAAATGATGCCACGAATGGCAATAGGACTCCCACTAAGAAAGGATGTTGCTTGGGTTCTCTCATACCTAACTTAGTTGCATTAATCAAAATAGGATGCCTCTCAGGTTCTCTTACACCTATTCTAAGAGCATAGGGAGATTGTGTTTGTGTTGTGAAAGAGGGATAGGATGCCACTGGGGGACTCTTACACCTACCCTAGACACGGCACAGTGGATTCATAAGATAAGAAAAATAACACTTCGAAATAAGAGAAGATTTGATGAATGGAATCAGATTTTGTTCTTTTTATTAATGATTATTTTCAAACATGATTTATTTCATGGTTAATATTTCTTTAGATAGAGCCCATTAATTAGAAGCATCGGGTGTTCCCTTCTATAATTAATAAGCTGATAAGGTCCTCCTTGGTAGGCCTTCTCTATGACATAGGGGCCTTCCCAAGAGGATTCAAACTTGCCTCCCATCTTTCGACGGGTAGCAATTGGTCTCCTTAGGACTAACATAAGTTATCCTACTTAAAAAGACCTAGGGCAGACCAGCATTTTGTGAACTTTAATCATTTTGGCTTTGTACAACTCGAGGTTCTGGCACGCCCGTAAGCAACTCTCCTCCAAACCTTCGAGCTCTTCTAATCACAACTTTGCATTCTACTCTGTAGTGATCTTGTTACACAATGCTATCCTTAGTAATGGGAGTTGAACTTAAAGGAAGAATGGCCGACCCATACACCAAAGAAAATGGTGTAGTTGGAGTTTGTGTGGTAGCCCACAAGGCTTCAACCAACCGCTTCTCCATCAGTTTATCATCAGAGTCTTCAAGATCTAGATGAGAGTTTTATTGAATGCTTCTGCTAAGCCATTTGCTATGGGATAGTAGATGGTGGAGTATCTCAAATCTATATCATATCTTTTGGCAAAGTTATTGATCTTCATGCTTTTGAATGCGGTATCATTATCGGATATAATTGGTCAAGGCACCCCAAACATATATACGATATGGTTCCCAAAAACCTAAATCACATGGTGAGTTGTAACCTCTCTGAGTGGGATGGCTTCTTCCCACTTGGAAAAGTAGTCGGTGGCAGCTAAAATGAATCGATGCCCCTTGGAAGAAGGAGGATTGATCAGACCTACAATGTCGGTACCCTAACACTCAAATGGCTATGAAGCCAAAGTAGGGTGTAGAATATTGGGTGGTTGGTCGAGGACCACACCGTTACCTGACACTGATGGAATCTCCTAGCTACATCCATGTAGTTTGTGATCATCGAAGGCCAGTAGTATCCAAGTCTTTTGATCTTCGTCTTCACCTTCGGACCAGATTGATGAGCTCCACATAAACCTGAGTGTACCTCGGTTACAATGCCACGGGCTTCATGTTTGTCTAAATAATGTACCACATTTGGTCAAAAGAGTGTAGGATAGAGCTCTCTGTTTCATCTAATGGGCTTGTGACCTTTCTTAAAGAAGTTTGCTGGTGTTCAAATAATCTATGAACGATTGCCTCCAATCTAGCTGCTTATCCATTTTGGCAATGGCAACCTCCCCTTCAAGATAAAGTCTCTCAATGTGTTCAGCATCAATAAGGGATAGAACTTGTCTATTTTTGGACCCTTATTGAATTGGACTCATCTTCCAAACATGTCAATTCTTTGGCAAGTTTGGCCAAAGAATCTGCCACTGCATTATCTACTCGGGGAACCTTGTAGATGGTGACTTCAAGAATTTGAGCCAACAACTTCATGGTATACTCGTAGTAATGATGAAACTTGGTTTGAGGATCTGGTAGGACCTGGCAATCTGGTTGATGACCAACTGAGAATCTCCAAAGATGTTGATGCTCTTGACACTAATAGTGATGGCTAACTCCAAATTGGCAATCAAAGCCTCATACTCGGCTTCGTTGTTGGTCCAGGGGTTGGAAAGATACTATGAGAATCTCACCACATTGTAATTTAGAGTTAGAAGAACTATTCCTACCCCTGCCTTTCCTAGGAGAATAGATCGTGGTGTTTCACTTTTAAGAAAAGAAGCACCATCAAAATACATCTTCCATCGACAATTGTTAGCCTCCCCTAAGTTCATGATTTGTTCATTGGGGAGATCATCACTAAGCGGAGAATCAGCAAGAAATGAGTGTGCTGCTAAGAAATTCTCTAGTGCTTGTCCTTTTATTGCATGGAGGGGTACAAATGTGATATCAAACTCTGAGAGAATCATGGACTAATAAGCCAAACATTTGAAAAGTGTCGGTTGTGTCATGAGATACTGCAGTGGATTTGTTCTAGGGATCAAGTTCACCTTTTGAGAAAGTATATAGTGTCGTAGCTTCTAAGATGCAAAGATCAAAGCTATGAAATATTTCTCAATAGATGGATACTTCGAGAATCGATGACGTCGAGTAGTAGAGCACGCTTTCCTTCCCCTCATCGTTGGCTTAGGCCAATAGAGCACCGAGAGAGTCATCCAATGCAGCAGTGTAAAGGATGAGTGGCCTCCTTGGGATAGCGGCTGCTATAACTGGTGGCTTCACCAAGTACTCTTTAATGTCTTCAAAAGTATTTTGCACTTATCATCCCACTTAAACTTGGCATCCTTTTTGACAAGTGTTGAGAATGGCTTGCATCTTCCTGATAGATTTGAGATAAAGCATCTTAAATACGCAAGCCATCCTTGAAAGGATCTGAGTTGAGTTAAACTCTTAGGAGGTAGCATTTCTAAGATGGCTTTGATCTTTTCAGGATCTATTTATATTCCCTGTCAACAACAAAATTAAGGAATGCTACCCAAATGCACACTTCAGGGGATTCATTTTGAGGTTATATTATCTTAACCATTCGAAAACTACTCTCAAGTCAAAGAGATTATCATCCTTTTCTAAACTCTTGACTACTAGATCATCAATGTAGCACTCAACCTGATGATGGATGAGTTCATTGAAGATCTTATTCATGGCCCGTTGGTATGTAGCACCAGCATTTTTAAGGTCAAAAGGCATAACCCTATAATAGAAGATTTTGATCGGGGTTTGAAAAGTAGTGTTTCTTTTATCTTCAGGAGACATCTTGATTTGGTTATAGCTGGATGACCCATCCATGAAAGAGAAGACTGCATGAGATGAGGCAATGTCCACCATTAATTCTGGTATAGGAAGAGGAAACTCATCCTTAGGACATGCCTTGTTTAAGTCCCTAAAATCAAAGCATATGTGAATTTAGTCATTCTTCTTCTTAACTGGGATGACACTAGCTAACCAGGTAGGATATTTTTCTTCTCTAATGAAACCAAAGATCGATCAATTGACTTCAAAAAATGCAAATGCTTAATGGTACTTAAGGTATATTGCTAGCTTGTGGACTGCTATGTCAGAGGATAATTCGAGCATTTCTTCATAAATCAATGCAAAATAGTCTTTAAACTCAGTCAATAGCCCAACTAAGTCATTGGTTTCTTCTTCATTTAGCAATGAACTAAAGTATGTCGGGTGACCGAGGTTGATTTCTTTAAGATTTTTGATTGTTGAATGAATATCCTCTTCAAATTCTAGTGGTGCCTCTTTGACTTGGAGATCATATGGATCATCTAAAGTTTCTAAACATACATTTTCATTAAATTTGGGGATGTGTGAGAAGAACCTATCAGATTCTAAATGGTTGGTAACAACTAGGAAATAATCTTCGTCATCGATCGGACCCACTATACTAAATCCTAGTCTTGCTCTTGATTATGCTTTCCTGCCTGTATTGTTCCATAGCTTCTAAAAGTATTCTAACATGTGCTTAGACCATGTATGAGGAACTAATCCTTTTTGTATAAGATTTGAACACAAGCGAGTGAAAGTCAAAAGGTAATTCCATTTATTCTTAAAAAGTATCTTCCTCAAGCTCTACATCAACTTCAGGGCTTGATGAGGATGATCCTAAAAAGAACTTCTTCTACTTCATGTCACTGGAAGACTTAGGGACCTCCTTAACTACTAAACCTTCAACTTTCTGAGATGTAAGTGAGGTAAGAGCTAAGGTTCCCAACTACTTCCTAATAGTTTTACATAAACCAAATTCAAATACTTTGCTTTGCTTGAAGGCCTAGTCTTCATCTCTATCTGGATCAAAAATCACCTCCAATGGAACCCACTAAGAAGGGTTGGTTGGTACACTAATCACATTAGACTCGTCCTTCGATCTGGATTCCAAGTTTATGTGAATAGTAGGGGTACTACTATGAACTGGAAAATTACCTCTATTGGTTGAAGGCTAACTAGGGGGTCTCCCACCTCTGAAACTGCCTCTATTTCTGCCTCAGCCTCAGCCTAGTGAAGGTTGAGCCATCCTACCCACATGTCCATATGATGGAATGAACTGTGGGTGGGATGTGATATGCAGATCTATTTCTTCCTCAATTCTCCTTTCTTGTTCACTTGGAATTCTATTTTTCTTTTCATTTTCTTTTATCTTTTCTTTTGCTTCATTTTCTTTTGTTTTTGTATTTGCATTTGAATTTTGTCCAAGTTCATGAGAAAGGGTGTTTTAAGGAAGATATTAGATCGCATCCTCAAAAATCTCAACCTCTCTAACTTAAAATGGCTTTTCATCTCTGTTGACACGATACTCAATTCCATCTTTTTTGAACATGATGCACTGATGAATGGAGGATGGAACGATCTTATTTTGATGTATCCAAGGACTACAAAGCAAAGTAGCGAATGAAGTATTTGAATAAATGATGTAGAACTTGGCTTCAGTCTTCCAGTCATCTATCGCTAAAGGTAACACTATATAACCGAAAGCCTGCTCACCTTTATCATTAAATCCTCTCAACATCTTCCTATCTCCTTGAAATGTAGAGATGCTGATCTTCAAATAGGCAAGGGTCTTTAAACTCATAATGTTCATCGATGCACTTGAATCCATGAGAACCTGGCGAGTCTGAACCTATCCATGTCGATTGTGATGTAGAGGGTACGGTTGTGCTCCAAGTCCCTGAGTAGATGGTCTTCATCTGTGAAGGTGATCCCTTAGGCTTCTTTTTCATAATGTGCATCCTCACTTATAGTGGTCAGCTGAGCTAAGCATATTTCAAGATCAAGGAGGGCCTTGATTAGTGACTCCCTCATCTCTTTGGATATGATAAGGGCATCATATATGCTTAGCTTAGATGGAAACTTTCTTAGATGAGAAAGGATGTTATAGTCCACCTTCGGTTGGTCTTCCACAATCATATCCAAGGGTGGAGCGTGGAAGGGCTTCGATCTTCGCATTGACTTATTTCCCCATCTTGAGGTGTCGCCAAAGGAGGTAACCTACCACCACGGAGGTTGACTTGATAATCTCTTGAGGCAAGGTGGTGGAAGGTTCACACACTGTGCTCACCTAGCTTCTCCTATGGGACTCAATCGATGATTCAAGTCTATCTCAAGAGGTGAACCCATATTCTGAGATGGAAAGTCCAACTCTAAATCGAAAGAGGAAGATCAATTATTATAGTTATTTAGACTTGAAGAATAATCATTAGAATAGAAGAAGACAACCCATCGAAGTGACAGATCTAATTCAAACTAGCTTTATTCTTCAATTTCTTAGAATTATTTGGAGGTACAAAGTATAAGTCAAGTAAAGTGAGTGGAGTAAGGGATTTGATTCCCTTATCCGTTGATACAAGAGTTCTATTAGTAGAAGAAATAGAAGAGCTAGTTGAAATGGAAGAAGTCACCGATGTGGAAGCTACAACTGAAGGCTGGAGCTTGACATGGTTGACAGCTATGCTAAAAGGCTATCCCGGGTTGACACATGCTGCTACTACTGTTCCGGCTGAGCTCCCACTTTCCTAGAGTTGGCATTGGAAAATTGCAAACCTTCCTTGGTGTTGGAGGTTTGAACTGACTCAAGCACTTGCAAGGAAAGCTTCTTGATCTTTTGAATTATTTTCTTAGAGGTTTTAGACAAAAAAAAATATCCCAACCTTCTTTGGTTTCGGTAGGATCACTTGTATCCCCAAAGATTACCCTAATGGAACTAGAAGATTGTTCCAAAATGTATTCCTTTGGGATAACTATAGCATCAATCTTGTAACTGTGTTCAAGTCAGTCCTTGAATGTGAAGCAATCCTCCAAAATATGACTTAGCATACGGTGGTTAGGGCAAAAGTTTGGATCATGACTTTTGCCTACTTCTATCTCCTAGGCTCGTGTAGCTAAAATCGTTTTCTAAGAGATTCTTAAAGATTTTCTTGATTATCTCCCTCTTAAAAGAATAAGGTTTGCTGAACTTATCTAAAATAGTAGGTGGACCATAGCTACATGGCAGTAGATATGCATGTCATGGGTGGTATGGTGGTATGGTGTTAGCCATGGAGGTTGTGGGAGGCCGAGGGCCTCTGGCAAAGGAGGTGGAGGCGCTAAGGTTGTGGTCTCTCTGACCGATCTCTAGTCGCTTCCCCTTGTCAACCACTTACGCCCTAGGATCTTTCATAAACCTTTTTTCTTCAGTATTGATTTTGAAAAGGCAATTGTTTGACCTCTCCTTATAGATTAGCCACCTTGTTGATTAGCTTCTCAAATATCTTAATAGAAAATCCCTTAAGCATGAAGGCGATCGGGCCATGGATATTCTTCAAGAGAATCTCAATGGCATGTTGTTCAAATAGTTGCGGTTCACACTTCATACTCAGGTTACGCCATCGAAGAATATTGTGCTACAACGAGAACACCTACAATGACATTTTGCTGAGTTCCAGCAAATCTCTTGATGAAGAGTTGCTCTAACTCAGCAAATGTCTTTACTGAACTGTTGGGCAGTTCAGCATACCAATCAAAAGCAATACCCGTTAGAATGCTAATAAAAAGATGAAAGAGCAAAGCATTATTTCCACCTGCATTATAACAATTGGCCCTGAAGTGAGCTATGTGCTGTCTTGGGTTTCCATTGCCATCAAAGTTTTTGAAAGAAGGAGGCATGAAACCTTTGGGATAATGGATAACATCAAATTCCTTTGGGTAGGGTCTACCCTTTGGAACTGATGATCCACCCCAGGCTTGAGCCAAAGCTTCCTTCACCTGCTGCTCAACCATGGATTTTATGTCTTTTCTTATATGGAGGTACTTTTCACTACCTTCCTATACAGGCTAGTGCTACCTTGCTTAACGAGAGGTAGAGCCTTGACTGGGTCCAAGACATGCACTAACTCAGGCTGACTGACATCAACTGTAATAGGATGAACTAAAGGAGTTTACTTCTGAAGCATTGACACTGCTGCTAACAAGTCCTATAACTATTGTACCATCCTACCAATCTACTCTTCTTTCTTCCTCAACTGTTGTCAGAGTTGTTAGGATGATTCTGCAGTGTCTCCCTGATCAACCTCATCACCTTCCATGGTTTGTTGTTCCCTAAGAAGAGATCCTCTAGTGTCAACCATGCATACTCCAACTGAATCCCCCATCAAGTCATCTTCATTGGGATCATCCACTTCATACCCCAAGATCTCCTTCTTCTCCATGAAATAGTGTGCAACTATCTCATCTAAGGAACGATCCAACTCAGTAGATACAAACAGTTTAGGCTGATCGGTGATCATCATAATCGAGAGGCACGACCTCACTTACCGAGAGTCAATCCTATGTGGACGTATCACCGGATGAATGACCCCGAGCTAGCTATGAGAGGGGTAATAATCCTAGGATGTTCCTCTACCACTGGTGCAGCTGAACTACCATCTAGAATATTTGTAATCACTGTCACGATCTCCACATCCGACTATATGGGCAGAGTTGGTGAAGGGATGGCCACGATGCTTCAGGGTCGCCACTCCTTCCACACGACCACTGGGGCAGAAGGTCAGGAGAGCTCAACCCTACAATAATGGGTGGTGTAGGAGAGGTAGGATCCCTTGGTCATAGATGGATCACCAACGGGATGCGCTTTTCCCCGGATGCAGCCTTCATGGCCTTAGATGGAATGGGAGATAACATGGGCGATGGAAGACGCAGGTGGTGGAGACACCACTGCACGTGAACTCCTCTGGTGGTGGTCCGTGAGAAGAATACTATCGCATGGTCGGTAGCGTACAAGTCGAAAATCAATCAAAGCAAAAGTGGCCGACCAATACTAAACCTTATCTCGCTAGTAACATATGATGTATGGGCCTCACAGGCCCTCTCTTAATGAATCTACCTCCCCATGCTATGGGGGATAACAGATTGAAGATCAAACTATGTCCTAAACTCTGAGCATCTGTATGCTCAGCCTACCTGGCGTAAAACAAATCGAAGGCTGGCTTACGACCTCCTACTCTTGGAAACTATGGGCTGAAATTGCACTAGAGGAGGTGATGAATGGATCCTCCTAGCATTCTCTCTATCTGATCTAGAGAGAGGATGGAACTAGTTTTTTGTAATTAGTGGTGATGTGACAATGAAAGACTCATCCATGGCTGATCGAGCTGCTGCCTCTAGCTCCCTAGCTTTCCTGGTGTGAAACAGCTTGATCATGCAGTTCTTGTTCCTACACTGGGTACGGATAGGATGGGAGGAGTGTGAGCTAGACCTATACTCAAATGTAGGAGTGGAAAGCCCTGAGACCAGGGAGCCTTACCCTCAGAGGGTAGATATGGTAGGGTACTAGCCTTCACTAGGGCAACATGAGCAACTCTAGACATCAACTGAGCGAAGTTCATCGCTGGTAACAAATAATGAGTCTATGGTACTCCCACGCCTTTCCTCTTCTGAGGAGATATCAATCAAAAGGTAAGTCTCTTGATGACGCCGCCACCTTCATCCGTGGTGAGGGGAATGCCCTCACAAGTGATCCTGGCTCTTTCAAATCCATGACCAAAGTGAATCAGGAGGGTATGGTACAGATGGGGGAAGTTAGTCTAATCTAAAGCTAGATCCATACTTTGGGGGAAGGTGAACATAAACTTCTGAGAACTGGCCAATTCACTGATTGTAATAAATTGAAACTGAACTAAACTGACTAACTATAAAGAATCTGCAATGTGAAATGAACTTGTATCAGATTTCTGTCTCCATAGATTTTGAATTTTGAATTTTAAAAATTTGAATCCACATCCAACAACTTTGAAGTATTAAGTGGGGTTCAAATGGATTTGAGAAGATTGATTCAAAGAGGAATTTGAATATGAATCCAAACTTCAACAAATTTGTGTATGTTGAAATATGGATTCAAAATTTTTGATAAGGATGCTTCCATAGATTCATTTTGTTTTGAATTTGAATTTTTGATTTTTAGGACCCTTTCCTTTAACAAATTTGGGTATGTCAAAGTAAGGGTCAAGTGATTTTGTTTTTGTTTGATTGTTTTTGGAATTTTTCTTACTTAGCAAATTTAGGTATGCTAAGTGAAGTAAAAAGTGATTGTTTCTTTTTGTGAATTTTATTTTGTTTTGATTTTTAAATAATTTGGAATTCTTACTTAGCAAATTTTGGTATACTAAGTGAAGAACCCAAGTGTGTTTTGTTTGAAAAATAGGATCCTTAGCAAATTTAGGTATGCTAAGGATATCCTAAGTGTTTCATTTTTGTTTTGATGTTCTGATTTTATAAAAGGGTGGGATCCTTAGAAAATTTGGTATGCTAAGGGAACCCTAAAGTGTTTCATTTTGTTGTTTTGATGTGATTAAAAGTGGAGACTTTACTTTAGCAAATTTGGTATGCTAAAGATGAAGTCCCACTTGGTTTTGTAAAATGGAAATTTCATTTAGCAAATTTGAGTATGCTAAATGAAATTTCAAATGGAGTGTTCAAGATTTTTTAAAATATGATTGTTGATTTAGGATTTTCGAATTTGGAAACTTCACTTAGTAAATTTGATTATGCTAAATGAAGTTCCAAATGTATGTTTGAAAATTTTTGTTGAATTTTGAATTTGGAGACTTTACTTAACAAATTTGGGTATGTTAAGTAAGGTTCCAAAATGTGTTTAGGAAATTTTTGGATTTTGAATTTGGAGACTTCACTTAACAAATTTGGGTATGTTAAATGAAGTTCCAAATATGTGTTTTAGAAAATTTTTGGATTTTGAATTTGGAGACTTCACTTAATAAATTTGGGTATGTTAAATGAGGATCAAAATGTGTTTAGAAAATTTTAAAATATGATTATTGATTTTTGATTTTGGATTTGGAAGCTTCACTTAACAAATTTGGGTATGTTAAGTAAGGTTCAAAATGTGTTTAGAAAATTTTGAAATATGATTGTCTATTTTGATTTTAGATTTGAAAGCTTCACTTAACAAATTTGGGTATGTTAAGTAAAATTCCAAAATGTTCTCTGAAAATTTTGAATTTTGAATTTGAAAACTTCACTAGACAAATTCGAGTATGTTAAATGAAATTTCAAAATATATTTTGAAAATTTTTTGCTTTGGATTTAGAGACTTCACTTAACAAATTTGGGTATGTTAAGTGGAGTTCCAAAATGTGTTTAAAAAAAAATTTTGAATTTAGAATTTGGAGACTTCACTTAACAAATTTGGGTATGTTAAATGAAGTTCCAAATGTGTTTGAAAATTTTTTTAATTTTGGATTTGGAGACTCCACTTAACAAATTTGGGTATGTTAAATGAAGTTCCAAATGTGTTTGAAAATTTTGAAGTATGATTGTTAAAGTTTTAACTATTTGAAAAGAGGACTTCCATTCAACAAATTTAAGTATGTAGAATGGAAATCAATCTTATTTTTAAAATGTAAAAAAAAATTATGTGTGATTGTTGCTTTTTGAAAGGGAGGAATTCTAACTTAAAACATATGTGAGATATGTTCAAATGGGATTTCTTAAATGATATTTAACTTTAGTTGGGAATGAAATCTTCATTTAATAAATTTGAATATATTAAATGAAGATATTCATATGTGCTTTTTTTGAAAAGTTTAATTTTATTTGAAAAAGAACTTTCCATTCAATAAGTGTGAGTGTATTGAATATAAAGATTCATGTGTGCTTTTGAAAACTTCATGATTATGATTGTGATTTTTGGAATAGATGATTGTCATTTATTTTGAAAATGAAATCTTCATCAAAGTGAATTGAAAGAAGATGTTCATTTGTGCTTTTTGGAAAATGTTGTTAGTTTTATTTTTGAAAATCCCTACATGTAACAATTATGGGAATTGTTAAATGAGGGTGACAAAATTTTGTGAAAAATATTTTATTAAGTGCATTTTTGAAAAGGTGCTTTTTGAAAAGAAAAGTTCTTATGGAAGATTTTTTTTTTGTCTTTATTATTTTAGAATGAACATTTCCTTATCATGAAAATGATAAGGAAGAAGTCTTTAAAATAATTTCTGTTTATTTAGATCTTTTTATTTAGATATTTTCATTTTACCCATTGGAGGACCCAACGGGGGTTTTAAGACCAATAAGGAATGCAGTCCTAAAACATAAAGATATTGGCTAACTCAATTCAAGAATGAAATGAGCTGAGTGCCAATGAAAAGAAGGATATTCTCAAATTCATACCAAAGTACAAATCCACTATCGATACTCAAAGACAACAATCACTTACCAAAGATGAAGAGAGGAACCATCCCCAGCGGAGTCACCAGAAAAATCTATGGTAAAAAATTTCTATAGGAGGGCAGTCTCTTTTCAAATCTATTGAGGAGAAATGAAAGAGAGACAAGACATATAGAAATTTATTTTCTAAGGATGCCACGCATATCCGAAGATATACTTATTCAGCTGATTGAGTACATCATCAAGAAAATAGTATACTATCTCGAGAGATAGAACTCACTACCCTTTAATGGACATAATCACCTCAATAAGACTCTAAGGACGATTCGATATGTACTGAGATTATTCCCCTACTTTACATGGAAAAGTAAAGCAAGGTTTATTTTAAACTGAGTTCATTAAGTTCCTTACAAGGGCAATCCCCCATAGTTAATTACATCTTAAAGAATGGGGATTCCTTAGGAAAACTCTTGATTAAGATAAATGATCATTATCTTTTAAGATTTCAATAGGGAAGGACTATCAATCAATTGGTTTTGTTTTGAAGATCAAAAGGGATTGATCAAAAGAGGGAGTTATTATCAAAGCCAAAATGGAAGATAAGTAGGAGATGCCCACGATGCTAGGAAACCTAGTGAGCATCTCAAGCTATCCTATAGTTGGGCTTAATATTTTAGAAATTGATTTAATTTATTTGAGTTACATTTTTTATTAAAAATTTAGGAATGATTTATTAACATAAGATTAAGGAAATGCCTGAGAGGTGAGAAATTATGCTTATGGCCCATAAAAGGGAGAAGCAACCTTAGAACCTAAATCTAGGGAGCTTCGATGAGGGCCAAAAGCACAACCTAAATCTAAGGTAAAAATGGGTATTTGGTTTGCCTCCACAAGAGAGGACAAACCACTCTACAGTTTGGACTTACAACTGCCTGGGGGTGGCCACCAACTAACTCCTCCTATGATTTCAAATACATGTAGGCAAGTCTTTATGCTTATGCAAGATAGCTAGGCTGTTATTATTTAGAAAGAGACTAAGTCCTTAAACTCACTCCCTAAAGACACTAGATCATGTAAAGGAACATGCTTCAAATGACCTAAATCTTATGCAATTCAAATTTCATTTTATTTTTATTTTGGATAATTATTTTGACTCAAGCTAATATGATTCATATAATTAATGCATGAGAAAGAAGATTATTGGCCAAAATCAGCAAGAAGGGAAGAGGTGAGTTTCCATCATGGCTCTCAAAGGTCAAGCAAAGTTTCTCTGGTAAAGATAGAAGCCCTCCAATCAAGAGTGAAATAAGATGCATTTATGCATGATATTACTAAAGAAATGCTCATCCATCTAAAGGGTTTCTAATTCTTTTATCTTGATTTAAAACCTAAGCTTTAGGTGAGGTGTGTTTAGTTTTTATTTTGAGTTGTTAAGTTTGGTAAAAAATTTATTTTTCTCTAAAGAGCCTAATCTAGATCCAGGCCATACATAAAGCAAGGAAGAAACTAGGAAAAGCATGCCACTTAATGCAAAATGCTAAACAAATCATCAACCAATTTATAAAGCTAATCGCAAAAAAGAATAAAGGTCGTGTGGCACCACCGCGACAAACCAAAATATCAAATGGGTATAAGCTCTACCCTTATCCAACCCGGATTACATATGAATTAAATTACAATTAAGCAAGGAATTCATTGTTATGGGGCTCTTCAAGCTTTATTCTTCTTTCTTCTTCTTCTCTTTCTTCTTTTCTTTTCTTATTTTCTTCTCTGGTTCCTTCTTTTGGATGGTTGGAAGGTAGATGCTCCAAGGCTTCACATGGTGCATAAGATAGGATCTTATGACCAATGCTCATCCTAATCCCCATAACAATCATTCCAAAATCCTAATTGCACAAATTTACATGAAAAGGAAAAATAGAAATCAAACTAACTCCTGCAAAATAAAGGTTAGCTAAAATAAACCACACAAATCCCAAGCATGTATATTAAACTTATCACCCCACATATGGGTGGCTAAGTCCACCTGGCCTATTGAATTATGCTTAGGGGTATAATACACCTGCAAGCAAAAGCATTTATATTTTTATTTATGATAGCACTCCTTAAGCATAATCCCCTGCAAAAAAGAATAGTTAGACTAACAACGTCCTACCATTCACTCTACAAGAATACACCCTAACATCCAGTCTAAAAATATATATCACAAAATAAAACAAACATCAAACCATGCATCGACATAACCTAAGGCTAGAAGTGATGACTTAGGCTAATGTGTGTGCTTGGAAGGCTTGTGTGGTATGCTTAGCTATGGCTTTAAGTTCACATTTTCTAAGTGTGAAGAACATGTTCAACTTAGAGGAGGATTTCATTTAAGTTGTTTAATTATTTTGGGCTGATTTTATTTCATGTTTTGATTTTCTTTAAGTGGATCCTACAAATAATTACTAAGTTATGAAGAGAGGGAAAGAGAAGAGAACTTCTCTTTTCTTTCCTAACCTAAGTAATTTCTAAAGTAGATTCACATTTTAGTTTCATTTGAGTGAATGTTTTGATTAAATATTTTAATTAATCCTAAGTTTAAATTAACTCTAAACAAACTTATTCAAAAAGTTAAATAAAATGAATCAAAATTTACATAACACACATTACTTCATTTCTTTCCCAATATATAGCATGCATATGGATAGACCCTAAGCATATCTATACATACAAATGAGAGAATTTAACACACTTTATGATGCATGCTAAGTAATCTATTTAAGTAAATTTAGAATTTGAATATGCATGATTTTTTTTTATTAAGTAGAAAAGGTTTTGCTAATCCAAATTTTCACATACACATATGAAAGTAAGAAAGGAATAAGTGAGTACAACACCATTATTAACTAGAGGTGTAAGGTACAAGACCTACTTAGGGCTACTTAAAGTCTCACAACCTTGGGATTTTCTAAACTAATATACCACTTTTCTTAAATACAAACATATGTATAAAAGAAATGAAATAGAAAAGGAGAATGGAAAAGTTGTTTAATGGATTCATTTTTGTTTATGCAATTTATGTATGCAAGTATAGGTGGTCCTTCTGAAGTGATATCATAGGGATGAATAGGATATGAAATTAGGTGAGCATTAGGTTCTTTTCAAATGAATCATACACCTCACCAAATTCCTAATCAAAACTATGCCAACATAAGAAAGAAAGGAAACCTATGCTAGGCATACCTTTATATTCTATCACATGAAAACTTGTAATTAAAATATATGTAGAATACTTTTAGATTTGGTATTTGGTTTATATGTTTTGAAAATAATTTGGATTTAGTAATGAAAATAGCCACTCATATTTCTACTTTAGCCAACACATGCAAATTTGACATAAAGTAAACAATTTCATTTTAAAATTTGAATTTGGCATGAAACTTTAACATGTTGGGGAAAGATTCAAAGTAATGAAGGCATGTAAACAAGTTCACTTCACTTAAATCTTAAAGACATTCTCACAGAATAAGAAAGTTTAAAATAAATCAAAGTGAATTCAAAGTGATTTTTGTTTAGTTTGAAGTTTGATTTAATATTTAAAAGGTGAGATGAGTTTGCTATTCCTAACCCATTCTGACATGTGTTTGATATTTTTGTTTAATTTTTAGGTTATTAGATCCATTTTTATGCATTGATAGGTTGAGGTATGAATTAAGTAACTTAATTAACCCTTACCTACACCACCTTAGAATAATTAACCAAATAATTATGAGCCAATGAGATGACATAAAACCAAAAAAAAATTTAAATTTGCAATCCACCTAATAAGGAAGAGGCCTAATGCAATTTGGCTCAGAATTAAAAGTTAATTAAGCTAAGGGTTTAGCTTAAGTAATTTTAAAATACCCTTTCACAGAAGTGAATTGGGTTTTAATTTCCTTAATTGAACATAGGCTATTAAACACCTAAGCATCTACCCAAAGTAGATTAGTTAAGTTCTAGAATTTTTTTAGAATTTTTAGAAATTAATTAAAGGAATAATTAATGAATTAACCTTAATTAAGAGGAGATTAAGAAGAGAAGAGAGGGTTTAGGGAATAGCTTAGGGGAAATTCCCCAAAATTATTCTATAAACCTCCTACTTATTGGATCTGACCTTAATCAACCCTAATCATAGGTTAAAATTACTAATCATACCCTAATTAAGGAAATCATATGTAGTTCTTCTAATCAAGCTTTCAACAAATCCCAAGAAAATTAGAGGTAGAAGTCATCCCCTAAATCATACCCAAGAAATTTGGGATTAATCAAAGGCTTAATTATAAAGTAATTAGCAAAATAAACTTTCTAATAAAACCCAAATTCAGAAACAAATGTAACTCAAAACTCATTGAAATTAATTTTAAAATATGCTAGGTTGAATTATCTTTTCGTAGAATTTTATTTCATAATTTTCTAAATTTTCTAGAGGGAGTTACAAATTTTGGAAGATCCTTAAATTAATTAGGAATTAATTAAGCATTTTTAAGTAATCCTAGCTCAGATGACGTGGCGGCGCGTGGTCGACGCTTTACATATTACGCCATGAGGGGTCACTTAAGTTGTCAAATCCCATATGGCGGTTGGCGGTGCACGTGGTTTGATCCCTTCCATTCAATCAAAGATCGGACGGCCAGGGATCTCCTCGTGGTTAAAAATGGATAAAAGGATATCTAAATGTGCGGAATTATCTCAATCGTCCATCTAAAATGCACAGATGGATGGCTGAGATCTCCCAAGTTTTTCCCCCTGATCAATAGAGATTGTCCATGATCGAGGAAAAGATCCAAGCTTGATCTAGCATGGATTAAAATCAAACTCAACCCACACCATCTAAAGCAAGAGATCGGAAAATCCAATGGTCAAAAATCCATGGGGTGAAAATTTCTTTCACAAATCTCCACATCACATTAAGTTTAATGGTCAAAAAATCCCATACCTCACCGAAGGAGATCACCGACACTCGATTCCCTTGGAGAAGCTTCATCTTATTGAGACGAAGCTTTGTTGAGAGTATGAGCACTTGAGGTTGAGTGGATTGATGTATGGACCAACTCCTTTAGCTTGAGCTCAGCTTTGATCCAATTTAATCTCCCCTTGCTTCAAGAACGTGGAAGAAAGCTTGGGTGCACTTGACTTGGTCCTCTGATGAAGCTTGAAGAGGGAATTGAGTGGAGTTTGAGTGTGGAGAAAGTTGGAGAATGGATTAAGCTCCCCTATTTTCACTGTTCAAAAATCAAGAAATGGAGAAATTGCAAGAGCTCTAAGATGCTTGTTATCACTCTCTGATGGCCCCTAGGTCTCACTAGTACTTAATCGAATTTAGGAATGATGCATTTGAGTTTGTTTAGGGGGAGTATATCTCCCCCTTGAAGGATCGGAGGGCCAGCAATGCACTTGCCATTTTGATTCAATTGATCATAGGTAGTGAGTTGTTTGATCAGTTAAGAGTGTGCACATGGTCAATTTGAGCCAAGGAGTGGATTGCCAAACTCCCATGTGCCTTAATTTGAGTTTGAGAGGGAGTTTGAATTTTCAATTTTGACCCATAGGGTCGGGTTTGGTCTAGGGACCAAATGGGCTGACCCAAACTCATTGGGTTGGGTGCACCACTCTCCCATAGGTCCCCTTGAGCTTTTAGGAAAGCCTCAAGTAGATGTGAAGAGGGTATGAATAAATTACCCATGGATTAAGCCAAATTTTGTTTTATGGCCTAGGGGTAGGATGATCATTTTGTTGTTTTTCCACTTTGGATATGTTGGGTATGTGGAGAAATTAGGTTTGGCCTAGTTTCATGAGATTTGGAATTCATTTGATAGGGTTTGGCTCATGTTGACCCATTTAGGTCAAAATGGGTCAACTTGGGTTAAGTTGACCAATTGGTCAAATTAGGTCAAACCAAGGGTTGGGTCGAGTTCATATGATCATTTGAAATGCTTTGGTGGCTTTGGTTTGGTTCAATTTGGAATAGTTTTGAATTTGGCTCATAAGACTTCATTTAGGTCAAATGGGTCAAGTTGACCTATTTGACCCATTTGACCTATTTGAGGTAGGTCAAGGGTAGGTTTAGATTAGGCTAGTCATATGGAGTGGATTGGTATCTTTGTTTCCAATCAATTTGGGTTAAGTTCAATTTTGGCTCAACATGACCCCTTTAAGTCATGTTGGGTCTAAGGTCAGTTGGGCTAGGTTAGGTCTAGTTGGGCAATTGAGGCTTTGTTCAAGTTCCACAAGTGTCCCATTGATTCCAATCAATTTGTCTTAGATCAAGTTTTGACACATTTTGACCCTTTAGGACAAAATGGGTCAACATGGGTCAAGTGACCAATTGGGCTAGGTTAGGCTCAAATGTTGGCTTGGTCAAGTTCAAACATAAGTCATGAGTGAACTTAGATCAATGATTTCAATCAATTTTGCCTATGGTGGAATTTGGCTATGTTAGGTTTCATTTTGGGTTAAGTGTTGACTTGGTCAACTTTTAGGCTTGACTTTGTTTGACCCAATTTGATTGATTGATCATCCCATGATGATTGTTGATCATGATGTGAGGAAAATATGAGTTTGGTTCAATCCAATTTGGTTAGGATTAGAATTTGACTCATAAGGATACTTTAGCTCACTTTGGGTCAAGTGAGCCTAAGTGGGTCAAATGGCTTGGTCAAAGCTTGATTTGAAGTTGGATGATCTTTTATATGGACTCATGATTGAAATATGAATCCATTTACAAGTGGTTTGAATTCAAATGGGTTCAGATCCATTTGACAATTTCATATTCAAAGGAAGAATATGAAGGGATTTTGGTTTTGATTTTTGACTTGGGTTTTGGTTATTTGATTGAAGTTTGGATTTATGTATGAGCTCATGATTATAGGTTTGATTGAATCATGAGATAAAATCAAGAGTTTGGCTTGATTTGAAATTGATTTGGCTAAGTTCAAGATTTTGACTTTAAAGGC
This sequence comes from Cymbidium sinense, assembly GCA_021442155.1. Taxonomy (NCBI): domain Eukaryota; kingdom Viridiplantae; phylum Streptophyta; class Magnoliopsida; order Asparagales; family Orchidaceae; genus Cymbidium; species Cymbidium sinense. Next base: position 42,452,134 of record CM038231.1, on the reverse strand, counting down.
TTAGATTAGATTTTGAGTTGATTTGAGTTTGATTTTTGGAATAGGTTTTGATTGTTTGAATTTATATTGCATTTATATATGTGAATATAAATGAGAATATATATGGATCATGAGAAAATTTCAAGGATTTGAAGTAGTTTAATCATGATTTGGGCTAAGTCCATTAAGAAAGGTTTAAGGGACTTAGGAAAATTTGGAGTAGGGATTTAAATATTTAAAATTAATTTGATTGATTTATATTTATATTTCATTTATATATGTAAATATAAATGAAATTATAAAATAATTATGAGAAAATCCCCTGACTTTGAATTGATTTGATGAAGATTTAGGCTAAGTTCATTAATGGAAAATTAATGACTTAAAGAGATTTTAAATTGTGAATTTAATTTGAGGGTTTGATTTGATTGATTTATATTTATATTTCATTTATATATGTGAATATAAATGAGTTTTGAGAAAATCCCAAGGATTTGAATTGATTTAGATCATGATGAGGCTAAGTTCATTAATGTAGAACTTAAAGAACTTAAGAAAATTTCATGAATTGATTGGAATTTTTAGTTTAGTTTGATTGATTTGAATTTATATTGCATCTATATATGTGAATATAAATGAGAATATAAATGAGTTATGAGAAATTCTCAAAGATTTGACATGGTTTTGATCATCATTTTGGTTAAGTCTTTAAGAAAGGATTAAGGACTTAGGAAATTTAAACTTAGGAATTTTGATGGATTTTGGTCATGGATTTCAATCATGGATTTGATTTGAGTTTGTAGAAAATCAAATAGAATTGATTTGAAGAAGGAAAGTGAAGAATGATCTAAGCTAAGGGTAGGAAATTATCCTAACACTAGTAAGGCATGACCTATTCCTATGGCTAACTCTTCTAAGTCTTCTAGGGCTAGGTTGAGTGTCCACCTAATCACTAGATGTGTCTTAAGACTAAGGCACTCTTAAAGTATAAGAGAAGTCTTATGTCTAAGATGAAGGGGTTGAGAGCTCATCCTAAAAATGAGGTCAACATGCTCCTAAATAAAAAAGCATTTTATATTCATTTATTATTACAATGATCCCTTAAGCAAAATCTCTTGCATAAAACATCATTAGCCTAATAACATCCTAACATCCAGTCTATGCACAAGCCATCCAAACATCCAATCTAAAATATTACATCACAAAATAAATCATATCACCATAGCATACACTAGCATAACCTAATACTAAGATCAATGACTTAATATTCTAATGTGTGTGCTAGGGTTTAGTGTGGTATGTCCTGATAGTGCTTTAGAATTAGGATTTTTCTAAAGTTTAAGATTATTTAAATCACCCATCAAGGGTGGTTTCCTTTTAAGTCTTCTAGTAACTTGACTAAGTTTTAATTTATGCATTTTTATTTTGTTCACTTCTTACTTAAGATTTAATCATTATGAAAAGAAGAATGAGACTTAACTCTTTCATCCCTAACGTATGTTGATTTTCAAAGATAGATTATTATTATTTTAACTATTTTAATAGATAATTTGTGAATTTTTTTAGCCTAAGTTTAGATTAGTCTTAATGAATCCTATTCAAACATGAAAGGCATCTTAAGACCAATGAAGTTAAGTCACCATCACATGAATAATACTCCACTACTTCCTTTCATTATCAATAACATCCATATTCTTTCTTTTTAGTTTCTTTAATATTTGATTTGGTATATATATACATGCAATGTACATGTATTTTACATACTTAATAAATGTTGATGCATGAATTTGATACAGAAAAGAGATTTCATCTCATATTGAAGCATATGCAAATATGTATAAGGAATTTAAGCAAGTATGTGTCGTTGCTAAACTAGGGAAGTGAGTTTTTATCTAAGACCTTCTTAGAGCTACTTAAATTCTCATGTTCCTGAAATATCCAGACTATCTACTTGCCAATTCAAATATATATATATATATATATATATATATATATATATATATATATATATATATATATATATATATATATATATATATATAAAATCATGAAAATGTTGTGTATAAATATCTTTTGTTTACGTAATGCTTAATGGAACAAAGAAAAGGCTTTTACTTTATGTTCTAACATATGTATACACATAAATAAAATTAAGCAAGTACGTGTCATTGTTAAACCAAGAAAGTGAGATTATCTAATACCTCCTTAAGGCTACTTAAAGCCTCATATTCTCAGGATCTATAGACTATATTCTTGCCAATTCAAATATATGAACACATAATTATGAATGATAAGAATAAAACCATCAATTGCCATCTTTTGATTATATGTAAATGAACATTTCATTTTCACATAATTAATTATTTATACTACGCATTGATTTAAGTTTTGAATTATTTAAGTCATAATTAACTTATAGTTTAAAAATAGTTTGTGATTTACTAATGATAGTAGCCACACCATATAATAACATTTGTCCAACTCATACAATTTAGATGAAATCATATTCTCTTAACTTTAAGACATGAATATGCGAAGCACATGTCATGCACATTTATGATAATTGAATAGAAGTAATTGAATATCACCACATAACATACTTGTTTTCATTAGATCCTAAGGACAATCAATGTAAATAAACATCCCTTAAATCTAATCAAAGTTTCTTTAACGTTTAATCTTAATACTCAAGTTGTTAAACTCTAAAGAAGAGAAAATAATACTTAGAATTCACTACATCCAGTATTGGTTAGTTAATATGTTGAAGGAAGGAAATTAAATATATTTTATGGATTAATTAAGTTCAATCTATTAATCATATCCACTTGATCACCCTCCCCAAGCTTCTTTAATTTAATTAATCACCTAAACATGAACCTTCAATGATATGCTTTGAAAATAATAAAATTTGCAATGCACCTAAAGAGATCTAATGCAATTAGACTCGTGCTTAAGAATTAATTAAATCAAAAATAATATTAAAGATAAATACTCTTATGATTTTCCCACACCAATAGAAGAATCATAATTTCTTTAATGACTTTATGTTATTAAATACATAAAGAGATTAATGGATTGCACTTGAGTTACTTAATTTGATTTCATTTACATTTCATTATTATTTTTTGTTAATTTACCCTTAAAAACTAAACATATTAATTAAACCCTTTAAGAGTATATATTTGAAAATAATTAGGAGAGGGAGTCCAAATTAATCCCCATGTCATCCCCACTATTTTCATTAATTAATCAACCTTAATTACTTAAATTTATTATGATTTTTTGAAGTTCTGGCTATTTAATTATATTTTTAAACTTAATTAAATCATTTTAAACTATCAGTGCCACATGGATGCTAATGCGGCAATGCTTTCCACATGATGTTGTGGCATTAGTTATTTAAAATGTTTGACATGACTACTAGCTCGGCGACGGTTGATGCAGTTTTGTCTCGGTCGTTCGATCTTAGATTGGATGGTTGACATTAATCCCATGATTATGGAGGGATTAAATCAAATTTTCTAGCGTGAAATCATGATTGTTTATTCTAATCACACGGAATGGACAGCCGGTGATCCGTCATCCCGTGAGCATCGGAAGACGGACACTGTCTACCTTCTATCACTCGATCTGAGCCCACTTAGCTCATTTGATGGTGAAATCAACTCCAAAATGATCAAGAAAGAGTTCTTAAGTAGATCCTATGATGGAAGTCGCATAAAATCACAATTCATTTCAAGAAAACACCAACACCTAATGACCAAATCTATGGTTGCCAGATTTTTACTTTATCAGAGTTATAGACCGGTGGTCCATCAATGGATGTAGCTTCATCTTGAAGAGACAAAGTCCTATTGAGAAAATCTCGAGTTGCCTCCCCACCGATAGGTCTGTGGACCAAGCACCTCCAAGGAAGTCGTCAAAGTTAGTCTATGGATTCCCTCTAGTGGTTGAATCGATCAAGAATAGATTAGTTTCCATTCACTAGAGTGTAGTGAAGGTGTGGAGAAAGTTAATATGCTTTTGATGGAGATTTAGTGAGGTTAGATGGATGGAGCTCTTGGGTGTAGGTGAGCTTAGTCCTGAAAATGGTCGAGTTCTTAGGGGGCTCATGGAAAAGCTTAGGACTCTATGGAATTCTCTAGGAAAGTCTCTGCTGAATTTTAATGGATGGGGAGGAATATACTCTCCTCCTCAATTTAACCAAAGGCTATGATTGGCTCAGCCTTTGGCAGTCATTGGCCGGAGTGGGTGGCTGAAAGTGTTAAGGGATTATTGAGGTGGATTGTCTGAGAGGCTGAGGAACTATAGTGGGTTGTCATGGAATGTACACTCCTCCTTAGGTGGACCAATGGTTGCCCATGGGTGAGCTCACCCTCTCTTGGTCAAAGGCTAAACCTAACAACCTTGTGTTAGGTTGGGTCAATGGTCCTCCGTCTAAGAAGATCCAAAGATAGCTTCCAAGGAATAGGGAGGAGAGAACCCTTCTAAATGAGAATTTTGTCTCATTAAGAGGGCTTGGTTCAATGAGTTTGACCCAACCTAGGTTCACCATGGGTTGGGCCCACTTGGGCAGACCTATGGTGACCCAAGGATAAGTCATGCTAAGTTTGGTTGGGTTTAGACTTAGTTTGGTTGAGTTTGGCTCAATTTGATTCATGTAGGTCAAATGGGTTCAATTGGGCTAAGTTGACCATTTTAACCAAATTGGATAAAAGAGTTTGGTTAAGTTTAATTGATCATTTAAAATGAGTTAGTGCACTTTGTTTGATTCTATTTGAATTAGATTTGGATTTGGTTCACATGGTTCAATTTGGGTCAAATGGGTCACGTTGACCAATTTGACTAAATTGGCCAAATTAGCTTGAGCATGGATTATGTTCATGTTAAATTGATCAATGGTAATTGATTGGAATAGTTGATTTGAATTGATTTGGATTAAGGAGTGATTTTGTTCAATTTGACCCTTTAAGTAAAATTGGGCTAAGTAGGTCAATTGGGTTGGATTGACCAAGTTGGGTCCAAATGAAGGTTGGATAATTCCCAATATCTAATTAGTGATTGGTTAGAAGTATTGGTTTCAACCAATTTGATTTAGAATTTTATTTGGCCCAATTTGGTCATTTAGTTCAAATTGGGTCAACTTGGATCGAAAGGACAACTTGGCTTAGTTAGGTTTAAATAGCTTAAATTGGTGGCTGATTCATATTTAATATCCAATTTGTGGTCTATGAAAGTCATTTATTGCAATTGATTTTAGTTTAGAACATGATTTGGCCTAATTTGGCCCTTTAGGCCACTTTGGGTCAACTTGGGTTCGTTAGATCTAATTGATTATAGTGGAGTGTTCAATAGTGGTCTACAATCAGTAATGAAGAGATTGGGTAGCTTGGTTTGATCCAATGGGAGTTTGATTGAAGTTTGGTCTAATTGAACCTTTTTGGTTACCTTGGGTTAAGTGGTTTGGGTCAAGTCAATTTGGACCAATTGAGACTATGAATGGTTGGAATATATTCAATAATGAATTTGAAGTTGATTGGTGGCTTTGACTATAATTGATTTAGGTTTGATTGGGTCTTGGCTCATTTGAACCTTTTAGGTCAAATGGGCTAACTTAAGTTACTTAAGTCTAATTGATTTAATAGGTTTGATGGCAAGTGTTGGAATAGATTGAAAGGATCCATTGGATAGTCATAATGATTAAAAGAATTAAATTGGGTTTGATTTGCTTAAATTAGTTTGAATGGAGTTATAGGATTGAAGTGGGTTAACTCGAGTTAAGACTCAAGTTAATTTTGCTTGGAGCTTGGATTGGAAACCAAATTCAAACAAGATAGATTGAATTTAAATGAGTTTGGGTTGGTTTGATTTCAATCAATGAGTTTGGGTTTAAGTGAATTGATTGATATAAGTGTCGATTAAGGTAGGTGAATCCCACTTGTCCTAAGATAAGCTCTAGACCTAGTGTTATGCCCTACAAATTTCTAAGCATGGGTTTAGTGTTCCCTTAATCACTAGAAGTGTCTTAGCACTAAAGAAATATAAGTGTGTAGAAGAATCCTAGACTTAGGATGGGAGTGAGCAATCCTCACTCCAAAAGTGAGGTCAACACATGCTCTTCACAAAAAGAAGCTATGAGCACCACTTTTGTAGATTATTTTGCAAATTGTAAACTTTCAACAAGGTTGTTAAAAACTACATGGTCCCATCTTAATGACCTTTTTCCATGAGTGCTCGATGAAAGAGTCCTATGTTCAATGGAATGCCCTCTTCTCGCAAGAACAAGATAAAGGTCGTGATGCTCGCCACCAAGTTAGAAATTATTTGGGTAGGCACCACTCTAAAAAAATTAAGAAGGTCTACCCACTCATATGAGAGAGGAAGCCTAAACCCATTCCTAATGTAAGCAAGTGGAATGTACAACATGGATGTCATATCAAGCATTAAGTGAAGAAATGATTACTTGAATCCCATGATTATTTCAAATGATAAAAGCTATAGAAAATATAATTAACTCATGATAATAGAAAAAATAATTAACTCACAATAGTAGAAAAAAAAATCAATTAGTGTATACGAGTAGAGAAAATACAAAATATTTATTACTTTTATTTATTTTCACAAAATGAGAAAAAAAAGTCAAAATAATCACTACATTTTTCAATAATTTGATTACATGGGTTCAATGCCAGTCCTTGGTGAGTCTACCTTTCTCACGCATATATTCAAATATGAAATTCATGTCATAAAGGAGAACGGAAGTACTCTGTGACTTGACTAAGTTTTGATGCAATGTTATCTAAGCCCTTATAGTTGTGTAATTATGCTAGTACTCAACCTCCAAGTGTCATTATTGAGACTCCGCTGCCCACTATGATCACAGCTTGCCTATGTCCCACTACGTTAGGTCAAAGGATTATATTAGAAGGGTGACCTCCCATAGTAGAGTGGTGACCTCGAAGGAGTTAGTGAATCCTCACTTGCATTTCTTCATGTCTTCCCCAAGTAGCCAAATAGACTCGCCCTTCATAGACTCGCTACTATCTCTACAAGCAAAAGAAGGAAATCTGACCATCATCACTCTAATGTTAGTTAAAGTGAAGATGGTCACTATGATGGGAGCGTTGATAGTATCCCATTGCTGATGTGAACTCTCTACCAAGTCCATGCATGGTGCCACCAATTGAGTCTGTGGCAAAACTAAAGTTGCCACTAATCAGAGAAAAAGGAACTCAATAAAAATTGGAGAAGAGAATTTAATAAAGGGATTTGCTATAGGTCCAACCTACGAGATAGAATGCCACCTATCAAGTAACCAGAATTTCACTTTACTCGGGAAGTGGCCTAGCAAATCATTCATGGATAAGTGAAGTGATTTTAGAACATTACAAAGACTGATAGAGGAAATAACTTGAATGGTCGGTGAGTGCCCCTCACCATCTTTTACTTAGGCTTGAATGCTAGTTATGCTTAGTTGTGATTAAAAATGAAATTAAGAAACATATACCAAAAAGACTAGTAGTACGCAATAACAGGAAAAATCTCACCTTAGTAAGGCATTCTTTTATAGCCGCCTTTGTGGTAGCCAGTCCAACCATTTAGCTCACCAGCACTTTTTTATGCCAAATAAATGGTACCTCCTCTCCTCCTTCCTCTTCTCTAGGAATACTCATGGGTCACATCTTATGAACACTCACCGTAGCAACCCATCCCTCTATAAGGTGAGGGTTATATTCTTCTTACAGGTTTAAAGAAGTGGTCGACGCTGCATTTTCTACAGTTGGAGGAGTTGAAATACTCATCTCAACCATAGGAATGGCAATGACCTCTTATAATTTATTAGCTTTATTGGCCTTCTTTCAATAACCTACCCACAGCGTTGCAAGGTCGATATCACTGTGAGGCCTCTTAGCATCCATAGCTATTATATTTTCTTAAATTTTGCAGGCTCAACACAAGAAGTCAAATAATTTACCTATGTAAGAAGTTAATGAAATGATGAACATGTTGAAGAAAGAATAAATGATCCATTTATAGCCTTGGTGCATTGAAAGATCAGATTCATTCAGAATGTGATGTGACCTCTCAATAATTGCATAAATCTTTTCAGATCATTAAATATTTAAAGCTAATAATTTTTTCATTTTTTTAATCCTTTTTTCTAAGGGACTCTACAAAGAGTTAATGAATCAGGGAGCTAAATATATACCTAAGGTAGTGGGTAGACCCTAAGTGACCGAATGAGTCTATCTATCAAGACAAGCATACTTGTGTAAAAGATACTTGACAAATTAGAATAAATATACTCATTGAAAGGTGTGTCCTATAAGAGAATATCATTTTGATCCTGTGAGTTGAGGACTTAGAGAATAACAACCCTGAGAATGATGCATGAATCAACTTGCTAGCAATAAGAAAATACTTAAAGGAGCTTAATGGATATTCTTATCATTACAATCCATGAATGTACTCACATGATAGAGGGCTACTATCCCCCATTGTTTGACAGATACCATGCTCGCTCATATGTATACCCCCATCATCTTAGGCAGGAATCAACTTATGATCGATTTACCTTAAACATTTGATATTTAAAAGTTAATCTCCTCTATTATATGGGAACCTTTTTTTTCTCTCTTTAGGTCCCTTCTCTTTGTACTTTGATCTTCAAGAATAAAAGTTATTATTTCACTTATGTTTCATTACTTCTTTGTCATCTTGCTTGCAATATTATTGACTAACCCTATTTCCTAGGTATCTTAAATAGTTCCTTTTGAATCCACCAATAGATTTATATTCAACACTTATTTGGGTGATCAAACTTAACATCAAAGAATATCATATTACTTAAAGGGTAGTGATACCACCTTACAATAAATTCAATTACTTAAAAGGACTTCTAAGGCTATTGAGTCTGCATATACTAGATATTTTTCACATGGATTACAAGGATGGAGTAAGGTAGAGTTTATTATACCTGTGTTACAAGTTTTCTATAAAGGTAAGCCCCTCATAGCCAATTATGTTCTATATGATGTAATCTCCTAAGAAAACTTTTAATTAAAGTGATTAGTCAATGAATTATTCTTTTTAAATTCTAAAGAAAGATAAGTAGGAAGTGCTTAGATACTAGGAAGCACAATAAGCACTTCAACCTATTTCATGATTAGGCTTTGTATTATTGAGGTTCAATTTTATATTTAGTTTTGAGTTAATATTTTAATAGAATGCTAGGGATTATATCCTAATAACATAAGATTATATAAACACCTAAGAAGTAATGACTTATACCCATAGTATAAGAGAAAAAGGCAGCCTTGAATCCTAAAACTAAAGGTGCTTCGGCATAAGCTAAAAACCCATCCCTAAAGGAAATGACCCATCCTAACTCTTCTAGAATTATTGCTTACCTATTTGAGCTATTAGCTAACGCCTCATATACTTTAAAACCATGTGACTAGTCTAATGAAGTGCAATATAGCTAGGTTGTTATTAATTAGGAAAGAAGTCTAAGAACCTGAACTCTATGATCATGCCTTGTATGAAAATACTACTAACTAATATATATATATATATATATATATATATATATATAGTGAGTCAAGCTGGCTTGTGATCCAACTCAAACTTGGCTCGATAAATGACTGATCAGCCAAGCTCAAGCCTCCCCAGCTCAACTCATTAGCTTGCAATCGAACTTATTTAACAAATGTAAATATAAAATATACTTAAAATATATCAAATTCAAAATATAAGGAAAACTTTTTCTTGAAGGTGGCTATCCTCACTAGATAGTTTCCCCTCATATGCAATAGAAGGAGGACCTATTTTAAGGAGAAAGACAAGATGTTTCTTGGGTCATAAAATCTATTAGTTTCTAATTGCTTTTAATATTAATACCTAAGTCCTCAATTTGAGTCAATTAATTTAGCTGGGTAAAAAAATTAATTTGTCTTTAAAGAGTCTAGCAAAGGGTTCGGGCTGACAAATGATCAAACATCATCAGAAAACAAAACTAGAAAAAGCATGTAATTTTTAGTTCACAATATTGTGTAATCAAACAATTAAAATAATACAATAAAAATTTAGTGTAGCTGAGTTCTGCTATACACCTTGGAAGAAAAAAATGTGTAGTCGAGTTTTATCCTTATACAACCCGCACTATAGAAAAATTATAGTTTTTATGAACTTTTAAATAACCTGTTGAATAAATGATGAATTTTCAATTGAAAATTTTGCTGACAAAATTTTCCACTGAAAAAATAACCACACACATTTCACCTAAATTTGGTTTAATTTCTTATACAATTGCCACCAAAAAACCTTTTAGGTGATTGTGAGCCAGAAAATTGATTAAATAGGGCTCGCCAACCCAACGGTTGACCCCCTACCTCCACTCTTCCAAAACTTATTTTCCATCTCTCTTCCTTATAATTGATGGATTCCCAAGTAAGGGTACTCCGGTTCAACCCTAAAACACACATTTTTCAGATTTCTTTATGAAATTGAATGTAAATTATTTTTTCTTGTAGAGTTAATTTTTTATCATTTCATCTATTCATTTTTTAGAAAAGGATTTAAAGACCTACAAGAGAATGTTCTACTTGCCATTTATTATATGATTTTAGAGGCTATACACATCTATGCATTCAACTAAACACATGTGATGGTGCCACAAAAGAGCAATTGTGCCAACTTTTTTGAGTCATCCATTGAATGGAAAAGCATTGAAGTATTTCAATCATATTACCTAAATTTTGTTGTTGAACCACATAACGATAGACTTGGCCTATGTGTTGATGATTTCACTCTTCCTTTTCCAACATTTGGTAAAACATTTGGGTAAAAGCACTTTGAGCTATCTTAATGATAAAGAGCTCAAGGCAGTAACAACAAATGTTATTATCAACTATGATGTGGTTCAACCATTTCTAGAGTAAGTATTTCAATCCAGTGATATTCAATTTTTCTCCAGAATGAATGATATGATAAATATGTAATCAAGTTAATTTTCTATCTACGCACAAATTATTCATTCACTCCTTAAAAGTGGATGATGTAAGTATTATTAAGGTCAAAGAAGAATTCCCTACATGGTTTAGGCTACATGTAAGTACTTTTACTTACAGTCTAATTTTAATTAGTTATACTTTATTACTAAGGTCCACTTAATAAGTACATGATCAAGAATTTTATGATCTTGCATGGGGACTCATGCAAATTATGAATATGTGGCCAATTTATGATGTAAATGGCTATAGAATTTATACCAGTTCTTGGACTGAAATAAGAAGAACATATAATGGGAGTGTGTGTGTCAAGGGAAACACTCATTCATATGAGAGACTGATTATTATGGTATTTTACAAGAAATTATGCAATTATAATATCTATGATCAAATGAGAGGAATGTTGTCTTATTCTATTATGATAGGTTTAATCCTATTCATAATAAAAGAATAAGGACTCATAAGTCATATTGCATAATTAAAGTGAAGTTGAGTATAAAATATGTAAAGTTTGATTCTTTCATCCTTGTGCATTAAGCCACAAGTTTAATGCCTTAGATATCCTGGAAGAATTGTGGAGCTCCGGAATGGAGGAAAATATGACACCACATAGAGTTTAGGAATATTCTATGTAGATGACAAAATACAGTATAAAGGAATAAACATATTATCTTGAAAAATAAACATGCTTTCATATAATGGATTCGATCATTTCAATAAAAGACTCCTAAGGCTAATGGGTCTTTCGTGTATCAGAGAATTTTCCATGAACTATATAGAAAAGTATAATAGGGTTTATTTTAAATTGGGATCATGATTCCCTATAAAGGCAAGCCTTTATACTTAATTACATCTTAGGAAGGGTCTCTTCCTAAGAATACTCTCGATTAAAAAAAATAACTGGTTATTTTTAAAGACTGCTAAGATAGCTTTCAAAGGATTGATTTTTGGAAATTCAATTGGTAGAGGTCCAAATTAGAGAGAATTATTTTCCAGAGTCAAATGGAAGAAAGTAAGAAATATCTATTGATACTGGGATGCCCAGTAGACATTTCAACTATCCTATGATTTGGCTTCAAATTTGGGATTTAATTTTAAATTTTAAATTATCATTTTCTTAGAAAACTAGGACTTAGATTCTAACAGCATAAGACATAAAAACACGTAGAGTTGAAGGCTTATTCCTAAAAATGATGCTTTAGAACCTAGTCTATAGGTGCTTCTAACACATGTCAGATGCTCAACCTAGTTCTATCATTGGGAATCATTGGCCATTCTCCTCACTTGAGGAAACCAACCTATCTCTGACTCTTAGGCTTACAGCCAGTCTAGAGAAGGCTGCCAGCTAACACCACCTAAGTGCATTTTAAATTCATGAAGTCAAGTTATTTGAATGAAAGATGGTTGGGGTGTTATATTTTTAGGAAAGGAATCTTTAAACCTAGACTCACTCCTTAATCCTTAAGATTATGTAAGGTATGAAGATGCATCTAACTAATGCACATTTTTTAGCTTTTTACAAAGTTTGACTCAAGATTCATTTTAGGCCATAGGTATGCAATTTATGCCTAATGTCATGCAATTAGAAATGGTTTTGGGCCAAATCAATATTAGAAGATAGGCTTCCCCAAGAAGTGGTCATCCTCATAAGATAGGTGGCCCTTATGTGCAATGGGTGAAGTTTCCCAATTCAATGAGTATATAAGACAATATGATCACATGATTTTAAACCTAATTATTTTTAATTGATTTTATGTTGTGTTAAGCCTAAGGATTTAGTTTATGTGAAGATTTGAAATTCATTTATTTTTATGTTTCGATTAATTTAGTTCAATAGAAAATTTAGTTTTCCCTATGACGCCCAGGCATTCATTCACAGAATAAACACAGCACAAAAAGAAACCTAGAAAAAGCATGTTGTTTTTATTGCACTCCCAAAATAAATCAAGTCAAATTAAATAAATAGAAATAGGCCAATGTAGTCGGGTACCATTGTACACCCCAGAAGAAAGAATAATGGGCAGTCAAGTTCTTCCCTTATACAACCCGGCCAAGAATTATAAGTTTAGATCTATGGATCTTCTTTCCAGGAAAATCTTCTTCTTCAGGGACATCCATCAAGCTCCACAGGGGACCACTGCACCATCTTCTGGTAGAGTTAACTCCTGCTAATCCTAGACCCCATAGATCCTAACCTAATTCTAAGCTCAAATTTACATTTTAAAATTCATAAAAAAAAATATTAAGTCCTGCAAAATAGATGTTAGGAAATACAAACAGCACACAGTAGTTATATTTTACAAACATATGAACTTAGTATTAGTTGCTTCCCAAGCCTGCATATCTTATAGACTATGTTAAGGGATTTTCAGCTTTTGCAAGCAAACAACAATTTTTTGATTTTGATTTATAACAGCAATCCCTTTAACACAGTCCCCCATAGAAAATAGTGTTAGTTCTAAAAAGATCGCCCAACCATCCAGTCTAATAAGCAAACAAGCCTAGGCATCCAATCTAAAATAATACACCACACATACATGTGAAGCACAGCACAACATATCATAAAATATTAAAGAAAATCACAGAACGACCTAACCTAGATCTAGAGTCCATGACCTAAATGATCTAGTGTGTGAAAAAGAGGGGTTTGTGTGGCAAGGCTTTGCTAGGCTCCTTTAAGTTTATGTTTAAATTTGAAGTTTGAATTTTTTTTTTTTAATTTTTAATTTTGGTTGGTTTCAGTTCAAATGGTATAATGATTTAGTTCCCATTTGTATGTTCATTTTATTTGGTTAAAGTAATGCTTTAGGTTTTCAAGAATGACAAATAGAATGAATTTCACTTTAGGTGAAACTCACTTTATTCCACATCCTAAATCCTAATGAAGTTTCCAAAAAGCTTAACTAAGATCCTTAAGTATCTTAATTAATCCTTTTTGATGTTACTTATATATGTGCTTATATTCTTTCATTTATAAATAGTTGTTATGGTTTGATCCTTAACATAATATTATGCTATTTAGTTTTATTTGAATTAATTTACTTAAATTAATTTAATTTATTTTATTTAGTTTATGTTAAAAGGTTTATGTAATCCTTTAGATTAAGTTATTAGGTTATGTTCATTTAGTTCAGTTTATGTTAACCTAATGTTCTTAGGTTAAGGTTTGTATTTATTCTTAGATTGGATTAATTGTAAGTGTTAGGATTCATTAGGTATTTGTTTAATTCCATTTATTTGATTTCTCTTTACATGGATTATTAAATTTATTAATCCTTAAAATGTGTAATCAATTTAAGTTCTTTAGCTTAGGACTTTTAAATAAACATTCCCTAAGAGTCTTCTGCTATTTCATTAGGATTAGTTTAGGTTATCAAATGATTTAATGAATTTCCTCAATCTATAATTTGATTAATATTGATCTAGGGATTTAGAAATTTAACAACTCCTAATCCAGAGGTCAATTTGGTTTGAAATTTTTTTGGCAAGTGGTGTTACATGCCAATTTCATATGTCCAAAGTTTAATCTTGATTAGATTTGTAATTAGGGTGTAATTAATGTTTTAATTATTTCTTTAAAACATAAATTAAGCTCAATTTAATTAGATCCAGTTAAGGATTTTATTTTTCATGAATTTCTTACTGAAATATTTTTCCAATGAGGGTTCATTCATAATTTTTGGATTATTGGTAAATTTATTATGACTTAATTAAATTTTGGTTAATTATTTGAATTATTTAATTCATTTAATTAGTTAATTAAGCCAATTTGTGAATTATTCAGTTCATATGAGTTTTAATGAAGTTTTAACATTCACTAAGGTTTATTAAGTTGATTTAAGGTTATTTTAATCATTTTCATAAGTTAATTTAATTAATTTTAATTTATTTAATTAAATTAGGAGTTTATGATTGAAAATTTCATTTCTCATAAAATACAGTGAATTAAATCATCAAAAAATTTTAGAGGGTGTGTTTTAAGGTTAATTGTTTCCCAAAAGTTGCATCTCAATTGAATTAGTGGTTTGAAAGTATATTAAGTTTTAAGGTTTTTCAATTAACCCTAACTTAAGGCAAAAATATGTGATATAAATTAGGAATTTTAATTTTTATGTATTCCTCTTATCAAGACGAATCCATAAGCCTTTATTTGCATTTTTTATTGTTTTTTTATTTTTCTATGAATTTTAGAAGTTTCTATTAATTTTTTAACTGTTACTTAACGATATTTAATGGTTTTAAGTGAGCGGGGTCCATGCAGAGCGATGGGCCGCATGTCACACGCATGGGTTGGTCCACACAGCGCTTGAGTGATCAAGAAGGCGTAAATGTGGGATGATCCTAGGCCCGACATTGCGGTCGGATGGTCCGGATCATTCTCACGATCCTTAAGGGAGAAAAATTAGATCGTTTTATGCGATAAGAGTCGTCCGTTCCTTTCTGAAGGAATGGACGGCGGACTTCGTCCTCTACCCAACTTGCATAAACTGAGAGTCATTGGTAGTGTTTTGCTAATTTCTCATGATCCAAGCAATGAAATTCGATGATTTCAATTACAAAATGATCTTTGATTGATTCTCTACTGATCCATATGGCTTGATCTCACTTAAGATCAAGTTTCCTTTATGATGGACCAAGGCCGAAAAGCTTGATAAAAATGAGGGGGGTGTTAATGGCATACCTTCGGTCTGGCGATCTCCGATGATGAGATCAACTCCAATAGCTTCAAAACTTCAAGAAAAGCTTGTGTGCCAAAATAATTAGGTTCTCTCCTTATGGATTGCTCCCTAGACCAAGGTGATTTTTGGTTTTGAAGGGGTTGACCATTCTCCTACTCACTGACGGCTTGGGAAGTGAAGGAGAGTTTGATTCTCCTTCATTTTAGATGGTGAAGGTGTTGGAGAAGTCAATTTGGGCTTTGGAAGTGTGTAGGTTAGTGTCCCTAGTTTGGCTGTGAGCTATATCCCTTTCTTTCCCTCTCTTGGTCGGCTAGGATGATGAAGAAAGGTTGGAATTTTGCTGTTACCTTCCTCTTTGCATTACAAGTGGTTTAGATGAAGAAGTGGGGAGATGATGAGGGCAAAAACCATTTTTCTCATTCCCTTTGGCTTTCTTTTTTCTTTTTCCCCTTTGGCTATTAATTTTAAGCGATTAAAGAGCTCAAATAGGATCTAATCAAGTATATTAGGAAGCCCTAATTGGATCCCAATTAATTTCATAAGCTTTAGTTCAAATTGGAGTTCAATTAGTATTGGAATTAAGCTTATGTGCACACCCCCTTAATTATTTGGTAATTGCATTATAAATTAGATTTATATTTTTCTTAGTTGTGTATTTGATGATGGAATCAATTTTAATTTATTTGGGATTGAATTGATTTGGATTTTTCATTTTATTTAACTCACTTAACCCAAATTGGGTTTAATAAATTAAATTTTAATTCATATGAATCAAGTGACCCATTTGACCAAATTACACCCAATGAGGAATTGGGTTATGTTCAATTATTATTTCCAAATTATTCTGGACAATCAAATTGGGTTCATTTTGATTTTCTTTAGATTTGAGTTCAATATGATCCATTTTAGGCTATTTTGACTTAAGTGACTTAATTAGCTTAATCTAGGTCCAAATGAATTCAAATATCTTTAGAGTTGTCGTCAAATATGTTTATTTGATCATTTGAAAATTTTTGAATAATTTAATTTGATCAAATTTTTAGTGGGTTGACTTTTGACTAGGTGGGACCCACTTAAGTCAAACCTATCTTGACTAGGTTTGACTTTAGATTAGTTTTTGGATTGTTATTCCAATTTGATTTTAATTTTGAATTGATTAATTCTGATCACTTTGGATTAGTTTTTTTATTTGTCAATTAAGTTATCTTCAACTTCAAAAGATAAAGACTTGTTGTGAAGATCTTTGGTTGTATGCTTGCTAATTGCTCCCAAAACTAAAGCTCCATCGTGTGTCACTAAAGCTTGGTGTTTCTCTACCTTCCTAAGCTTGAACTGAGAGGGGATTGAATCATTTGAGGTCGCCTATGATTGAGGATGGTTTGGGGTGTGTTAATTTAAGGATTTAGTACCTTAAAGTAAGAGAGGGATTTTAGGATGTTTGACCTTCGGTGGCTTTAATGGTTATTAAGGCTCTAGTGTAGTAGGGAACCAAAGAGCTTGGGAGACTCTTTCTAGAAATGAAGTGAGTGTGTTGAGTGCTTAAGGCTCTCGTGATTCAAAGTATATGGAGCTCCTCATATGAACCCTTGGTTCATCTTAGGTGGGTTAAATTAGGTTAACCTTGGGTTAAGCTCACCTGTGCAGACCCTTAGGGAGGACCCAAGGAAGAGTCATGCTAAGTTTGATTAGTTTTGGACTTAGTATGATAATGTTTACCTCAATGTGTCTCATTTAGGTTAATTTGGGTTAACTTGAGTCAAGTGGACAAATTAGCCAAATTATGCCCAAAGGGCTATTGCATTGTGTTCAATTTTCAATGTGGAACTTATTAAAGGAGCTAGTTTGGTCCAATTTGAGTTTTGATTGGATTTTGTTCAACTAGTTCAAATGGGTCTATTTGAGTTAAGTGAACCAATTGGCAAAATCAGACTTATTTAGGCATAAGTTATGTTCAATTTTGTTTGTGTGATGCTTTAAAGGCTTTGGATTAATTCAATTTAGCTTGGATTGAATTTAATTTGATGTTATCCCTATAAGATTCTAGTGAGTTAACTTAAACTAGTGGGCTCATTAACCAAATTGAATCATGATTTGGACTCAAATAATTTTTGATTAAGGTCTATACGCCATTGGGCATGGCCAATTTCAAGTGATTTTAGTTTAATTTTTATTTGGCCCATTAAGAGTCAATTAAGTTAAGTTTAGCTGAGTGAGAAAATTGGCTAAATTGGGCTTCAATTAAGTATGGTTAGTTTTTTTTGGAAGCCTTGGGGTTGATTAATTAGAATCAAATTAGTTTTTTTTATTTGCATTTGGGCCAAATAGGTTAAATTGGGTAGTGACCCAACTAGCCCAATTAGAGACCATTAGGTTATGTTAGTAGGGTTGTCAAAAAGCTCATTGTTCATGAACAGCTCGTGTTCAACTCGTTAAGTTACTTGTGTTCATCTTGTTCATTAAGTAAATGAGCCAATCTTGAACAATATTTTTAAGCTCGACTTATAAAGGAGTTGAACAAGATCAACCTCTTGTTTGATCATGCTTGGTTCGAATTAGCTCAAAATTAAAAAATTTATTTAAATAATTTTATATAAAATAAAATTATATATTCATATAATCCTATAAAGAATATGTTATTAATATTTTATGTTATATAATTAATTATTTAATTAAATAAGTTGATAGAAATTTTATGGATAATTCATGTTTAAATAGAAATTAAAATTAATTTTAAATGTCTTAAATCTTATCCATTCAAAATTTAATCAAGGGTTACTTTAGCAATTAGCATTTAACCCCATGTATAAAAGCTCAACGTGAACCACCCGTCACTCGATCCATAAACCTAATCTCTTCTCTTCACTCCTCTAGGCTATTATCTACAATTGTGAGTCTGTGAGAGGCAAAACATGAATGCCTCACTAGGTTTGGTTCTGGTCATCCCTCGCTACCTCTCACCTCAAATCTTCTCAAGCCTTGGTCACCTCTGTTTGTACATCTTTCTTTTTACTCCTCTTTATCCCTTTCTCTTTTTTAGGGTTTCACTTGATGATTCTTTTTTTGTTATTTGTCGAGAAAAGATGAAAGTTTATTTATTCCACCTTTCTCAATATTTGTAATGATGATTATATGGGTTTTATGATGCATAACTATATGGGTTGTATTTCTAGGGTTTAAGGGTTTAGCTCCTTTGAGAGTTTTATCAATGTGATTGTGTTTCCATCATGCGTGACTAAAGTTGCATACTAGAAATTTTATTAGTAATGATGATTACATTGGTTTTATGAAGCAAAATTATATGGATTGTATTTCTAGGGTTTGTAGATTTTGCTCCTTTGAGAGTTTCTTTTGTGTTAACATCTTCTTATCAACAAATGTTGCATCTAAGAAATTTCATTAGTAATATTTATGCTATTTTGAGATTTTTTTTTGTAAGTTTCAAGTTTGAAAATTGGTTTGTAGGTTTTTAAAATTATTTATTTTTATCTTCTCTAATCTAGGCATTGGATATTTTTGCACCTTCTCATATTTATGCTTCTTGTTTATGGTAGGGTTTGTTGGTGAGATTTTTTTAACTAGGTATTTTGGGTGCTCTATTCTATAGTTTGGGCCTTCTATTTGGCTTCTTCAGCCCTCTTATATAGTTGTTGATTTTGTTTTATGGTGACAATATTAAGTTGCAATGAATCAGTGATGTCAATGAATTTTCTACTATTAGCACTCAGATCCATACAACATTGCTAGCTTAATTATAATTTTTGGAGTCTTTTGAGAAATGTGCATCTTCTTTTACAACTTAGTTAATCATATTTATTATTGATGTTTATTGAAGGTAATCAAATAACTAGATGGTGCTTGTTTTATATGTGAACTCACCATACATTTGAGTTATATTGCAACTATTAGCATAAAGTGAAAATTTCTTACTAAATGCATCTCAAAACTATTAAAGATGTAACTGAAGAACAATTTCATTGCTTCAACTTTAGTCAAATGTGGAATATGTTACATCTTTGAGCATATATAACTAAAATGAGCTTTTTAACCATCGGATAATTTCTATCCCTTGTTTTTAAAATCATGTAATGGTTTCATGAAAATTTGTTTATTTCTTGATGGAGGTATTAGGTTTTTCAAATATGTTCCCTTATTTTTCTTATTTCTGAAATTATTTTCCATGACGATTTGCTCATTTACAATAACAACTTTTATTTTGAGTTGGTATGTTTTGGGTGATCAATTCTATAGCTCGAGCCTTCTATTTTCTTCAGCCCTTTTATATAGTTGTTGATTTGATTGATGGAAATGATATTAAGTTGTATTGAATTAGTGATGATGTTATGTTGTATAATAGCTTCATTGATGTTAGTATTATATAAATTATAATAGCTTTATATAATTGATATTAGGGTTTACTAGTTCTACCTAGATTGAGTTGTATAATTAAGCTTCATTGGGTTTAGTTGTTTATGTAGCTTTATTCTATACAATGATAATTTTCATGCAATGCATTTTAATGAACAAATATGGGTTACTTATCTTAGCATTCTGTTAATATCTAATGTGCTAGTGATGTTATAGTAAATATCTATTATTCAAGAATCAAGCATGAATGCATAAATTATATGTTATGCATTTCAATTTATTACTTTTGCTTCAATAAAGTTACATGTTATGATAAACACCTATTATGGAGAGTGTATATAGTCTTAAATCATATTTTCTTTTTTACTTAGTTTGTTATCATGTCAACTGTGGATCTTTCTCAAACTGCTTCATGTGGTAATGATATAGCAGTAAAAGCTGAATATAGTAATGAAATTCCAAATATTTCTTCACAACCACTTGGATCATAAGCACATGTACTTGAGACTACTAATAATGAAGTCAAATCTAAGAAGGGTAGAAATAAAAAATCTACAATATTGGAGTATTTATAGAAATCATCTACAGTCAAAGGAGTGACTATACCCTCTTTGCAATGCATTTGTTATCGCACAAAATTTCATAAATCCAAAACTGGCACAACTTCATAACTCTTGAGACATGTGAGAGAATGTGAGAAAATTAAAGCCAAGAATAAATAAGTAGTTGAATTGCTAGACAAAAGGCAAAAAAAATTTAATTTTTTTTCCTTTTAATGCCAATTTAGAAATTGAGATCCTCGTATTTTATGACCCAAAAAATTATGATCATCTTCAAATAAGAGAAATAATTATAAAGATGATTATTGTGCACGAGTACCCATTTATGATTTTTGAGCATGTGTGGTTTAAAATATTGGTGAAGGTGTTGAATTCAAATTTTGAGAGGGTATCCAGAAACACTATCAAGAATAACTACATGAAAGTATATGAATCTGAAAAAGAGTGATTGAAAACATATCTTAGGAGCATTAACAAAATTTCATTGACATCTGATTGTTGGACTTCAAATCAAATAGTAGGATATATATTCTTAATAATTCACTTCATTGATGATTCTTGGAAACTGCGTAAGTGAATCATCAATTTTATTAAGCTTAAACCACCTCACACTAGTACATTTATTTATGATGCAATATGTGATTATTTATTGGATTTGAATCTATAGGACAAGGTGTTCACCATCACATTAGATAATGCTAGTAACAATGATGTTGCTACAAATCCTTTGAAAGCTAACTTTCAGTTTAGAGAAAAGTTACATTTTAAGGGACATTTCTTCCATGTTAGATGTTGTGCTCACATCTTGAATATAATGGTTCTGGATGAATTGAGAGAGGTTCAAGAAATAATTTATAAAATTAGAGAATCAATAAAATTCATTAAAAGTCCCCATTAAGGTTACATATGTTTGTTCAAGTGGTGAAGAAATCATAGATCCCCACTTTAAAGGGTTTATGCATTGATGTTCTGACGAAGTGGAACTCTACATATTTAATAATTGAGACTACTTTTATTTACTGCAATGTGTTTAATCATTATGAACCTCAAGATTCTAATTATAAGTGGTTGCCTTCTGACATTGAGTGGAGTAATTATGTTCAAATTAGAAAGTTTCATGCTATTTTTCATAATGTGACTAAAATGATTTTAGGTTCTTCTTATCTCGCTACAAATATTTTTCTCTCACCTATCATGCATGTAAGGAAAATACTCACTAAAGAATGCAATTTATTAGATGAATTCATCAAACAAATAACAACTGTGATGAAAATCAAATTAAAATATTAGGGTGAATTTAATTTACTAAAGTTAGTGGCAGCTGCACTTGATTCATGTTTAAAGATATAATTCATTACTTTCACATTTCATAAAATATAATCATCTTCTGAACTAAAATTTAAGATTAAGATTGTTGAGAATGTTATTTGAAAAACCTATAATCAATATTCTGTAAATATTGATAGTTCGAGTTCATCAACTTCTAGTGGACCTTCACAACTTCCAATTGATGTACCTTTTTCAACTAATTTTGATTATATGCTTGGATTTGTTGATTTTATGGTTACTTCTGGTCTTGTTCAGCTATTAAAATTTGATTTGCAAATTTATTTAAAGGAGGGCTTATACATGTGCAATAATGATTCGTTTGATGTTTTTGAATGGTGGAAGATGAATACTGTCAAGTATCCATATCTATCCAAAATGACTAAGGATGTTTTAGTAATTCTCATAAACATAGTTGTATCTGAATCTGAATTTAGTGCTGGTGGTAGAGTTTTTTATGATTATAGGATCTCTTTATATGCAAAATAGTCAATGTTGTTTGTACAACTAGATGGATCAGAGGTGGTCAACCCAACATAAAAAATTCCTTGGTGATTTTCAAATTAAAAGCAATTTATTTTTTAAATTTGATAAATTTATTCTCTCATTATCAATTTTATTTCGACAAGAGTTAATGGAGGAGGAGAATCTCTATGTAAAACTTCTAGAATATGTAATTTAATGTAGGAGGAGATTGAGCAACAACATATCATCTTGGCTCTTGCATTTATTATTCTTAATCTAGTAGTCTATTATTATTGTTTAGCTCATCAATCTATTAATTTTCATCTGTACTTTATTAATTTGGATAGCTTTATTGTAGTTTTAGCTTAGTTGCACATGATGGTAATTGGTGGCAACTTTGCGTGAATATCACTATTTCTATCTATTACACTATTATTTTTCTTGTACTAATTGTTAAACTGTTGCTTAATTTTTCATAATTTTTTTTACTGCTTATTCTTTTTATTCTACAAATTTTTTTCTTACTATACTACAAAACGATATCTGCTATACTATTGAACTATTATTGTTTTGTCAAGTTTGCTACTATACAACTTCTACTTTTTGTTGTAATTCACTATACTATGTCTTGTTAATTATGTAGCTAGTGCAAAAATATCAAGTTCCTGCAGTTGGACTTTTGATGCATGTTTGGACGTTTACTAATGTTGGACTTTTGATGCATTTCTTCCCTTATAATCTTTTGCCTATATTTGGCAATGGATATTGTATTTGATGTTGGACATTTTATAATTGTAATGTGTTTTTGTTATTTTTGTTTGGCTGCTTGAATTTGGTTGATGTAAGCCTATAATTTTGAATTTGGTTGATGTAATATGTCTATTCTTGTAATATGTTGCTATTTCTACTTGAATTTACATGAATTTGATGCATTTCTACTTTTTTTTGTTGTAAATTGGTCTCTTGTACATAACTATTGTTTTATCTTTTTGTTCTTAAGAGTTAAAATCAACATATGTTATTCTTAGTCTTGTCACTTGTGCTACGCTGCTATGTTAACGAGTTTCTGTAGACTTAATAGTTTTTAATGAGCTATGATGGTAATTTCAATAAATACATGAGATGCAACTTAGCTTGATAGTTGGACGCTTGTATTTTTAGACCTTCAATTTAGCACTTTGTGAGTTATGTTTGTTGCTATATTATGGACTAAGTTGTGTGTTTTTTATTTTTCTCTATAATTTTGGGTTGTACAATGTTCACTATGTTTTTGATTGTCCACTACACTTTTACTATTATTAATCTTTCCTTTTATCATATCTTTTTTGTAGTTTTTTAATTTAAGTAGAAAACAAGCTAGTGATAGCATCAATGATTACCTATTTTAATTTTTTTAAGCCCATCCATTATTTTTCTTACATATTTTTTGGTTAGTTTTGTTTACATGAACTTCAGATTTATCATCAATGTGGCTATACAATAATTAGCTCCATTTAATAATGGATTATGAAGAGTAAAAAGATGACTAATTTAAAGATGGAAGGAAGCTGAAGCCTTAGCGAATAACTATTGTAATTATGTCAATGTATAAATTGTAATATAATTGTGATTTTGTATGTAGTTGTTATTAAGTATTAGTGTTTTTCAGCTTTTATTGAATCAAATTGTTAGTTGTATATAATCAGAGAAATTTTCAGGTTGACTTTATTATTATTAGTTATAATTATATGAGTTAACAATTTAACATGTAATAAATTTTTTGTGTAAAAATAAATTTTCTTATTATGTAAATCTGTATATTGCACATCTTTTATTTTTTGATTTATAATTATGTATTACTTCTTTTTTATCATAAATTGTAAATGATTCAATTAAATAATACATTTTTTTACTTATTAGTTATTAGAAGAATTTTTAAATTTTTAAATTAAAATTAATAAAATTTATCATTTTAAAAATATTAAATCAAGCCAATTTCGAGCTAAACATGAGCCTAAAACAAACACAAATAATTTTTTAAGTTGAACACGTTAACGAGCTATTTTGAACAAACAATATAAATAAGCCGAACACAAATTGGTACTCGGCTTGCTCAAACTAGGCTCATTTACAACCCTATATGTTAGTATTCAATGGGATGGGATTTAGGTTAGGATACATTTGGCTACGTATGGTTTTAGTTCGGGGATGCCTAGGTTTGCTTGGGCATTAAGGACTAATAAGACTAACCCTAGGGTTTAATTGTGTTAGTCTTAAGGTTGATGTTAGATTTGATATCCCCTTAATCATTTAGAGTGTCTTAAGATTCCTAAGTGAGGATAAACTTATTTCTAGGATAAGATCCTAGTGGCTAAGGGGAGGGTGTGTGTCAACCTCATTAGAAGTGAGGTAAATAAAGCATGCCAAAAAGGATTAACTTTTATTAGTTTAAGTGTTAACTATATAATGATTGATGAATAGTTATATAAAAGAAAATATTGTGCTTTCTTAAGACTACTTAGTAGGAATTTTTTATAATTGAGTTGCATTAAGGAGTAGCAGGAAATTTTATAAAGTTAAAATAATACACCTTCAAGAACATATGTTTTATTAGTCATCTTTAAGAAGAGATGTAAAGAGATTGATAACACAGTGTTATACCTAAGGAAACCAAAAGTACTAAGCATAAAGTAGGAAAATGTTGTGCTTTACTTATTCCATCAAAATCTTGTGAGGATATTATTGACTATACACCTTGTGTATCTCATCATTTGATTTGATGATAACAAACCTTATGTAACAATAACTAATTATTTATCTATAGGGTAAATTATCAATATTAATTATTATAAATTTTATTCTTAATTTAGATTCATATTGATGATAAATATATATTCATGGAGATATTAATTATTTATTTTAAGTGTTTCAGGAAATTCACCAAACTCAACTTACTTAATGAGATTGGGAAAATCATATCAGCTTGGACTTAGGCAATTTGGAAATTTCTATAGGATTTCCAATATAAGATAAATAAAATCTCAATAAAATAAAATTAATGGTTTAATCATTTCAAAATAATTTATTTAAATTTCTTCATACTTTTCTACATATAAAAATTACATTATTTCTTGATTTATTCATTTTAGATAACATAAACTAAATACAAGACTTTAAATATCATTTAATGTGCTTTATAGCAACATAAATTAATTTCATATCTCAATAAAATATTTTCATGCATAATTACGTTATTTATCTATTTATTTCTAGCATGTGAATAAAATTATTCTAGAATTACTCTAATTATCCATTTCTCTCTCCTATCCTTTTATTTTCTCTCTCATACCATAATTATCAACCTAATTTTGTTTTGACCGAATTTTTTACATATTTTTTACTAATAAATTATGTGAGAATTATTCAAATTATTTCCATAATAATTCCATAATTATTTAAATTTTAAAAACTCATTCATTTGAATTTTTGAATTTAAATTATTTTGAATTTATTTTGAAGATTCATTGCCATATAAATGCAAAATTAATTTTAACCATTTATTGAATGATTTGGCCGACCCTAGCATGATTTACTTCAGTTAATTGGATTTTAATTAAATTATTTTAAGTTAATCCAAAATTGAATTCAAATAAGCCTTGATTTAATAATCTTTTCTTTTTAAATTAAATTCATTTTAGGAAAGCCTTTTGGCCAACCCCCTTTATTAATTTTTTATTAAATAAACTTATTCAATTAATTCAAAAAAAAATTAAATTATTTGATCATCATTTACACATGATTTTTTGCATTGATTGAATATTAGATCCATGTTTGGAATGCATTGGTTTATTTAACTTAACCGAAAATTATCTTAATCAATATGTATTAAATTGATATCTATTGATTGAATCCATCCTTGGAAATCCTCTTGGCCGTTCCATACAATAAATAGGTTCAAATTAAATCAATTTTGAAGTTATTCAAATTCCTTCTCTCCCTGAGTATTTCATTAAATGGATTAGAATCAATAATATCAAATGCATAAATCTTTTTCCCTCTCTTGCCTTAGGCGACCTCTTATGTATCTTTTTAGAGATTAATGCAAATGGTTACCATGTGTCCTTAAATTTAAAATTCAAATTGTCACTAAATAAATATTCCCTCTCTTTATTCATGCTTGGCCAAAAATCCTTGAATTTATTAATTTTCTTCACTCCTCTCTCTCTCTCTCTCTCTCTCTCTCTCTCTCTCTCTCTCTCTCTATCTATCTATCTATCTATCTATCTATCTATCTTCTTTCTCTTGACTAAAATTCAAATACCCTTGTTTGAATTTATTTTGCATGTGCTCATTTGTTTGAAATCAAATACTTTCCTTATTAATTTTTCCTTTCATTATTTCCCTCATCTTCTCCTTAGGCTTGGCTGAAATTCTCATTGGAAAAAACTCTATTAAAGAGTGGTCTTCATGACTTAATTTCACTTGATTGTCTCCACCTTGGCCGAGCCTATGATATTCAATTTCTTGGAGTTAAAGTGCTAAGCTCATCTCTCTTATTGGCTCTCTCTCAACTACATTCAAATGGAGATCTTCCTCAAATATTTCAAGTCTCTTTTATTCCTTAGAAAATTCACATCAAGTCAATTGATTTCATTGCTAACATACAAAGGCTTGAGTAAGAGTATTTATTTTATTTCAATCTTTTGAAACATTAGTTGTATTGGTTTATTTGGATTAAAAGATTTATGTGCTTTATGATTAAGGTTTTCTATAATCTTTTTTTATTTATCTTCTAGTGATTCCCTCAATTTGATTGATTTGAAATAATATCTTTAAGGCTTCTCACATTTGTTATCTTTCATAAATCTCATATTCAAAATATTTTTCATTCATGTTATGTTAATTAAAGAATTTGTTTTAACATTGATAAAGATTTTCTAAAATCCTTTTAATTTTTCTTTCAAGAAACTTTCAAGACATAGATCTCTTTGCAAATGTATAAAGGACTTGAGTAAGAAAAGTGATTCCATTTATTCTATTGAATATTTATGTTCATTGATTTCATTTAAATAAAAAGTTTTATGTGCTTTATTGTCAAAATATTTTCTTGATCTCTTTTCATTCTTCCTTCAAAAGATTTGAAAGACTTTCTCTTTGATTTGATTGAATTGATTTTATATTCATAAAGCTTTCATAAGTTTTGATTTCTTGAACTTTACTTTCATACATCAAAGTTTTGAGAAAAAGTTTCTAAATTCATTTTACAAATAATGAATACATATTAGATTGTTTATTTGAAAGCAATTATTGTAAAACTCTTTTTTGATGACATGTTCATGCAAATATTTTAATCATCCATGTGATTTTATTTCATAGTCTTTCAAGTTTGTTTCATTTCAAGTCTTTACTTCTTTTAAAGTCAAATAGTTCTCTTTAAGACTTGCTTACTTCAAGTGTTTAATATAAAGTTTATATCATTATTTTAACTTTAATTTAATAAGAATTTTATTCACCTTGAGTTCTCTTTACTATTTGTCTTAATATTGCTTATTTGGGACTTGAGTGTAAAATTATTCTAAATTGAGAGTTAGATACTTTCATATTCCTCTTCCTTATTTTTTTTATTGGGTTGTACTTGCCTTTTAAGGAAAGTACGTTGTTGGGTTGTACTTACCTGTTAAGGAAAGTATGGTATTGGGTTGTACTTGTCCATGAAGGAGAGTACAAGAGATTTATTCTAATCTTATTTTGACTAAGTGAACTTCTAGCTTAGTTTGCTAGGCGTGGACGTAGGCCAATTTTTGGGGTTTGGCCGAACCACATAAAAATATGTGTTCTCTCTCTTTATTTTCTTCACTTTACTTTTCTACTATTATTGATTGTTGTTTTATTTATTTAAAGCTTCGTCATTAAATATTTAATTTTTCTACAAAAAGTTTAAAATTAAGTTCTCTGATACCAAGAGGACATAATTGTATACTTGTTTTCATAGACCATTTCTCTAAGATGACTCATGCCTTTCCTTGTTTAAAATCCAATGGTACATCTAATATACAAAGATTATACTTTAAAGATATTATAAAATTACATGGACACCCTTCTACAATTATTTGTGATAGGGATGTAAAGTTCATATCTTATTTTTAAAAGATATTATGGAAGCTTATAGGGACAATACTGAAATTATCCTCAGCCTTTCATTCCCAAAATGATGGCCAAACTAAGATAGTAAATAGGAATTTAGGAAACCTTTTGAGAATTTTGGTGGGTAAAAGTCTTGAAAATTAGGACCTACATCTTCTTGCATATAATAGTATTATCTGTAGGGTCACTAATAAGACACCATTTGAGATAATTTATGGCTACAATCCTAAGAAACCTATGACCATGTTACATTCTTTATATGAATTTTACGAGTCTACTTTCAAAGCCCTCATGAAAGTGTCAAACAATAATTAGAAGTCACTAATACAAATTATGCCAAATCAAAAATAAAAATAAAACTTTTAAAAAGTTTAATATAAGGGATTATCTACTAATTAGAATTCATCTTTAGAGACATTCATCCACTCAATATAGAAAACTTCAAACTAGGATATGTAGCCCTTTGAAATTATTATAAAAGTTAGCACAAATTCATATGTTTTTGAATTTCCAAAAGATATATTTCTTAGCCCCATTTTTATTATAAAAGATTTAATATTATTTAAAGGTGTTAGCTAACCTCCAAATATATAAATAATTCTCTCATAGGAAAATAAAATCACTCTTCTGAGGTGCCAACCCATTATTCATTTTTCGGGGTGGATCAATTTATCATAGATGAAGTAAAGCAGAGTGGAGATCACAAGTTCCTAATGAGTTGGAAAGATAAGCCGCCTATTGAAGACACCTAATTGACTAGGGATGATTTGCAAAAGTTAACGCATGAGCTTGCAACTAATTACTTAGCGATCAACTCTTTAGAAAAGAGTTCTTTGGAGCCCAAGGGAAATCGTGTAATACAAGTATAAAGAGATTCAATCATAAGAGCTTAAGAAAATCAATTGAAGGCTAAATATGATGGTCTCATTACATGAAAAACAAAAACCATGGGAGAAAATTGAAGGCAGAAGCATTGAAGATAATTGAAGACTCAATGTTGTGTTACTTTGTGTTCTTACATGTTATGTAATTGTTGTGCTTAGTCATGTATCCTATTTTATGTATTTTAAATTAATGATTTATAAAAATATAAATATGTTTAATTAATATATTATTATATTTAATTAAAGTAAAGAGCTGGCTGGTGGCTAAGGAGGGAGTAGTTATTTCATTTTGTCCCCCCTACCCATGCACTCCTTATTCCCTCCATTTGTACATCTGAATAAATGTAATTTGTATAAAACCTTTTTATATGCTATTAATGAAGTTTTAGTGCTATTTAAACTAAAATTTAGAAAAAAAAATAAGGTGTTGCAGCTTGGTGGTCATCCAACATAAGAGGATGATTTGGTGATCATCTATAAACTAATTTTATAAATAGTCTAAAATTCTTGTGTTATTGTTTTTTGAAATTCTTATTTGTGTTGTGTTTTGAATGACGTCTATTATTGTATTAAATTATTCTCCCTAAAATTCTCTATCTGAGAAGGTGTAATTTCAAAACTTATTATGGTTGACTAGATCTTGGGTTAAATTGACCTAGTTTGGTTGTCATTGTGATATGGTGTACCTAAACCTCATAAAATTCAATTAAATTCTTTAGGATTGTAGTGGACACTTTTTATTCCTAAGTGTCAATCGACATTTAACCCTAGTATTTCCCCAAGTTTATTTAACTCTAGGCTTCATTCTAACAATCAATCGGAGAGATTTTTAAGTGACCAATCTTGGGAGGAATTCCTTAAAAAATGCTTACACCTCATAAAGCATAATAAAATTTTCTCGATAACAAATATACATTCATGTTATTTGAGATCCAATAGAGGGGGTTCTAGTTGTTTGAAGTTGGGTGTCCATATTTGGTTATGCTCTACATTTGTTGTTCATCAACCCTACATAATTATTTATATAGCTTGAACAACACTCCAAATTAACCCTTACCAATCCTTTCCTCATTCTCCTAGGCATCTTAAGAGTGCTCCCATTTGCTAATCTGGTCACCCCAAGTGAACATGATCAAGGAAAACTATAATTTATTATTCTTATTATTATCTCTAGATGATATTTGTAATTGCATGATAGGTAAGAAGATAGATAATTACTTACAAATTTTTAAAATATTTGAAAATTTTTCTTTAAAAAATGGCAAACTTTAACAATTTTAAGAGTAAAGAAATGAAGAAAATGAAAAAATGTTGCATTGCACATAATATAGTATGGCCAATGTCTTATGCTCAGACCTAATTAAGCTCTAATTAAATAATTTAGGCATTTTTAGGCTCCTTAGATCATTTTTTAAAATTTTGAACTCAAAATTTATCACTATTAGCAACCAAACAGGCCTATACAAGCAATTTTGACTAATTTGAAGAGTTTGTAGCAACAACTTTGATGATTTTTTTTCTCCAAACCATATGCCTTCTTAAGGAAATGATGAAAAATTACAAATGAGGATAATTTACTTGATTTATAACCCTAAGAGGTCCATGATGATATCAAAATAATGATTATGCTTTATATTTTTCAAAATTATAATTTTTCATCTTAGACTTTTTAAGATCCAAATTATTTTTAAACTCAAGACTTTGAAATTCAAAATTAAGGGATAATTAATTTATCACTAGAAAATATATACGATCAAGTATATATTTTAACACATATATCAATCATAAAGTTTCATGATCAATTGGGAATTAGCTAAGCCTCATTTCCAACAATTTTATAATCAAAATAATTTTTTTTAAAAGAGAAGAATTAAATGACAATTCAATTATTTGGATTTAAATTAAAATGTATTAAAATCAAGCACTTAAAATATTCTTTTTAATTATAACATTATTTAAAGAATTAAATGGTATCTAAAACTTATGTCTATAGTTAAATGAGTATCTCATAAAAAAAAGTAAATGAGCTCAAGATCACATAATTTTGATGCCATTAGAGTACTTAAATGCTTAAATTTTATTGTATGATTAAAAAAATCAATGCTAGAGTGTTTGTGAATATTGGCTAAAATAATCGAAGTATCACTCTCCCCATGCCCACCCTGCCCTCCTTTTGTCACGTGAAAGAGAGATGAAATTAAAAAGAGCTTAGAGATTTAAAAATTGTATAGCTCCAATCCAAAAATCAATATCAACAATCACCAACAACCACAATCACCTAGCCATTTTTTCTCAAATATCATTGCTTGATTGTCATCTCCCAGTTGTCATCACTTTTTATCAACTAATATGCTAAATCTACTACCACCCAACTGTTGCTTCTCAATGTCAATATTCATCATCATGGAATGACTATCTCTTGGCACTCTTTGTAAGTTGATAAGACAACAATCTATAATTTATATTTCAGTAATCTCTAATTAGAGGAAATGGTGTATTTTTATAATCTTCATGTACAAAATAGAGTATTTTAATTAAGTTACATTTGTTTTTCATCCTATACTTTTTTTAAATTGTGTCACCTATAAACTTCTCTTCTTTATGTGTGATTTTTAATGCAATATTATGACATGAAATTTTTATACTTCCTCAAAGTTTCTGACACAAAAAGTTATATTTATTGTAGTTGCATAGTAAAAAGGCAAACATGCAAGTCACCTTTGCACTTTTCGAAGGCCTAGAATTACAATGAGATGGATAACAAAGCAACATCTATTACTAGAAAACTTTTGACTGCTTTTCACAGTATCTTTATTTTTAGATTCATTTGAGCTATTTTAATGACAAACTCATACAATCATACATTACTCATGATTCATACCCAGGATATCCAAGAACGAAACAAGACCTCAACCAACTGATTGAGATAAAAAATATTTTTCACGAGTTCTTGATGACATAGTAAACTTACATAATACACATAATAAATAATGCGTAGACAAATGATTAATCAAAATAGTTTTTTTTTTTTTATTTCTTTCAATCAATATAACTTTCTATCAAATAATTTACTTAATATGGGCTAGTATTGTCTTCAAAACTAGTAATATAAATTGAATTCTATCATCTTCCTCTTAAAAAACATTATTAAACCTTTGCACATTTAGAACGTAAATATAGTAAATGTTCATTATGTCCACGTAAGTTTGTATTTTATACATTCCAAACAATTTATATCCATATTTTTTATTTGATGAATGCATACAATAAAGCATACGTGTAAACTTCTATATAATACGAATCCTATACTTTATTGACAAAGCAGAACTGATAAAATATAGAGAAAGCCTTATAAATTTTCAGTATACAGTTCATGTCTTTTCAAATCGCCTGAAAAAAAATGGGAAAGGCAAAGGATAGATATTTTTTAGAACTCGTTTCATTGTTTCTTTTTTTCTAGAAATTATGCTATTAAAAAGTAATTTGCTCGGCTTATTTTGCATGAAAGCCAAATCTTATATTTGGTGGATTTGTGTAGTTTAAAATACAATTAAACTTAAGAAAATTCAACCATATGATTGGAATCCAACAAAATTTGCATGTTATCGTCATAAGCAACCAAATCAACCCATATTTTCTTCTAGAAAATAAACAAAACCTTGTAACAAGTTCCCTTGCCGAATCTAACCCAACACAAAATTAACTTGGTGAAGCAAACAATTTGCATAGTGAACTTCACTCCAAACATAAATTTACAAAAATTTACTTTATATTAAACACTTCACATTACACCATATTTACACCAAATCATATCAAATATGCCTCAAGGCAATGATTAGATGTAGTTTTTTTTTTTACATGAAATGTCTTTTTCTCTATTAGACACCATTACCCTATGTGCATTTTGTTGTAGTTGCTTCAATGCTTATTAGGGGCACATGAGATTCTCTGCTTAGCATATATTTTCACTAAATTCTCACAAAAAAGGGGAATTTTTCAAACACACATGAAACTAATTTGATTTAATTGACTCAATAATATGCTGATGTCATAAGCTACTGTTTGGGATTCGCAGGTAGGACATCACCTCCTTTTTAATATCCTCTCTTCTCAACTTTCCGGTGGTAGTTAATGGAAATGACTTCCTCCATGGTATATAAACTTTGGGTATCTTGAACCTGCAGCAGCATATATATACATGAGATGGAAATCATATTATATATATATCTATATATATATATATATATATATATATATATATATATATATATATATATATATATATATATATATATATATATATATATATATATATATACATATTACAGCAGAATTTGGGATACAAAAACTCTACAGATTGTAGAAAAAAGATTAAAGCATAAAAATAAGCAGCTGCAACCCTTAATCAAGAATGCCAATGGAAAAAAGACTTAAATGTGATTTTAAAATAAAAAAAGGTATCGAGAGGGTGGACAGTGATAAAGTCGCTACCATTAAGATTTAGAGGTAATTATTCTAGTCAAGAAAACAACTATTTAATGCAAAAGTAAGACTACGTACATCAACCATAATTTTGGATTATACCCTACTCTAATTTTTGTGCACTCTCAAGTGTGCACTCAGATGTTAGGGCTATGAACCTTCTTTTGTATCACAAAATCCTATATAATTGCTGCTAACCATACCTAAGCAGTGTATCCTACAACAGGTGTGATGTTAAAAAAAGAGTACTCTGGATAACAAAAAGTCATAGAGATGAAGATAGAGTGGATCTGTCAATCATATGCACAAAGCTCGAAAGTAACTCAACTATAATATACTTGAAATAACATAATGTTGGGTCTCTTGAAATAATTTTTATCGTTATAATTTCAAATGACAAATGTAACATTTTATATTTATTTCCGTAGTTAATAAAAAACGAACTTATATATTTTAGCTTCCTTAACCTAAAATTGTCATCTGGCAACCATTAGGATGCGTTCTTTATTTTCAGGGGAAAACATGGAAGAGAATTGCAACAAAACTATCATAGAGACTACTGAGAAGGAAGAAGATTACCCGGTTAGTTTTCTTTGCCGACAATAATCCTGCATTATCTTACTCGATAACTGGTTTGTCTCCGAAGAATAAATGGTTTTTTCATTATCCCATATCCAGTCCTCTTCAATTAAAACGCAAGCAATAACCTTCTCTGTAAGACGAGTATCAGGAATTCCAATAACAGCAGCACCAGCCACTCCTATGTGTTGACACAGAACAGCTTCCACCTAAATCAACAATAAATGTCAAGGGATGCATAATAACTAATAAAAAGCCACTAAATAGTACATTCATCCTATTTCGTTACTTAATATCAGAAGAATAAAATATTCAAACTGATTAAAAGTAGTGTAGAAATGTCAAGTTTTTGTTTCTTGTATTACCTCCTCAGGATATATATTTTCTCCTCCACTTTTAATTCGGTCGTTTGAGCGCCCAACCAACCACAAATTGCCATGGCTATCAAGCCACCCTACATCTCCAGTATCAAGCCAACTGTTATCAGAATTGAAAGTTCTTGCTGATTGATCCCAGTAACCAGCCATCACATGCAAGCCTCTTGTTAAGATGCTCCCAACCATAGATGAACCAGAACTAGTGGGATCACAGCGTATCTTCATTTCTACGTGAGGAGCTGGTTTACCAACACAAACTCCACCATGAAGTTGGAGGGGGTTGGAGTTTAATTTTTCACAACTTGAAAAGCTTTTACTCAGCTTTTGGGATACCGGATCATATATTGGCATGAAAGTGAGAGAAGAGCATGTCTCTGTCAAACCTTATAAGAGGAAGCCAGAAGACAAAGGCGAACAGAAAAATATCATTAGTAAATGGCATAAGAGGATGAGTAAGCTTTTCTTATTGATAGATGAATCCTTGCATGAGTTTCTTTAGATATCGGCAATAGTTGAAGATATGAAGATGTTGGCAGAGCAATGATTTGGGGCAGTTCGATTAGCTCTAGAGTGGGTGTGAAGTAAACATAATTCCTTGAATCTAATTATTTTAAATTTAACGTTGATTAGATGATGCAAAAGTGCTGCAATTGTTTTATACATGTGCAATCATCAATTCATTCCCTTTGAAAAACCTCTAAAAAATAAGTGGAGCCAATTTGATTGCAAAGATTTTGTTCACGCTTAAAATTATTCTCGACAAGCAAAATAAAGGCTGCCCTCTTAAACACACATTTCAAACTCCCACCAATACAATTTGAATAACTAAAATATACTTAGAAGGAAGTTTTCAATTAGAATGTTCGAAGATATTTTAATTGCATATCCAGCTGTAATTTTTATTTTTGGTACAATCCAAATGCAATTCAAAAAATATAAATCTTCTAAAAAGTAAGCTGATTCTAAACAATTTTTCAACTGAAAAAAAAACTCATGAAAGAAAGAAGATATTCAGTTCGGTTTCATTAATTCCTCTGTCAAACGGTTAAAATATAAATAGAGATTAGACTGAGCAAGAACACATCAAAGCATTTTCAATGAGCCAAATAAAAATTATCGTATTAAATACGCATTACAAACTCCCACCAACATCATTTGAACATCTAAATTGCAATCACAGAGTTACAATTAGAAACCTTCATGAATCTTTCACTTCCACAATTCAATGGCAATTCAAATAATATAATTCTTCTAGAGATTAAGTTGGATTTAAATAAATTTTCTGATAAAAAATTTAAATAAACGAAGTTATTTAGATCTAGCGAAGGTTTAATAAATTCCATTAACAGTTCATTCATTAACTTGAGTTGCAAATCATGTTTTGAAAAACAATGATGTTAGTTAAATACATAATTTGGTTGAGCAGTTAAACACCAATGGTGATATCAAATTTCACAAAACTCCCTAAAAATGATGATTTTATCATGAATGAAAAGTAAAATCAACATTTTTGTAAAATATGTTTTCTATTTATGTGCAACAAAATGAGCCCACATAAAGGTAAAATATAAGAAATGAGAGAAGAATGCCCGCCAAGTGAACAAGGAAAATCAACATACCATAAGCTGAGATTATCTTGGCATTAGGGAACACATCAATAGCGCCTTGGACAAGTTCAGTTGATAGGCTACCTCCGCCATTAAGAATCTTGTTCACTGTTTCTCCACCATTCCATTTCTGTGAGTTTCTACATAGACCTCTTCATAATCATCATTAATGCAATACAAAAACAATAGAATTAGCATAATTAACAAGTATTTTTGAGCTTAAGAGTCTTC
The DNA here is from genome assembly GCA_021442155.1 of Cymbidium sinense. NCBI lineage: Eukaryota > Viridiplantae > Streptophyta > Magnoliopsida > Asparagales > Orchidaceae > Cymbidium > Cymbidium sinense. Next base: position 42,415,468 of record CM038231.1, on the reverse strand, counting down.
CATAGAAGTACAGGTAACCTGGCGAAGGAGATTAGATCAGTTATCATTGCTGGAACAGTGATCAGAGAAGTCACGTGATTCTGTTCAACAGCAGCAGAAGCTAATTTTGCATCAAACTTTGGAATGAAAACATGACAACCACCAACCATTAGCATGGCTATGCAAGAAGATATCCCACCAATATGGAAAATAGGAGCCGTGTGAAGATATAACTGCAAGACAATATCTATTTCAGTAACAGGAAATAACATTTTTTTAAACTAGAATAAGAAACCAACATTAGAAAGCTAGAAGCTGATTAATTTTGATTATTTTTAATAAAAATTAAGCACTTGAGTAAGAAGCTGGCATAGTTTCTCTTTAAATGATGGCTTACATCATCCTCGCCATAACCAACAATGGTAATTTTTGCTAGGGACTGGAGTACTAATGCTTTATGGCTAATAGCAACTCCCTTGGGCTGTCCTGTGGTTCCTAAAGCAAACACGTTTGAAAATTATTGATGGTGGAGAGGCTACACCAGGTTCTCCTTGAGAAGACGAGCATCTAAGCTTTAAAGTATGGGGATTCAAATATTTTAAGACAGATATATGCCAAAAATTTTCTGATAGTCATAATGATGAACAATACCTGATGTGAAGCAGATTAAAGCAATACCATCGGTTGCACAAATAGGATCAATGAATAGAATACCCCGTGAAGGTTTCCTAATGGAATCCATAGTTCGAACTACAAGAATAGATGGCCATATACCATTGATGCAGTATTGGTAAAAAATATTCAGAAAACCATACTGAACAAACTTCAACCATCATTTTGATCATCTTACAATTTGCACTCACGGAGAAACTGGATGGGGTGATGCATCCAATAACAGCATGCAGCCTAAGAGACTGAACATTGTTGCTGTTGGTTAGTTGTACAGCCCATGAAATACAATTATCATCTACTACTAAAATCACAGGTTTGACAATCTCCAGGGCTGATCTTGCCTCCTTCAAGCTCTGCAATACAATGGAGCAGCATTTATAGTGTTTTGCAGGAGAAACTATTTTCTTAAAGCAACTTTGTTTAAGATGATGTAAGTTTCTTGGGTTTAGGAAATGAAAATGAAAATCACAAATGAACTGAAGACTGAAATTTAATGTACACTATTTGTTTGTTTGGTTATAATTAATAATATAGTCTTTCCTGTTTGGTTTGAATAAAAATTTGGGGAAAATAAAAGATAAAACAAAAAAGGGTGGTTTTACATGCTCTCTCCCTAATATATAAATAAAAAAATTTAAATTCTAAAAGTAATGATAAACAACACTTTAATTTTCTTATCGATAAGAATTTTGAGCTAAACAAATTACATAACATCATCATTAGATTAGCCCTTTTACCCAACAAATTTCAATGCAAAAATCCTTTTTTTTTTTTCTGTAATACCAACCATCTCATTAACCCAGTATGAATTGTGTGAAAATATGCATATAAGAATTTCTTGGTTAAACAAATTTTATATGTATGCATGTTTAATTATTATGAAACCTCTATAAGCATGTCATAGTTCCATCCCAACAAAATTGCACTTTGGATGATTGTATGTATGCCGAATCACGCAAGCAATAAAAAATTTGAATAAAAGCATGTGATTAAGTTTCAAGAGATGTTCTTTGGAGAGTTATAAAAAAAAAGCGGTTAATATTGCTTATATTCAAGTCATTAAGCATACATATGTTGGAGCTGTCACATGTGTTCAAACACAAGGAGGATTGACAAAATATTTTCCTATTTCAATGGGATTACATCAAGGATTGGGTTTAAGCTCACACTTTTTGCTTTTGTTATGTTGACAATATTCTTCATGTTGATAAGAGTAGAGAGGGAGCTCAAGAAAACTTTAAATTATGGAGTTCAAATTAGAGTTTAAGGCATATTTTGAGTAGATCTAAAATAGAATACATGAGTATAATTTTAGTTGTAGAAGATCTAGTTGTGGGGTTTTGAATTGTGACATGGGTGATCAAGTTATTAAAACAAGTGAACCTTTTAGATATCTTTAGTCTATTGTTCAATGTGATGGTGAAATAGATGGGAATATTATTAGTAGAATTCAAGTTGGATGGCTGAAATGGAGGAATGCATCGTGTCTATTGCATGTTAGAAAAGTACTGCTTAAACGTAAGGAAAAATTTTATATGATGGTGGTGAGACCTACAATGCTTTATGGCACAAAATGTTGGCTAGTAAAAGAGAAGCATAAAATTAAGTGAAGTGTTGCAGAGATGAAGATACTCAAGTAGATGAGTGGCTTTACACTCAGAGACAAAATGTGAAATAAATATACATGAAAAGGTTGGCTCCAGTATCAAATAAGATTAGAGAGAGTCATCTTAGATGATTTGGTCACATAAAATGTCGGCCATCCAGTGACCCAGTTAAGAAAGTAGATGTATTAGACTCAACCAATATTAAGAAAAATAGAGGTAGACCTAAAATGATTTGCTTAGAAAGTATAAATATGACATTATTTTACTAGAATTAAATGAGAATTTGACATTTAATAAGACACAATAGAGAAGAAGGATTCATATAGCCAATTGTTTTGTACAATACAGTAATATAAGAATATATATATTGCATATTTCAAAGCCATATGATGTCCATTTTATAAATAGCTTTTGTTGGTGTTTTATTAGCTCAATGTAGTATTATATGACTATTTTTTATATTTTTTCAGTATTTTATTGTATTTGGAATTAGTTGCTAAAAATATTTGAATTCATTCTTTAAAAGATATGAGTTATTTACAAATGCATCATCCCTTTATTCATAAATATCCTTTGCACTTTTCCATATCTTCATTCCTAAGCCATCCAATTTCTAGTGGAAAAAAGAAAAGAGAAAGAGAGGGCATTGAAAAGGAAAAGAAAATGATAATGCTAATGACAAATAAGTTGATCTGAAATTTATTTTATAGTATTTATTTGATTATAGATAAAATAATTAAAAATATAATTTCTTTCATGTTTGGATGGAAAGAAGTCAAGGAAAAATACATTAAACAAAAAGGATAATTTCTAATTCTCCCGCACCCTTATATTCCTGTCATAATCAATATATACATGAAGGGATTTAAATTCTAAAGATAATAATAAATAATAATATAAATTTTCTTATTGATAAAAAATTTTAGCATAACATCATTAAATTATCCCTCGTAGCCAACAAATTTTGATGCAAAATTCTCTTTTTATATTAGACATTATTTTAATGATCTGGTATAGCTACACAATGAACCGACCTGCACTAATATAAATTATGTGGAACTAATTTTATAGTGAATTGTTTGCATGCATAAATTGTACAATGAAACTAATTTTATACATATAAATTTTTTATTATTATGAAGCTTCTATAAGCATGTCAAGGTGTTATTCCTAGAAAATTGTTCTCTACACAATTACCAATATTATTGCCCAATCATGCATGTGATTACAAATCAACCATATGATTAATTTAGCAACCTAACGTATGATCCAATAAGATTGCTCTTTTTTAAAAAATTCTAGTTTCTATTTTATGAACAAATTTCACTAGTGCATTCTTAACTTAAAAAAATAATTTGTCATTATTTTTTTTACATTTGCTTAAGCATGTATTGAATTTGGAATCGTGTACTTATGTGATTGGAATTCTTCCATTAAAAGTTTGAGGTATTTGCAAACACATAATTAATATCCTTTCCACTTTTCCATTTCATTATTATAAGCCATCAAATTTCTACCATTGTTTAAAATGGGGTGGGTTTCGAGATATGCCTCAAATTGAGGCTCGTGTAGAGAGCCTCGAGGCTTAAGCATCTCTCAATCCAATGAGACTTATACCTTTTTCAAGTGAGCAATATACCTCAAGGCACTTTAAGGTGGTACCTTACTTTATTTTTGTAAATAATAATTATAATTAAGTTATTATAATATTAATATATTTTATAAATTATTATATATTTATTTACCCCACCATCTAACATGAGTTAGAATTCTCTATTTCAAGCAGTTCATCTCTCCCATATCATGCAAGCTAGCTTTCCTCTCCTCCTCCAAGTTGCATAAGCCATAGCCTCTGAGCAATGACACGCCTTCAAGAAGATTGAGCTAGAGTAGTACCTTCATCTTCCTCCATGTTATTAATCTAATATTTTATTTTCATTCATAGGTAAGAAAAAAAACTGTAGTTGAATAAGATTTTGAAGATGCAATACATATTTCAATGAGTACAGTTATTACATGTGGAAGAAAATAGTAAGCCATTTATAAAAAACTAAAAGAGACTAAATCCTATGTATGCAAGAAATTCTAATGGAAGAAAATAGTAAATCATTTATAGAAAATCAATGAATGGATACACAATGTTGTAAAGTAATGGTTTTGTAAACTCGACAGTTGGGTATTTGAACATAAACTTCTTAGATGTATTCTCTAGTAACCACTAGAACAAGATGCACCAAGCCAATTGTGAGAATTCTGCCTTCATCACTAGAGAAGAGTTATATTATTATAATTTGATGTCAGACAGATTGAAGAACATGAAAGTGACTTATCAGAGGATGATGAATCAAATATTTTAAAACTAGGAGGGAAATGTAGAGATATGCATCGACAATTTGCTAGTAAAGAGCAAGTCAGCAAGGAACATATATTAAATATCAAGGATACTTTTGCCACCCTCAAGAAGTACAATATATGCTTTAATCCCCTAAAGTGCACATTCGATGTAGAACCAAGAAAATTTCTGGTATCATCCGTATCCCTAAAGAGATGAAGATAAATCCAGACATGATAAAAGCCATACTCAATATCATTGAAAACAGCAATGTAAGTGTAGTAACTCACAAGGTGAGTCACCAACCTCAATCACTTTATCTCTAAGGCAGGTTAGCATTGCTCGCCCTCTACAATGTTCTCAGGAGCACTAAGAGATTCAAGTTGACAAAAAAAGTGTTGAGCTACTTTCTAGCAACTAAAGTCTTTACTTATCTCGCCACCACTACTTTGTAGTCTAGAATTAGTAGAGAACCTGCCCTTATATTTGGGAGTAAAAGAAAATGTTGTGAGCTTAGTACTTATTAGAGAAGAAGGTGAAGTTCTTGTGTCATTTATATTGCCCTCTAACCTATAAAGAAAAGGTCTTGAGGCATATTTAGAATCTTTTTGAGACTTGGATATTCTCTGGCATCTTTAGACACTTATTTGAAATTAAACAGCTTGAGATTCTCCATACAAATTCTACTAGACCACTATTATATTTTTTTTAATAATATTTATAAGAATATATATTAAGTTACATTCTTCACTCATCTCCCTTACCCCCTACTTCTCTAAATAAGTCTCGCAAAAAAGATCATGATTCAACACTTATATTTCAAGATAGACATAAGAAGAATTGTCCAACTCATGATCTAAAATTGATCATTATAGTATTTGCTTTAAGGAATTGAAGATATTATTTATATGTAGTGAAATGTAAAATATTTATGGATTATTATAGTTTAAAATATATTTTCACATCAAAGAGTTAAATTTATGACAAAGAAGATGTCTAACATTTATAAATACTGACATACAGTATTGCTCATGAAAAGTAAATATTGTAGGAGATGCTTTGAGTTGAAAACTCATAAGTATTGCAAACTAAATGATCACCCAAGAGTCTAAATTCAATAAATAAATGAAAGCATTGCAATTTGAAGTTAGAAAATTGATGGCAGCGGATTTCTACATTAATTCATGGTGAAATAAATTTTATTGGATATATTTAATGATGCTCAAAAGCCTAGCAATAACTATCAAAAATTGACCAAGTTCATTTAGGAGAAAAAAGAAATTACCATCAATGAATAAGGCATTATTAAGAATAAGCTATGTACATGGGTACCAAGTGATTCTAGCTTGAGATAGAAAATTTTGTCAGAAGCTCATCACTAGGGCTATGTCATTTATCAAAGAAGTATAAAGATGTATAAAAATTTAAAATTAATATTTTAATTGTTGGGAATGAAAATAGATGTCGCTAAATATATATTCAAATGTGAAGCTTGTCAAATTATGAAGGATAAATATTAAAGCCAAATAGAATTTTTTTAGTTATTACCTATTCAGAGTAAAAAATTATTATAAATTCTTTATGAGATTTCTAAAATCTAGACAAAGGAATAATTACATTCAAGTATTAATTGATAGGATAACTAAGTCTACTCAAATTTTGCCTATCAAGTTGATGGATTTAGTTGAAAAGTTGGCAACTATATGTGAAAGAAATTATCAGATTCCATGATATACCAAAGGTAATTATATTAGACAGAGATAGTATATTTACTTCAAGATTGTGAAAGAATATTCATGAAAGTTTATGCATAAAATTATACGTATAATATTTCATCTACAAATTAAAGATCAATCAGAAAAAACTATTCAAATGTTAAAGGAATTGATGAGATTATGTGTATTGAATTTGGTGGCAGCAGGAAAGATCACATTCCCTTATAAAATTTACTTAATTATCAATCTAGCATTAAAATGTCATCCTATGAAGCATTGTATGGAAGAAAATGCTTACATTGTTTAAATTGGCTTGTATTAAGGAAAAGATAGTTGATGGATTTAGAATTAGTTAATGAAGCTATAAAAAAATCAATTTAATCAAAGACTGATTGAATGCTGCTTAAGATCAATAATAGAAATATTATGTCTCAAAGTTTGAAATTGGTGATTTTATATTTTTGAAAAATCAAACCTATGAAGTATATAAGTAGATTTGGTCAAGGAGAAAAAAATCAGTTCCAAACACAATCATTTGAAATAATTGAATGGGTTGGTAAGGTTGCTAACATATTAGCTATATTATCATGTGTCAATATTAAGAAAATAGATTACAGATACAAGTCAAAGAATACCACATGATGAAAGTGATGTGAAAAATGTTTTATCATATGTTAAGAAACCTAAAAAATTATTAGAGTTTATGTTAAAGAGCTAAACAATAGATAGATCTCCTATGTAAATGTAAAGTTGAGGCATAAATAAAAAAGAATTAACATGAGAAAGGGAGCATGAAATAAGATGAAACTTTTCTTATTTATTTGAACAATTACAAAGCAAAGAAATTTTGAGGATGAAATTATTATAAGATGAGGAGAATTGTAACACCTAAAAATTTTAGAAGGGTAATAAAATAATTTCTGTTGTACTTTATACTTTATCCCTTAATTTTTTTCTTGTTCTAAAATTGATCAAATATATTTTTATAAATTTCTATAATTCATCTTGATCATTTGATATATAGAAGTATATATAAATATATAAGTATGATAATAATTACTTATTAGAATCATTTTTCTAAATTTTTTATTGAACTTACTATTAAAAAAATGAAATTGTGATTCATCCAAATTGATTTTCTTCAATTACAAGCACATGTGATGGAAAATTAACAAATAAAAAATTCTAATTGATTTCAAAATAATATAATTAAATAATTAATTAATAAATACAAGCATATCCTAAGAATAATTTCCTTAATTCCATTTTATCCTTATCCAAGCTATTCAACAAGAGGCCAAACCCATAAGATTGGGTAGGGTAGAAAAGCAAAAAAAAAAAAAAACAAAAACAAGAAAGAAGGAATAAGAAAGAAAAAAAAAAGGAAAAGAAGAAAAAAAAAAGAAGAAGAATAGGAAAAGGAGAAGAAGATGATAAAAGGAGAAAAAGAGGGAAGAGAGAAGCTCAAATAAGGCTGGAAACAAGGAGAGAAATGAGACAAAAAGGAGGAGGAAAGGTGGTGAAGAAAAAAGAAGAATAAGGAAAAAAGAAAAACTAAAAAATCAAATAAGAAATTCACTTTTTGAAGTTTCAAGTTGTAGGCTTAAAAGCTTGAATGAAGAAAAATATTTTCAAGGTAATATATTATTTTGAGACTAATTAACTCAATTTCAGGTTATAATCTATGAATTGATAATAAATTGAGAAAAATATTATTTTTAGATTATTTGCAAAAAAACAAGATATTGGAGAGATAGAAATAAAGAAATTTGCCCAACAAAGTTCTTATAATTGAGCTGATATATTTAATTTTGAATATAGAAAGCAAATAATTCATTGATCTAATGTTTATAAAATTTTCTTAATATTGAATATGTTAAAAACAACTAATATTTACCTATAAAATTATTATATTTTTATACAATAACATATTTTAAATAATTTCATGATATATTAGGATTAAAAGTATTCCATGATATGATGCATTGATAAAAGTCCAATATGTAAACTATTATATATGTTTTTCTTAATACATATTAATACATGGTGATCATTAACAGTATATAGAGATCATGCTAAAAATTTAAAAAATGTCTAATATAGTGATATGATAAACAATAAAAAAGTTTATAAAAGATAATGTCATTTGAAAAATAGGTCGACAAACTATGATAAACCATAAAAGAAAAGGCAAAAGATATAACAATGAGCCAAAAAAAAGGTTCCCAACTCTATTTTAAAATTGGTATGTTATGGCACAACCATGAAGTGAAGGGCCCTTAAAAGTGGTCAATTAATAGCCTAATTGACTAAATGTAATGAATATGCCAGAACCTTAACACATCATATGACATTTCCAATACTTCAATGGTAAAACAATGAGACAAAATTTAAAAGTAAACAATTTTATATAATAGATGAATATTATGTACATTAAATATTTGAAATTTTAATAATGCAATTTATTTTTTTCAAATAGATATAAACTAAATTAAGGATCATTTCTGGTACATGTAGATTTTATTAAAAACTCTATAGTCCATTTTAATGATTTAAATTATGCATGCATATGAATAAATAATGATGATGAATTTATTTTGATAATCATAAAATATAGAAAATATTTTGTGATGATTTAGTCAAACTAATTTCTATCCATTCGAACCTGGTTGATGAAATCAAGATAAGTGTTGATAGGGAATGTGTCTGATTAAATCATCCATCTCTATTATGTCTCATATTTTAATTGAGAGGGAGTCAAATGAGGTATGGCAAGTATATAATTACCTAAGAAATCCAATGCATACCACATATGCAAAGTTAATATTGGCAAGGTATTCACCATGTCATATTTACTAGATTCTCCAAATTATAAATGTTGAAGTACATATAATTATGTGGAGATTATAGTTCGAGTTGAATGATTTGGCACATAACAAGCTTCACTTAGCAAAAACCACAAAGGTATATAGTAAAAACAAAGGCAAAATAATTTTAACACTTTGAAGTTGACTCGATAGCTATCAGCTATAACTAAAGACTTCCTAATCTCTACAAAGGATTGAAATATATGCAATTTAGAGATGTTCTTACAAAAACCTAAAGCTTAAAAGAGAGAAGTTGGCAAACTGTTAGAACTCAACAATACTTTGCTTTCACAAACACATCTGGATTTCTCTTATTTTTTCCTTAAAAACAATATACTGTGATAACCTTTTAATTTAATTTATCATTTGATTGAAAACATCTTTAAAAAATCATATATGTATATGCAAGAAGATTTCTTTAAGGGATTTTAAAATAAAGAATTAGAATACTTCTCCTTCCCAAGCATCCTAGTGGATGGCAATGCGTACATTTCTCCCTCTTCACAACCCTATCTATTACTTGGAAGCTTTCTGTATGTCAAGATGCCTATATACATAAAATAAAGTGGCTCAATGTCCATGATTCTGTCAAATTCAAGAATAAACAACTAATATTTTAAGAAATTTTAATAAAATTATCTTTTAGTTGAAAGTATATAATATACCATCAAAAAGTGTATTTAAATAACTCAATGAATCTAATGGAATATAAATTATGCCCAAATTCTTTATACAACAAAGATGCATCGTTAACCATAATTATTATATAATTATTATGATTTTTTAAATATATCAATTGTTTCAAATGAAAAGAGCATTTTATAGTACCAGAACAAATGAAATTAAAAGCGTAGTAACTTGAGAGCAAGATTACCCAGCGATAGTTCAATGGAGCAACAATGCCTCCAGCATATGTGACAGCCAGCATCCACTCCAAGTACCAATCACTGAAATCCACAAAAAAATAAATGCAAAGAAATAAAATGCCAAACTCAAACATTCACCTTCTCTCCATATACTGAGAGAAAATAGACCTGTTGAGGGCAGCAATGGCGACTACCTCCCCTCGGAAGAGAAAACCCGACTCCAGTAGCCCGCAAGCAAGGCTGAGGACTCCATCCACGAACTCACCGCCAGTGCGGCAGCGGCTGCCGAAGATGGTCACAGGAGAGCCTTGCTTGAGTTGGAGGAGGCGGCTTAGGAAATGGCAGATGTGGCATTCAGAGTACACCATTGCTCACCCACAATGTGTGCCTATGATCGAGAATCAGGGGCAGAGAGATATATGAAAATCCATCATTCGCCACAATTGCTGATGAAGTAAACGCTACAAAAACGGAGGACTGATTTGATTTCTTATTTAGGCTAGTTTCCAACATTCTCTAACTAACTAGATTTCTTACCTAAGTCTGTAATTTTTGTAATTAGTAGGGTTTTTTCATCATTCATGAATATTTAATTCATTAAAAAAAATCACGTTCAATTCATTTATCGAGCAAAAAAGCAGAGTATGAATAGTATTTTCAATTAAATTTTTAAATCGATCAAATAAAAAACAAATTTTTTTTATGATGTTTAAAAGTTAGTTGAAATTTTGTTTTTAATCGATCAATTTAAAGATTTTAGTTGAAAATACAGTTCATATTCTGCTCATTTGCTTGACAAATTAATTATACAAAATTTTTTAATGAATTAAATATTCAGGAATGATATATATTAGATTTACTAATTATTTATTATTTTAACATGTCAAACATAAAATATTGTTCACGAACAATTTCAAATGACGCAAACGCAAGCGTGCTAAATCTCCAATGAGCTAAATACTAAACAACTTACTCAAATTTGACATATTTACACCCCTAATAATCACAGAACATAAACCATATTACATTCAATTTCTTTTACAAATTATCAAATAACATTTTTTTTAAATGAACTTGCCATGTTATTTGCTCGTTATTTCAATCACACAATTCAAATTTGATGTGTATAACCAATATGATTGCTGGTTGATCGATTCACAACTTACAGACATTCAAATGTTGCACATGAATGGTCGAAAGAGCATTATATAGTACAAGAACAAATGAAATTAAAAGCGTAGTACTAAAGAGCTACTAGATTACCCAACGATAGTTCAATGGACCATAATGCCTCCGACATATGTGACAGCCAGCATCCACTCCAGATACCAATCACTGAAACCCACCTGAAAAATTATACAGAAAGAAATTAAATCCACTATCAGCCTTCTTTTCAAATAATGAGAGAAGAAATAGACCTGTTGATGGCGGTAATGGCGACTATCTTCCCTGGGAAGAGAAGACCTGACTCCAGTAGTCCGCAAGCGAGGTTAAGGACTCCGTCGACGAACTCGCTGCCAGTGCGGCGGCGGTTGCCGGAGACGAACACCGGACAATCTCGCCTGAGGTGGAGCCGGCGCCTAAGGAAATGGCAGATGTGGCATTGAGAATACACCATTCCTTATCTGCAATGTGTGCTTATAATCGAGAATCAGCGTGCGAGCATGACAGCCTATCGGCTCGCAGAAACGTAATCCATCATTTCGCCACGAAAGCGGATAAAGTAAATGGTAATCTGAGCCTGTGGGACCAGAGCCGAACGGCCTGGCTTGCCGAGAGTAAACCAAACCGGAGGACTAATCGGATCTTATATAAGCGGGTTTCCGACCTGGAGCGAGTCTCTATCCAATTAGATTTCTTATTTACACGTTTTTTTTTTTTTTTTTTGCAATAGATATCCACCCAACACCACACCCATCTTATAAGTGGAAATATCATTGTGATTAATCCCACAGGGGCCTAGCGCCACATTCATCACCCACACGTATCGGGTCTCCACTTACTTTCCTCACCTTAGGTATAGGCGTCTCCTCCCTGGAAAGGATTCGAACTCGATCCGGAGGGTTTCCAGCTACGCTTGCCCACCAACTGAGCTAAGAGACAGTGAATTATCTACACATTTCAATGTTTCATTCAGGACATTTACATACAAAGTGTATTTATCATATATTTATAATTTAATTATCCTCTTATTTTAATTTTCAAATTAATATCTAAATATTAAAATTCATAACAAAAATTAATATATTTTAAATTTTTATAGAATTTTTAATGATTTAATTATGATATGTATAAATACATAAATTCAAAGTTTAAAAAATAAGTGATTAAATTATAAATATAGAAAAAGTAGGTGATTGATATATAAATTTCTCTTTTTTTGAATTAAAAGGGTTGTGTTGTTGGTAACAAAATTAGTTATGCTGATCGAGTTTGAGCGAGATATATATATATATATATATAATTTTTTTTTAAATTAAATCAAGACAGAAATGATCAAATGAATAATTATTCATGTTCAACTCATTTATAAATAGAGCTTCAAATATTTATTCTTGCTCGGCTCACTTGCTCAACGAATAAGCCAAACATAACCTGTTTACAAACGATGAGTTTTTTGAAAACCTTAAGCTCCATTCACACACCCATACACGCATTCACACACGCATACACGCACGCACACATACATATATACATATATGAGGCATAATAAAAAGAAGTCTATTTTTATACATTTGATTCATTAACAAACATTTAAGCTCAATTTTTAAATCAAAGCAGGCGTCTTTTATTATTGCTCGATATATATAATTTTATATTTTTTAGATTTATCAACTAATAGATAAATATAGTAATACAATTCAACTCGTTATTTATAGAATTATATTTTGGCTCATTCAATTCAAATATTAACAGATTGAATATTGATAAATCATTAAAATTCCTAACGCAAGACAAATACGAACAAAATTTAATAAATTTAGTTACCAAATCTTCATAATTGTTTCTTGAAATACTTTGTTATTCAATTCAAATTTTAACAAGTCAAATTTAAATATATCATTCACCGATAACTTCAAATATAAAACAAACACAAATACATCAAATTTCAAATAAACTAAATACGAATAAATTACTAACACACAATTCACTCAAACTTGACATTTTACGGCGCTAACATTGGAGAGAATGGCATATTGTATTCAATTTTTTTTTTTTTTATAAATATAAAACAAACACAAATACATCTAATTTCAAATAAACTAAATACGAATAAATTACTAACTCAAACTTGACATTTTACGGCGCTAACGTTAGAGAGAATGGCATATTGTATATATCACAATTACAATTACAAGTATGAATTTGTTATGCAAAAAATTAATCCAAATTCGAATCTTCTCTTACAGAATTTTCAAATTATCGCATTTTGAGCCATTTTGAACACGAACAAAATAATTTTCAAACGAACCGAACACGAATAGAGCCTCAAGCTCGGCTCATTTACTATTTGTCAGGAGTAAAAGAACAAACTAACAAGATAACCCCTGTTTCGCTCCATAACTTACATTATGATTCTTAACAGTGATATATTTACCAACAATGAACATAAATTATAATGACCGTACTTTATATGAACATATAAACAATTTATACACGACGAACATCTGAAATATCTTATACCATCAGATAATATATTTGCTAAGATACGTGTGCTCCAATAATCCATTTGATGCATGTTCTGTATCAGTCATCCCTCAAACGTGTGTCATCAATCTATGGTGATTTTCAACATGCTTTGATGCTTTTTCTTTTTCTTTTTTTTTTTTGAAAGGACTCCATCTTTTTTTGCTCTTCGAACTGTCAGAATAAATTCCAAATTCCAACGCCTGCTATAACTACAGTTCAAATTTATCATCCTCATATACTTCTTCAGAAGCCAGACCCCAAGGATATTTCAATGGATTGGAACTGTTATAATCCACCAAGTTCACATGAAAGTTTAGTCTGCGAGTATTTAAGCTTGCATGCTATTATTCCCTGCATCTGAATGTTAGGTCAGACAATGGAACATAGAGAGTAAAGAACTGATCTCAGTCCTGAAAACTTCTACAATGAATGCTATGATTTCATTGAAATAAGCTTCGACAAACAAGAAAAGCAATACCAGATACAGCTATCAAAAGCACAAACGAAGGGATTTTAGCGAGCTAAATGAGAAAGCATTAGTTTTTTTATTGTATGATGCCAGTAATCATTAGTAATTTTAAATGAATTATTTTTTGCCCTTCAATAGGAACAAGTTCACAATTTTATTTCAAATTTACATTATTATTTATCAGCTTGAAATTGAAATTGAAAACCAGAATTTTCATTTCATCTCGGTTCATATAGAAAGAACCAGATGTGCGTCAGCTCAATTGACGGTGCCATCGTACCTCATAAGGGGTTTAGTATCAAGACCTTCCAGAAAACTCGATAAAACAGCAAGCCTTCAGGATAGCATCAAGTAGTCTCCGTCCCATGTCCGTCCCAAATCTTATGGCCCATTATGCAACCACCATAGACTCTCTCCAAGAGTGGAGGTAAGTGCATCCTGCAACCCTGCCGATAAAGGGAAGAAGCCAGCACCCAATTCAAGACCTCCTAAGAAGCCAGAAAAAAAGAAGAGAAAGAAGATTCCCTTAAAAGCCACCTTACTCGAGAGTATGCATGCAAGCGGGGGTGTGACAGGAATTTCACAATTCACGCCTATAGGCTTACCAAACAAATATCACTTGTATTGCCCCTACCATCTTCATGTGGGACAATGAAGTTGAAATGATGATGAAAAAAAATGAGAAATCAACTTCGCCAGATAGTGACCTCATTAGTCGAAAAAAGAAAGGCAAATCATGTGGTTACGGAGTCCCACATTTTTTTATATTGCTAGGTGAACTCTTCCTGTGGTTGAAGGAGAGTTTGCCCTCTCTGAAAAGACAGGGAGAATGATTAGGTAAGCAACGAAGATTTCACAAGCAGCAAAGAGTCTTAAAGGTTACAAAAAGAAAGTAAGAAGCTCCCCTCCATCTCAAACAACAGTTTCGCTAACTCCAATCTAAGCCTATTTCTATTTGTATTTCAAAATTGTATGAAAAAAATGCCGTAAATTCTTAAGAGGCGGATGGTTTCCTCTTAGCACTTACACATAAGAACTTTCTTTTCTCTGCTTCTAAATAAATGATAGAAACTTCTCTTGCTTCGTGTCTTCTTTTGTAGTGTACATTTCATCCAATGATGACATTCATTATTGGTTGTATGATTTGGAATGTCAGACGAATAAAGGCTCCATTATTATTCCCCCTGAGAGTAAAAGCTTTTAAGATGGTGTAAAAGAATCTGAAGACACCTTTGTAGCATCTAGCTAAGCTAGCTGAAGTTATAAAGAGCAGCAAAATTGAATCTATTGTTGCTTCTAATTTATACAAGGAGGTACAGCTATGAAAAAGTTACCTCACTTTGAATAGATAAGCAAAATAAGATACGAATAAAAATGTTATTAATGCGGGGCATCATCGTCGTCATCATTATCATAAAATTTAAACTTATATATTCAATAAATATAGGCCTATATGCTATAATTTAAGTCTAGCATTATTGGCTTTTATATATTTTTATTATGTTGTTATACTTTGAGTTTATATGTATTAAGTCATTCTTATGTCATGGCCCATATATGAATTTCTTAATGGTATATGAAAATGATGATAGGTGTAATAATGATGGTAGATTTGATAATGGTGGTATGTAAGGTTATGATGATAGTAGGTTTCATAATAGTGACAAGTGTGATTATGATAGTGCTAGATTTATATATTTTAAACTCTCTTTTAATCCTATAAATAAGAGGCTATTATAAATAAGCATTTGGTCGTGGTAATAAAATTTTCTTTTTGAGTTTATTTTACTCTCCTTTTGTGCTTTCCTTTCAACTAAAGAATTACTTGAGTGTATGAACTATGAACTCACAACCTTTAAAGAAGACCTTCTAAAGAAGAAATAGCTCTCTACAATGATAAACTGTTTATAGAGGTTAACTTCAAATTATCCTCACTTCACCACTGATTATTTTAAATCTACCACAAGTTAAATTATTCGAATCTTCTCAACTCTTTCTTCACACTTATAAGATTTAGCTTGAATCCTTTCAGCTTTATAATGTTCTAACTACAATGATTGTACTCAATAATAGTACGTGTTTATCGTTGTAAGAATTTAACAATTATCCATGTAATCAAATTCATATTATAATAAGTTATACTTGTCCTACATATTTGATATCACATTCCCCAACTTTAAAACATTCTCCTTTGGAGAATGAAAATCCTAATAATCTTGTGAAAACTATTGATTCAACTAATAAAATTTATCAAAAGTTATGAATCTCTAAGTGAAAAAAGAACATTTCCAATAAACTAGAAACCTTTAAATGCTTCCATCATATATGGTAAAAATCTGATCTTAAATTTGATATGGACGAGGACAAGATGATAGAAAAATTGACTAAAAAGTATCAACTTGCATGTAATGAATGATATCTGAGACTTGCTCATGATACAACATTAAATTTGACATATTGAATACTGAAGAAATTCCAACATCCATTAAGAGTTATACTTCATAAGCATTATTATTTATCTTCCTTATAATTTTATAATGACCAAATCTTTTGAGAGTTTATTTCTTAAGAGTTCTAATTGAAAATGTTTTAAGATTAACTTTAATAAGAACAAAAGCTCTCATTAAATTCTACATATCGTTTATGTGCATCAACATTAGCTTTATATTTATCATAACTTAAAAATAAATTTTTCTTAAATTTCTTGATGTAAATCATGCATGCTTTGTACAAATGAAAATGCAAATATATTAGACTTATATGATACAGACAAATCAATGAGATAAATTGATTTTTTTGGTTTATAACTAATTACAACATAAAAAGTACTCATACCAATTGAACTATCTATTAAACTATCATAAGTAAACTCTATCGTATAATAAGAGAACAAGATCTCAACTAGTAGTGTGATCAGTCAATAACCACTTAAGAAAATTTATTAGACTATTATTAGCAACTTCAATTTGTCCATCTATCTGAGTGTGATAAGTTATAAAAAATAAAAGTTGAGCTAATTTTTTTTTTAAAAATAACTCATAAATCTTACATCACGATCAGATACAATTGTCTTAAGAAGCCCATTTAAACAAACTCTCACAAAAAAAAGAAACTATATATGATGTAACTGATATTTTATATCATCGAATAAAATGTTTTATTTTAAAAAAAATGACTGACAACTACTAGGATAAAGTCAAAGGGCTATTCAGGACAAGGGTAATCCTAGGTAAAAATCATACTTTGATATTCTCGTGATTATAGGGAATTAAGAGTGGTGTCAATAAGCAGAAATTTTATTTTTCACTCTTCGTTGCTTAAAAAGTGCGACATTAAATAATAATACGAGCAATATATTTCTTGAGGTTAGGCTAAGAAAATCTATCCTCCATTATGACTATTATCTTATCATGACCAAAATAACTAGCCATACCTCATAAATGTATTTCCTGAATAAGAAAATTTTGAAGTAAAGAATCTGAGATAAATATTTTGTGTCCAAAAATATAAACATCTCATATTTGATAGTCAGAATTGATAATTGGTTTATCATAATTCAAAAATTAAAAAATTTGTCAAAATCTTTACAATTAGGGTAATCATTATTAATCTTTTCAAATTTAGTAGCCTTCACATTCATGGTATTAAACAAGGTATATATTCTACTTAAGACGTCTATCACTTTATTGTCGATACCAAAGTTATGTTTAAATACAAATATATACTCTTGAAAAAATTAAACTCATTTTGTATAATGAAAATTAAGTTTCTTTTAATTGTTGGGATATTTAAGAGTTTTACGATCATATTAAAATATAAATTCTTATAAAAGAAGATAACATCACAAATAACGTAAAGTTTAGATAACAACATAAAATTCACATCATATATGGAATATTGTTAATGCACTTTATTTAATTTTTTATTAAAGAAAGCAAAGGAAATATCTTCATGCTTAAGAACATTATTGATGCCAACTCTAGAAGTATCACATGATATCTCAAATGCTTTATCAAAATTTGGCTATTTTAATACTAATGAGATTGTTAAAAATTCCTTGATTTTATAAAAGGTGCCATCAAATACCCTTTTACAAAAAAAATCTCCTTAACACACTAAGTGACTAGGGCTACAAAAGTATTAAATTCATAAAAAATGGCTAACCAAAAAAATTATGTATATCACGAATTATGGTTGGGATATGCTACTTTTAAATAAGCTTAATTTTCTTAGGATTGATAGAGAACCATCATAAGAAACAATAAATCTTAAAAAGATTACTGAAATAATCATAAATAACCATTTCTAAATGAAAATATAACTTTTCTCGATGTAGCACCTCAAAGACATGTTGTAAGTGATCTTTATGATCGCTCTTAGAAAGTGTATGATAACAAATTTACTCAAGATTTAAATTGTTACATCTGATAAATCCTGCCAAATGCGAAAAATGAATTCATTAAATCACATAAATCCTAAATCCCATAAATTGTGTTAATCCAAGATTTAATAAATCTCTTGGGAAGTTGGATTTACAGGATTTACACAAACTGAAGCGTGCCAAGGAAAGATAATGTTCTTCTCTTCCTCAAATAACTTATCAAACAACTAATCTAGATTTAATAGGATTTATTATATCCCAACCAAACACAATGCATAATTTAGTAGTTCAAGATTTACTAAATACGGATATACTAAATTTATTAAATCCTACTTAAATTAAATCCAATCCATCACCAAACACCCCCTTAGTCTGATTTAAAATTAAAATATCATCAAAAAATACAACTAAGAATTTTTTATGAATGAGTTTAAGATATAAGTTATCACATTCATAAATGTGTTTGACACTAGTCAAACCAAAAGGTATTATTAACCATTCATGCAAGTCAACTTTTATTTTAAAAGCTATTTTTCATTTATTGCCTTCTCACATACGAATTTGATGTTATCCACTTCTAAAATCAATCTTAAAGAAAATTGTTGCTCCAGTCATCATATCTAACATGTCATCGGGCCTAAGTATAGGAAATATATACATAAAAATGATTTTATTGATGACACAACTATCTATGCACATACGCCAAGTATTATCTTTCTTTAGTGTAAGAAACCAAGTATTGTGCATGAAAATAAGCTCTCTCGAACAAAACCCTTCAATAAATCATCCACATATCATTTGAGCTCTACATGTTCATCCAAGTTCAAATGATAATGTAACAAATTAAGAAGTGATGATCTAGAAATTAACTCTATAGTATATTGGATGCTTCTTAAATAAGTAATTATTTTATTATAAGTTTAATAGTTAACTAAGTTTAACTATTTTGAATTATTTTGGGTTAATAGACTTAAATCCTCAAATAATTTGTCAAGCAGCTCATCTAGATTTAATAGGATTTACTATATCCCAACCAAACACAATTCAGGATTTAATAGCTCAGGATTTATTAAATATGGGTATTTTGGATTTATTAAATCCCCCCTTAATCTATTTTAAAATTAAAATATCATCAAAATACATAACTAAGAATTTTTTTATGAATGGGTTCAAGATATAAGTCATCATAATCATAAATATACTTAAGGCATTAGTCAAACAAAAAGATATTACTAATCATTCATACAAGTCATCTTTTATCTTGAAAGATGTTTTCCATTCGACGCATTCTCACACACGAATTTGATGTTATCTACTTCTAAAATCAATCATGGAGAAAATTATTGCTTCAGCCATTATATCTAATATGTTAGAGTCTAGGCATAGAGAACTTATATTTAATAGTGATTTTATTGATGACAACTATCTACGCACATACTCAAAATACCATCTTTATTTGGTGTAAGAAGGACCGGTATTGCGCATGGAGATAAGCTCTCTTGAACAAAACCCTTCGCTAATAAATCAATTTATCATTTGAGCTCTACATGTTCATCTAGGTTCATACGATAATGTAGCAAATTAAAAAGCAATGATCAAGAAATTAGCTTTATAGCATGTTGGAGGTTTCTTAAATAAGTAAATATCTTATTATAAGTTTAACCATTAACTAATTTTAACTATTTTAAATTATTTTGAGTTAATAGACTTAAATCCTCAAATAACTTGTCAAATAGCTCATCTGGATTTAATAGGATTTATTATATCCCAACCAAACACAATTCAAGATTTAGTAGTTCAAGATTTACTAAATATGGATATACTAGATTTATTAAATCTTACTTAAACTAAATCCAATCCCTTATCAAACACCCCCTTAGTCTGATTTAAAATTAAATTAAAATATAATCAAAATACAAAACTAAGAATTTTCTGATGAGTGGTTTCAAGATATAAGTCATCACATTCATAAACATATTTGAAGGATTAGCCGAAGATATTACCAAACTTGTTAATGGTGAACAATGCACTATAGTGCAAAGCTCCTCGTAAAGCCATGACATATGACGCCTGGCATGGCACACATCATTTTAAATATGATGCTAATATTTAAACTATATAAATATAAATATAAATAAATAAGAAATACTATTATAAATATATATGTATATATGTGTATGTATGTATATATGTGTGTATACATATATATATATATATATATATATATATATATATATATATATATATATATATATATATATATATATATATATATATGTGTGTGTGTGTGTGTGTGTGTGTGTGTATACACATGTATATATGCATAATTATATGTATGTACACATACATATACATATACACATATGAACATATTTACATTTACAAAATATGTGTGTGTATGTGTGTGTGTGTATCTTCATATCAAGCTTCAAAACAACTTGGTACACGTCATGCGCCATTGGCCATGCATAGCACGAATAGCGCGTGTCATTTTGATGCGACGCGCCGCACCATGCGCATGCCATTTTATGCAGTTAACATGTGTGGGTATTACTAACCATTCATGCAAGTCAGTTTTTGTCTTAAAAGATATTTTTCATTCGTCACCCTTTCACATACGAGCTTGATATTATCCACTTCTAAAATCAATCTTAGATAAAATTAATATTCCAACCATATTTAACATATCATCGAGTCTAAATATAAGAACTTATATTTAATAGTGATTTTATTAATGACATAACTATCTACACATAAGTTAAATACCATTTTTCTTTGATATAAGAAAAGCAGGTATTGCAAATGGAGATAAGCATTCTCAAACAAAACCCTTCACTAATAAATCATCGACTTATCTTTTGAGCTCTACATATTCATTTAAGTTCGGAAGATAGTGCAACAAATTAAGAAGTGATGATCTAAAAACTAGCTTTATAATAAGTTGGATGCTTCTTTATAAGGAAGCTCACTAGCAAGTTCGTTATGACATATATCTTGATATGCAGATAAAATTTCATGCACTTCATATGAAAAGTATTCAACAAGTTGGTTTACAGAAGTTAGGACAACTAGAGCAAAAATAAAATTATCATTAATCCTCTATTGAAATTGACTTCCTTAAGAGTAAAAAATCTTGAGATTAATGTTGAGTGACCTCTTCAGACTTAACATAATTCTCTTATCTTGACTCTTAAGAGCATAAGCATTTGAATGTCCATAATATATGACATCAATGTCAACAAGCTAAAGTCTATTTATGAGGATATGAGTAACATCAATGGGAAGGACATCAAGCAAATTTTATCATTATATTTCCAAATTGAATGGGCATAAAACAATGTTAAAAATATAAGAATGGAAGTCTTATCTAGTCAAGCGACCTTATAAGGTTGTGGGTGAGGATCTAGGGTGAACTTCATCTTAACCAAAACAAATGTCACAATAGCATTCATACAACTACTACTATCAATAATTAATTTACATGGATTTTCACCACTCGTAAAATAAAGTAGAAAATTGGCATGTGCCTCCAATCAGTATTAAATAGTGGGATAGCCAATATACAATGCATAACAATTATGTGTGACTCATCTAATACTTCTTCTGCATTACTAGCCTCTTCATAAGGATTCACTGTAATTTGATCATCATTATGTTTATTTTATTGATCCTCAATTTCTAGATCTATGTGTAAGTTTCGTCGAGAACAAATATGAGTAATGCTAGAGATCTTAAAACTAAAATTCCAACTAGAGCCTTTCTTTTGACTTTACTAGGTCCTTTAAGAATTATTGAGGTAGGAGGGATAACACATGGCTGGGAGCTATTTCTGAACAAAATTGTGAATCTCCTAAAGGTTGGGATCTAAGATATTGGTCACTATGAGTTGTCACTGAAAATGCATTTTTAAGAGAATAAATTTATCAAGTTAACATTTCATTATAAATATCAAGCTCGTAACCCAAATCAAAATGTAAAGATTATGGTACGATGATCTTCTATTACATCACAACGGGTTATTAATTCATCAAAATATATCATATATTCAATAACAATCCAAGATCTTTAGTGTGATTATCTCATTCATATGTTTATCATGAAAATTTAATATAACATATTTTTTCTTTACATTTTTTTTCATTTCATCTAAAGAAGCAATAAGTAGTTGTCCTAATCATTGAATTTTTCATATAAAGTTAATCTATTAAATCTTAGCATAGTTAGTTTTATGCAAGCAAAATGAATTTTTTTTTACTTGAATTTTTCATATAAAATTAATTTAATAAATCTTAGTATGGTTAGTTTTATGCAAGCAAAGCGAAATTGTTTTTACTCAAACATGTAAAATATTAATCTATATCTACTAATTAATCTAAAAAAACTTTTTGGATCAAGTCAACCATCAAAACTAGATGAACCAATTTTAAACCTATGAATAACATTATCATGTTCTAAAAGTATACGTCGTGGGGCAACATAAACAAATAATGGCTCATAATATTAAGGAACATAACTATCATCTCGCCTTAGTTGTTATCATATTTGATAAGACGGATGAGGTAAGTATCTCATCCATCTCAAGATACTCATTAAAGTTATCTCTAAGGTGTGGATGGAGAAAATGATAGCAGGATATAATAAGACAATATTGATGAGGAGAAAAAAAAAATGGAGTTGGCAAGATGACATCCCTCTCTTCAAGCTATTAGTCTAAGATTGGGTTAGTTTCTAGTAAGGCTTTAGCTAGCCTACCAACCTTCTATTTCAAGGCTTCAAAATTTTTTAAAAAAATTTATTCTTGTTAGTGCATAAGGGTGAACTTTTCTATTTCATCTAGTAAAATGCATAAGAATCATTACCTTTTTTATCGAAAATTTAATCTTAATAACTACAAATTGACATAATAATATGTTTTTCAAAAAAAAATTAAAAATTTTAATATAAGCAAATGATTTATTTTTAAATGATATTCAATGTAATTAAATTAGCGACACAATTATATAAATAGTCTAACTAAATAGTGATTTTGAGTTTTTTTAGTGTATTACAAGTTTACTTTTAATGCAGAAAATGTAACTCAACACAAAATAAGATAATTTTGAGAAAACATACTTGTTATGATATCAAATATGATGTAAGACAAGTGTAACTTATTATGATATGAATTTGATTACACTGATAAATCTTAAATTATTACAAATAATTACTATTAAGCACAATCACAATGGTTAAAATATAACAAGGTTGAAAGGATTCAAGTTAATGTTGAAAGAATTAAAAAACTATAAACAATCAAATCTATCGCAAATTTAATGCTGCTAACCTAATGATAGATTTAGTTCGATGATGAAACCCTCAGCACTTATAGCCATGTTCACATAAAAAGGAGGAATTGTTTAAAATCATTTAGCGAACCGCGAAATGAATTCTTGGTATACATCATGAACATCAAGAAATTAAGGAAAAAATATTTGAAGAGAAGGATTTGAAGGATGAGTAGGGCCCCTTAATATGTGACATGCAATCAGATGATAAATGGCTTATAGATGATAACATTGAACTTACATCAACTAATCTAAAATAAAATCTAAATATAGATTTATTCCATAGAAAAAGAAATAAAGCTAGTACATCAACTTCACTGCCAAGAGATAAAATGAAAAAGATAACTAATGAAATTCAATTAATTCAAATTATATTATATTTTAATTATTATTATTAAACTTATATTTATTATTATTTGCTTGGAAGAGAAAGATGATTGACGTTGAAAAAGAGAAGGAATAATAGAGAACTTGGAGTCTGCTGAAGATGAAGTATGATAGAAAGCTATTATGAGATGACTCAAATAAAGATCCATTGAGCAATGACAATCTTGACTAATATTTATTGTGTTTTCAATCATTCTGGAACTAAATTTATAAAAGATTTCCTTTTGAAATATTTGTTTTATTTTTGAATGCTTATATGATATTTTTTGAATGACTATTTGATGACTCACATTATCTTACATCCATCTATGTATAATTTCTTACATGAACATTTATGATTATGCAATTTTTTATTTGTTAAATATGTAATTTGTTATTTCTTATTTATTAAGATATTCATTAAATGTTAAGATATTAGTTTATTAATTTTTATCATATTTTTTACTATGCACAATTATATAAACATAGAGCTTACACCTTAAAGCCCCTTAAGGCTTACACCTCATCTCATTAATGAAAAGTACCTCAATAGCTAATTGCATAATTTTAAACTTGGTTTGCACATATCTTCCATACATATAACAACACATTGTTTTTTTTCTTATAAATATCAATCTCAAGAAATTAAACTCCTCTATAATCTATCCATTCTAATTTTACCACAACCAAATGCAAGACAAGTGCTTAAATTTAACAATTTTTTCATGAGAAATTAAATAATTTCATAGCATGAAAGTAATTAAGCTCTTTTAGCTCATGATAAAATCATCATACTGAAATTTTTAAAATGTCATCAAAATTTTGGTCAAATCACAACCTTACGGGCCTCAGACGAGGCATATTATGGGCTAATAAAAATCTAAATATTATTTAATCTCATATTCATATTTTATCATTCCAATCATAAGAGTTCAGATAATGAATAAAGTATGTTTGGTCATATATTTAATTTTTATTAATTCACAATGTTAGCTTAATAGCTCTCTTCTTCGGCCAACCATTCAACTAATTATCATTATTATTCTTATTAATATATATATTGAAGGGGCACACAATGCATCACTAAATTAAAATTATATGAAAACGGAAAAGAGTAATACAATATATATCTTATTATCTAAATAGCCCCACAATAATTAAGGAGAAAATTTTATGTCAGAGCAAAACAAGGACTATCAATCAATTTTGGAAAAATGAAATAAAGTATGTTACAATTGTGTAATAACCGAAAGTTAGAAAAAAAAATAATAAAAAATAAAATAAAATGAAAAATCCAACCATGACGATGCAGATTGGAAAAGTCGGGGTGGGGAAGCTCGATTTCAATTTTACCAAACCAAACCCCAAAACAGAGAGGAAAGAAAAGAGAGAAGAAGGAAAGTTTGTGAACCTCGGCCGACGACCCAGGGAGAAGAAGGAGATTCGCGTTCAAGCGTCGATGATCGAACAACTCGGCGTCCGTCCTAGCCGAAGTGATTCCACCGCCACGACATCGAGTTGGCTCGAACGACCGAGAGGAAGGAGCTGCGGGGAGGAAGGGAAGACCGTGACGTGTCCCAAGCGATGAGTTAGTAATATAAAGGAAGAAAAGAGAAAGTAAATAAATAATTTAATATAATGATATGTCTAATTTGCCATATAATACTTTTAAATCCTATTAATCCTATTATTTTTCTAAATATAAAATATTAAGTGTTAAAGTGACTTAATATATTTCATTTAATGTTTATCATACCCCTTAAAATGATTCTAAATTAATTAACGTGTTATAGATAAATTTTATTTTCATTTAATGTTTATCATTTCTCTTAAAATGATTTTAAATTAATTAACGATAATATAACTTAGCATAGGTTTAAGGTTTTATTAAGCTTGCAATTATGTTTCATATTTAAGGGTTTAATACTTAAGTACTTAACTTTGATTCATCTTACATATTCCCAAATTACATTTCTTGCTGAAATCTATAAACCCCAAGTCAAAATTCTAAACCCTAAGTTAAAACTTAAGATAATAACATTAACATCATATTTCAATTAAACATATAATTATATAAATTATTTATTTATTTACCTCTTTCCTCCTTCCCTAATTCGGAGCCCTAACCCGTCGCCGGACACACGACGACGCCCTCCTTCCTCCCCAAGACGTAAGAGCTCCTTCCTCTCTCGGCCGTTTACAGACGAGAGCCTCCTCGGCGATTCCATGATGGAGCCGCCTCACTCTGTAGACGGACGACGAGTTGTCGCTCTTCTCCTTCTTCTCCCTGTCGTCGCCGACGAGACGCAATCTCCTTTTCTCCCTCCGACGACGAAGGTTCACGCACTAACTTTCCTTCTTCTCTTTCTTTCCCATTTCCTCTCGTTTTGTTTCTTAAATCGAGCCCCCTTGACTTTCAATCCCCAATCGTTACTGGCTAGTTGAATTTTTCATTTTACTTTATTTCTTTTTTTTTTTGACTTTCATTCTCGAAATTAAATGACAATAATATAAATAAACATACTTTTAATTAAACAATTGAAGATAATGTCCTCGCATTTCTAATTCCTTCTCCCACGTAACTTCACGATCTAATCCCATGTTTCCACAGTACACGGACAAATGAATTTTCCCTATTCCTGAGATGCTTAACATCATAATTTATAATTCTTTTTGGCTCCTCCACAAATGTGAGATCCGGTTGAATATTAATAGATCAGAATAAATTCATCAATAATATATTTTGTAGTAGAAATATACATACTCCTCGCGTGAAGAAAGTGGCCTATAAGTCACTTTTTCAATTCTTTCCAAGATTTCATATAACAATATAGCGAACTTTCTTTCCAACTTCCAAATCGTTTTATACCTTTCATGGGGCTGACTTTAAGAAATACAAATTCTTCTACTTCAAACTCTACTGGTCGATGTTTAGATCATAAGATTTCGCTATCTTTTTTAATCTATCAGGATCAATCGATCTTTTCAGGCTTCATCTACTATCCGCACTAACGATTCTTCTTTCACATGTCTCCACCCAACAAAGCGATGTTCTCACGTATTTTCTTCCATACACGCTTCATGGAGCCATACTAATACTGCTTTATTATCAGGAAACTTAATCAAAGAAGAAATGAATTTTCTAATTTCCTCCAAAATCGACACGAGTAAGCAAATCTTCAAGTGTTTGAATCTTTTGACCTACCATCGTGGGAGATGTAATTTAATATCGAAAGTAGTTTCATACCTAAAGCTTCTTGAATTTTTCTCCACAACTTAGATGTAAATCAACCATCCCGATCAGACACTATAGATTTTAGCACACAATGTAATTTCATAATTTCATCAACATACTTCCTCATTTTTCAACAAAGATCGATTGTTTGATAGGTATAAAGTGTGCAGATTTAATCTACCTATCAATACTAACCCAAATAGCATCGCATCCTGTTCTAAATCTAGGTAAGTCAACCACAAAATTCATAGTAATATCATCTCATTTTCACTCAGGTATTGGCAAAGGCTGTAAAAGTCCACTTGGCTTCTGATTTTCAGCCTTAACCATCTGACATGATTGATATTTATAGATAAACTTCTTTTCATTCCTGACCACCAAAATACTTCACTAAGATCTTGATAAATTCACGCTTTAATCAGATAATTGAATGATGTTTACGTAAGATGTTTTCCTTAAATCTCTAACATCCTAATGCAAACCGCATGATACTTCAATAATCTCTTCATCGATTTCAAAATCTTCAGATACTACTTTTACCAAATCTAAAATTTTCTAAAATCATCATCTGGTAAATCATCTTGTATTCGTCTTTCAAATTTGATCATAAATATTGATGAATTTAAAATTCCAATTTAATCAACTCCTACTGTTGATCATCAATTATTGACAAGAGATATTTCTTTTCAATGTGAGTTTGTTAAGCTCTCTATAATCGATGCATACCAGCTCCCATCTTTTTCTTTCACAAATAATACAAGAGCTCCCAGAGTGTTAGCGATAAATTCCTTCTCTAACAATTCTTATAGTTGATTCTTCAACTCTTCTAATTCTTTGATCGTCATTCTATATGATACTTTTGCTACAGGTTTTGCATCTTGAATTAAATCAATAAAGAAATCTATCTCTCTGATTAGGGGTAAAACTAATAAATCATCCAGAAAGACTTCTAGATACTCCTTTACTATTAGTATATACTCTAACTTATTTACCTCTTTAGTAACATCGGTACTTGAGCAAGAAAACCTTCATAGCCTTTTGCTAATATCTTTTGAATATCTTTTGAACTTTTAAGCAAGACATCATCATAGCTAATACTCCCTTATGTCTCACCAATTTGAATTCTTCTTCTCCAGGAATATTGAATTTGACTATCTTTTTACAACAATCTATAGTAGTATAATGTTTAGATAGTCAATCCATTCGTAAAATCACATCAAATTCATATATTGACAGTGCTATTAAATCTACATTCAAGCTTATTTCACAAATATTCAAGTTCACACTACAAATATTTCTAGCATTCAGTTGAGACCCATCTGGCATTGCCACTGAAAATACTACAGACATTTACATAACTTGTCATCCCAAAATTCTCATACATTCCTCAGATATAAATGAATGTGATACTCCAGTATTCAATAAAACTCTAACTGATTTACTTTCAATAAAGATGATACATATAAATGAGTAGACATATAAGGCAAATATATCTAGCACAATATAAAATTATAACAATGCTAATTTAAATAAAGACATACTTGTAATAACATCAGACAGAGTCTTTTACTTCTTGCTACGTGAGTGCATAAACTCGAATCTGTGTGTTCTGTCGGTTTTAAGTTTAAGATGGAATTGATGCAGTCGATTCAATCACCCTTTGTTTACCAGTAATCCTCTGGGGAGGTTGAATACTTATCTTAGTATCCATTGAAGATTCCTAACTCAAGATAGGGCAAGATTTTGTCATATGTCCTGGCTGATGACACAAATAGCAAGTGTTTGTCCCTGAGAGACACTCTCCTTTATATGCTCTTTCATATTTCGGACATGTGGTAATACTACTACTACTGGCATTAGTATATGACTTAGGCTTCTTCCAGTTTAATTTTTCAGTTTGAACATTCTGCTCATACTTTGGCTTATCATTATTCCTCCTTCTGAATATCTCTCATCTTCTGAGTAGCTTGTAAATCCAATTATATCCTTCTAACTCGCTCACCAAGACAAAGATAAATCAATACTCCAGAATCAAGCGTCTGACTACATCCTTCAGCCCATAAAATCGACATTTTTCTTCGATTTGGTATCAATTGAGGTTCATACTCAAAGATTGAAACTCGCCTTCATACTGCATTATGTAACGATCCCCTGTATCACCCTAATGAACTTGTCTCGTGATTTGTCTACCGAGAGAGATACAAATCTCTAAAAATTTTCACAAAGCCCTCTCAAATAATAAGACAGCATCTTCCTTCAAACTTCTCGAATTGTCCTCGCCATTATCTTCGCCGCCTCAAAAGCAAAAGAAACCAAAGCAAGACTTCTTTCGGGAGGGCATGATATACTTTCTAAAATTTTCTCTGTCCACATCAACCAGTTTTTTGATTCTATAGGTCCTCTTGTCCCTGAGAAAAGAGGTGGCTCGATATTCTGACTCATCACCTGAGTTTGAAATACAAGACGAAGACTAAACGGATAAAAAAACTTACATAACACTTTCAATCATCAATAAAATTTTCAATCATACAGCAACTACAATCCTAAATGATTTAAGAATTTGTCAATACATATATATCTAACAAAGTTCATAGATACAATTTAAACATAATTCAACATAATAATATATCTATCTCGAAATCTCTACGACGATAAATATAACCCTCCTTCTATCACATTTAGGATGGATTTTGAAAAAAATTAAACTAACAATTGAATAAAATTCAATGGTCAATTATGTTATTACACCATAAGAAACAAGCGCAGTAACCAAGATATGGTTTTGTTATCACGTACATAAAAAAACCTCAAACAATCAAACATACATAAATATTGGTATGAACTTTACTTTTACATTTATCCATCGCCTTGAGTCATCGTAAACTTTTGTCAATACTAATCCAAAGGATAAATATTATCATTGTTTATTATCATTTTTTCATTTTTCGCAGAGTGTTCTCACAAGCATAGTGATAACTTCATAAAGACATACATATATATATTATATAATTTAAAATGCATTTTATAACAGGTTAATATAATATGAGCCAAATGATTTCAGATTTAACATTTAAAAAACAAGAACTATATCATTTAGTTAAAAAATAATCACAACAGAATATGAAAGTCATAAATAATAAAGATGATTCACAAAGAAATTAAAGACATTTTACATAAGAATCACTAATTCTCAATACTTTCTAATCAAATTTCTATAAAGTAAAATATTGATTGGATCAATATTAAAGAATTTATTTTATTATACGATACTACATAAAGTTTTTATCGGACATATTCAATATTCATCACTCATTTTCTAAATCAATATTCATCGTCTAAGAGTCACTCACTACAGTACGATGCACTACGTCGCTCCTTCTTCTCCCTGCCGACGACGCATACAATTTCCTTCTTCTCCCTCCAACGCACCTGAACGCAATCTCCTTCTCCCTCGGTCGTCAACGCACATAAAGTTCACGCACGAACTTTCTTTCTTTTTAATTTAACTTGATTTAAAATGTATAAAATATGAATTTAACGCCAAATAATAAAAGTTATATGTAAGTATCATATGAATAAAATAAATTGTTTTCTAATATTGATCCGATTAATATTTTTTTATAAAAATTTTAATTAGGAAAGAAGCATTAAAGGGAATGAGATTCAAGAGAAAACTGCAAATTAAAGTGGGTAATTATGTTTTTACATTTATGATAAATATTTTTAATTTCGTGATTTAAATACATGTTGTATGATTATGACTTTTTCAGACGCAGTTTTGATTATTTTCGCTTCTTCATAAATCAGAATGAATTTTATCGCTTTCTTCACGTGTTGGATAAT
This sequence comes from Cymbidium sinense, assembly GCA_021442155.1. Taxonomy (NCBI): domain Eukaryota; kingdom Viridiplantae; phylum Streptophyta; class Magnoliopsida; order Asparagales; family Orchidaceae; genus Cymbidium; species Cymbidium sinense. Next base: position 42,384,122 of record CM038231.1, on the reverse strand, counting down.
AATGCTAGATCATATTATCACTTCATCATTTTATAAAGTTTAAGCGATTTATAATTATGAATTAATACATACCGTATAATCAGATGCTATGAATGAGATGTTGAAAGTGGAGTTCAACAGACTTGACGTAATATACCCGTCTAAATGACCTAAAAAAAAATCAAGAACCGATAACGGCTACTGTCTGGATGAGATTTTGTAAAAGCTGACGATGACTCCGCAGATGATAAATGTAAAAGTAAAAGTTTACACAAAATGTTTATGTATATCTACCCCCCCTCCCTTCCCATATGTTTGATTGTTTAAGCAAATTTTTTTTTGTATATGTGAAAACAAAAATTGGCATGCATACTAATTCTATTTTCTATATAACAGAATGATAATTGACTCAATCAATTTTATTCAATTTAAATTTCACGTAACCATCCTAATTAAATGGTTGAAAGAGAAGTTATGTTTATCGCCGAAAGAGATGAGATAAGTAATTACGCCAATTATATCAATTATGTTTAAATTGTATGTCATACGAACTTTAAGATATATACGCACAACAAATTCTTAAATGATTTGTAATCAGAATTCTTCAGAATCAAGATTTTATTTAAGATTAAAAGTGTTATATAAATTTTTTCTTTTATCCATCCGACCGTCTGTTCTCGCCTTGATATTCCAAGCTCCTGGGCCATATCGTGACAAATTATCACAATCAAATTTTCAATCTAGGGGGCGGCCAAGCTTGATGGAAAGCTTTAAATATATGCAAATTTCAAATTTGAGAAAAAATATTAATAAAAGTTCAAATTCAAAATTCATGAAAGAAAAATTTTAAATAAATTAGTTTTTTTATATTTTTTCATATAATGGCTGAATTTATCTCTCCTTTTTTTCTATATATATATATATATATATATATATATATATATATATATATATATATATATATATCCTCATGTGTTATAAAAATGAAATCGAATGCTTTATATCTCTCTTATCACCAGAATTTAGTGATTCTTATTTTTGGTATGGCTTGACAGCCCTCTTTGTTAAAGAGCTAGGTGGCTCTTCCAATAAAACATCATTTAAATCATGACTCAAATTTCTTCACCCTTGGATGCTTTATAATATTCTCTCTCTCCACCCCACCTTTCACACAAATTGATGAAGTGTTCATGGCAAGGTGGAGAGAGATAACACCAAAAGTTCCCATGAGTAAAGAAACTTAAGCTATAATTCTAATAATTATTTTGTTTTTAGCCACCTAACTCTCTAAAAGGAAGAATAATCAAACCATACCTAAACTAAGAACCACTGAGCTAGCCTTAAAAGAGATTTAAAGCACTCAATTTCATTCATCTTTAATTGTATCATAAAAAAATACAAAAAAACACATATCTAGAGCCTTACAAGAAAAGAGAGATAAATTCAATCATTATAAAAAAAAAAATTACATAAGAAATATAAAAAATAATTAATTTAATTTTCCTCGTATAAATTTTGAATTTAATCTCTTCGCATATGTTTAAAACTTTCCTTCATGTTTGGCTACCCCCTTGATAGAAGATTTGATAATAACAAATGAAAAGTGCCCATTTTATCTATTCAATTTGATTGGGTGTCCCCTCCTTGGTTTAGAATAAAATTTTCTCCTTAATTATGATGGAGTTCAACAAGATACAAAGTAATAATGAATATATTATGTTATCCTTTTACTTCATGTAATCTTATAGCTTTAATGATGCATTGGCCAACCCCTCCGTTATTTCTTATTTTTATTTCAAAAATTATTTCTCGCATGGTCAGCCAAGATAAAGAGCTAAACCAAGCTTATTCCCTCCATGGGTTCCCCATGGATGGTATAATAAGATAAATATATGAGCTCAAATAATATTTGAATTTTTTAATAGCTCGTGATATGATCATATAAAAATACTAATATAATGATTTATTATAACCCAATCTAGCTTAATTACTTTCATGCCATAGAATTATTTTCTTAATTTCGTACCAAAAAATATAATTAAATTCAATCAATTGTCCTACATCATTCAATCCTTCTTTTCTTGAAGAGTTAAATGAATCCTAATGAAAAAAATTAATTAATGCAATAACAACAACAACAACAAGCCTTTATCCCACTATGTGGGGTCGCCTACATGAATCCCTTGTCTCCATTGTGTCATATTATGTGTCAAATTCTCATTTAATTCAAGAATACTAATGTCATTTTTTATACATCTTTTTTTAGTGCTTTTTTTTTTAACTTAAGAAATCTTGCAGATCTACTCTAACCGAAGTCTTTGAAAGTCGACGCTTTATGTATAAACTATGGTGACTCTCTAATCTTATTCACATCGGAGCTTTCAACTTTTCAACATACTATTTTTATTTTATTTATCCTATAAATTACATGTGTCTTACAACATTCATCTTATAAAATTTTCTTAAGTTTAGCTATTTTTATCACACAACATTTATGATTCCTCCACTTCAACCATCCAACTTGAATTCTACTAATAACATCTCCATCTATTTCACCTTCATTTTGAATAATAGAGCCTAGATATCTAAATCGCTCATTCTTTTTAATGACTTGTTCACCCAATGTCATACCACTAACTTCTACAACTAAAATTACACTCCATATATTCAGTTTTAGATTTACTTAAACGAAAACCTTTAGACTCTAAGGTTGACCTCCATAATTCAAGTTTTTCTCTTGGACTCCCTCTCTAGTTATATCAAAAAGAAAAATGTCATCAACAAAAAACATACACCAAAGTACATCTTCCTGTAAATGCCTAGTAAGAACATTCATAATTAAAACAAAAAGATAAGGGCCTAAAGTTGATCCTTGATGTAATCCAACTAAAGAAAAACATGCAAAATAGTAAAAACATGCAAATTAAATGCTGCAGCAACAACAACAAGCCTTTATCCAACAACGTGGGATAGGCTACATGAATCATTTTTCTCCAATGTATCCAATTAAGTGTCATATTCTGATTTAATCCTAATAAATTAAAATCATTTTGTATACTTCCTAACTAAGTGGTTGTTTTGTTGGAAGTAAACTAAATGCACTGCACTTAATTTACATATATTTTATATATTTCATTATTTGGGTCGAAGTAAAATAAATACAATGTAAATTTTTACAGTATTTTAAATCATGTGAATAGTTATTCTGCATGTAATTAAAATTCCTTCAAATCGAGCTAAATTAGAAATCACACATTCTCTCGGACGTGAAAACCTATCATTCGTCTTACACGCAAGATTGTTCGTCTTCCTTCCATGCGCCTCTCCTACACCAAGTAATCACGACGACACCCCATTTCAAGTGAAAGCACCTTCCCATCTTACGCATGAAATCTTCCTCTCCCATGCAGAAATTATTGCGTGCGCAATCGTCCCGCTTGCGAAGCTCTCCTACGCCAATTGCATCTTGCTGCTTAGAAAAGGAAGTAATATTTTGGTTTTATTGATTCATCTGAAACCTTAGAGGCTCTTTGGTTGCAGGATTTAAGCAAGATTTAAGCCGGATTTAACTTAAATCCAACCATACTGTATTTTTGGATAAGTTAAATCCGCTGCTTTTGTAATCCCGTAAGCCGCTTTCGCAAGTGAAATCCAGAATTATATATTCACTTTACACTGCATTTCTTTTACGCTGCATTCCTTTTTCAGGCAACCAAACAACACCCAAGTCTTTTTAGGTCTATCTAGGGTGCATTTGATCGATTCAGTTGAATTTTTGGTAAAACCAAATAAATCGAACTAAATAATTTAAAATAACTGAACCATTCAAATAAGGTATACAACCGAACTAACTGAACTGAACTATAATTTCGTGTATTTGGTTCGATTTTTGATTAAAATGAATAACATATAACAAAAAATTATTTTTAATGAACTAATTAATTAAAACAAATGTGATAAATTTTATACATTAAAAATTTTCTTAATCAATTACAATTTTATCAATTTATACAAATAACTAAGCATTTAAAATAAAAATTACATATTTATATTTGACATTTTAACTATTTTTGATTTATTCAATTAATTCAATTTAACCGATCTTTTTTTTTAGACCGAACCGAAAATAAAAAACCAAATAACTAGGTGTTTACAACTAAAAATCGAACAATGAGATTGTAAATCGAACCAAACCGACCAAATAATATTGGTTAGGTTCAGTTCTTCGGTTCGAATTGACTAGTGCACACCCTTAGGTCTACCTCTACCTTTACCTTTTTTTAACATAGGTCAAATCTAATACATCTATTCTCCTAAATGAGCCATCAAGCGGTCAACGTTTTATGAGACCAACCATCGAACGTGACTCTCTCTCTAATCTTATATGCCACTAAAGCTACTCCAATCTTATCACGTATACAGTTGCTTCCCATTTTGTCTCTAAGTATAAAATCACTCAGCCACCTGTGCATCCTCATCTCTACAACACTTAATTTTATGATTCTCTTTTACTGGCCAACATCTGGACCATAAAACATTACAAGTGTCACCACCATCTTATAAAAATTTTCTTTAAGTCTAAGTAATACTTTCTTATCACACAACAAGTCTGATGCATTCCACCACTTCAACCGTTCAACTTGAATTCTACTAATAACATCCCCATTTATATCACCATCACTTTGAATAATAGACTCGAGATGTGTAAAATATTCACCCTTTTAATGATATGATCATCCATTGTCATCACTCCGCCACTAGACCTTTTACAACTAAAATTACAATCTATGTATTTAGTTTTGGAGCACTCAAATGAAAGCTTTTAAACACTATGTTTGACCTCCATAATTCAAGTTTTCTTTAACAACCTCTTTAATCTTATCCACAAGAAGAATATCATTAGCAAAAAGCATGCATCAAGATGCATCCTCTTGGAGCTTTATCATATGTTTTCTTTAAATCAACAAATATCATATGTAGATTCGTCTTACTCTCTATATACTTCTCCATCAAACCACTCAATAAATGTATAGAATCCATAATAGACCTACCTGGCATAAATCCAAACTAATTTGAGAAACTTTTGTATCACGTCATAACTTATGCTTAATTACTCTCTCCAATAATTTTAATGTAAGGCACATTAACTTAATTCATCTATAATTCGCACACTCTTGTGCATCACCTTCTTAAAGTAAAAGTAAGAACTCTTTTTCTCATTCATCTTTTCAACCTTCAAAAAAATATCAAAAAGATTCATAAGCCAAAAAATTTCTTGATCTCCTAATCATTTCCACACTTCTATTAGAATATCATCAAATCCTATTGCTTTTTCACATTTTATTTTCTTTAAGGCATCTCCAGCCTCAACTTTACTAAAATGATGATAAAAACAAAAAATCTTTATGTATACCCAAAACAACGAGTAGGCCTAAACGAGCTTATAAATCGAGAAAAAGACACTCGCATAAATATACTCGACAACCTAGAATAAGAACACTCACCGAAAAGAGCATACGACGAGAGAAGAAGCGTCTAACCTAGCGAGCAAAGAACTCGGAGTGCAATAACCAAAAGGCAAGAGCTAATTCCACACGCCAACATCTGGCAACTAGGTTGAAGGACAATGTAGCTACTCTCCTTCACTTCATCCTCACCAAAATGAATCTTACCCAATCACTGCCATCAACTTAGGCAGAAATGTTTTCTATTAAATTTACCTTATATAATATTTCTATGTATGACTATTTCTTTATGTTAAAAAGGGGGTATTTCTTTCTTACAAGGGGACCCTTTTTGTCCTTACTCCATACCCATATACCATGTACTCGTATTCTGAGCATTCAGCACAATAAAGATTATTTTTCCTACTTTTTTGTCTTCCTGCGATCAATCCTTTTGCTTAACCATGTTTCTTAGGTACAGAAGGTTGTTCCTCCATCTACCGACAAATTTGAATTCAGCATCTTATATTTATTTAGAATACTAAGATCTCTAAAGTCAATCATATTCTCACAAACTTCATTAAAATATCTATCAAAATATCTCATCCACCTATGTTGAATGTTCGATCCTAAAAAAAATACTTTATGATCTTCATCCTTAATGTATTTCACTTGAACTAAATCTTTATTTCTCTTAAATCTTTCCTTGCCTAACTTATACATACATTTTTCACCATCTTTATTATCTAATCTATTATATAAATTACTAAATGTTGAAATTTTTATATCACATATTACTTTCTTAGAATCCTTACATACCTCTCTATATCTTTCTCAATTCTACATGCAAAATTAAATATGCAAAAAAAATTCAAGCAATTGTCCTACATCATTCTCCCCTTCTTCTCTTGAAGAGTTCAATGAATGCTAATGAAAAGAAAATTTTAACTAATGCAATATAACGAAAACATGCAAAATAAAACAAACATACAATAATACTAAATAGTCACTGCTTTTCAACAAATTTAAAAAAAAATAATCAAACATAATATACAATGTGTTTTCAAGTCACCGAAGTCAGGGATACAAATTAGATGAAAATGCGAAAAAAAAATACATAATGTTGATGAAGAAGCAGCCAAGGACTCTAACACATCACAAAAATTTAAACTTAACTTTTTAATAATTTGCACAGAGGGTTGATACTCACCAAATTATTAACACAAGATGACCACCAAACCATTAACTCTTTATAGGATTGATAGCAATAAAATTTGAAAGATTTGTAAAGAGGAAGAACCATAGGGAGGAGAAATTTTGGATCATAACTAACATAAATAAAGAATATAATGAGAAGGGTAAGTCAACAAACCATTCTTCACTTGCATTTAACGTCCAGACTTTAACTTTGATATCAAATTTTAAAGAAATATAAGTGATGTGTGGAGAAAGATAACACCATGAAATGTCCAAAGGTGGAGAAACTTGAGCAATAATCCAATGATTGTTTTATTGGACCTAGCTCTCCAAGAGGGAGAACCACCCAGTTCTAACTTTAAGAGAGATGCAAAGCACCTGCTAAATTTCATTCATTTTCAACTATATTATCAAAAAATATATGAAACATATATAATCCTACAAAAAAAGAGAAATGAATTACGTAATTACAAGAAAATCACATGAGAATTCATCCATTATAAAAAAATTACATGAAAAATATAAAAAAAAACAACTAATCTAATATTCCACCTTACATAAATGTTGAATTTGAACTCTTTCTTCCCACCTGTTTGTTCGCCCCCTTGATTGAAGATTTAATTATGACAATTGAAACATGCTTCATTTTATCTTTTTAAACTTCATTGGCCATCCCCGCCATGCTATAAAATAAATTTGGGGGATTTACATACATAGCACATAATTCTTATATATTTATATAACTAACACCTAAACTTCAATTTTTTTATATATAACACCTAAATTTTCAATATCACATCAATAATATCATCATCACTCACTTTTTAAAAATAAAACTTATATTTTTAAGCATAGAAAAATATTGAATAAGTATATATCTAACTTTAGGTGTTAGATATATAAATGCATAACAATTAAGTGGTATGCATGTAAATCTTCCAATAAAATTTTCTCCTTAGTCATTGTGGTTCCACCAAGATAATAAAGAAATATTATATTATTACTTTCATTTATAGGATTTTAGCTTTAGCAATGCACAAGTAATCCACTCCATTGTTTTGAATTTGAAAAATAATTATTTGCATGTCCAACCAAGTAAGAGAGCTATCAAACTACAATAAAATTAACCAAAATAAAATTCATGGCGAGCTTATTTCCATCATGGTTTATATCTCCATATTGGCACAAAAAAAATAAGAATATGAACGCAAATAATATTTAGATATTTATTAACCCATAATTCGACCATAAAAATTCCAATATCATGATTTAATCACAAGACAAAAGACCCTAACTACTTCATGCCATGAAATTATTTTTTTAATTTCATACTAAAGATATAATTAAACTCAGTAATTGTTCCAGCATTACAACCAAATTGTGGCACAATATATGTTAATAGAATAATATTTGTCTCCCAACATGGACATATCTACTAGGTGTATTGCTTACATAGTATGCTTTTAAAAAAACTCTTTTTCATCAATACACACGCTTATGTTAAAACCTTAAAAATTCAAGTTAGCATAATTTCTTGTGTAACACTTAAGCCTTGCCTACGTACAAAACTAACATTCTCATGCCTCCACACATCAAATTTCATACAAAAGCCCAAATAAATCTATATAACCAAAAATTGCATATATTTTAAGCATTGAAACAAATTGTGAAAAAGGTAGCAACAAGCTAAACAAAAACAATTTGACCAAATCTTAAATTTCAATAAAAAAAATAAGATTACCTTAAGCCTACTGCTAGATTTGAAATTTGCAATGCATTTATCTCCAACCTTACATGTTAGCTGAGTTTAGAATACTGTAACTTTTCAAAAAGAATAATTAACCACTGTTTGTGAATTTTGCTTCCTATCCAGCCACAAGCCTTTATAGTGAACAAACAGCCTATTAGGTATTTTTCTCTAACTGGATGGGAGAAGAGAGAAGTGGAAAGAAATGGTTTGAGTAGCAGGACTACTACCTAAATTCCACAATATATTGAGAACTATAAAAAAACTACCTAGCAAGTATGACCTTTGAGCATGATTCCATTAGAATTATTGTCTCATTGCTTATTGAACTGAATACTAAGCTGCCGCATAAAAAACCTTTTTCAGCTGTCCATTATTACAAATCCTCCTTACATGACTCGGTTATCCTTTCCATGAGTTTCTTCAATGCCCCTCTCCAGCTGAGCAAAATAAAAGGGTTTGCACCTCATTTCTTCCTTACAACCTCCCCTCCATTTTCTGCATAATAGTTCTCTCACTGTCCCACCCCTGCAGAACCAATATCCCAAATTGAAAAGTAAATTTACTTGTGGAGTATAGCACAGACCCAAGTAGCAGAAATAATTCTTGGCTTCATCCAGATTGAAACCTATAGAAGGTATCATTGTAGATATGATAGATTCACTAGAGATTAGTTTTTCTAATCACATGAAACTAGTAATCAAGTTGTCTTTCCCAAAACCTTCTTTTCTTCTGCAGTTTCTTTCAACCTCTTTCAACCTCATTTCCGTCATCCCATCCATATGGCTTCTCCCTATGTCCCCATCCAGCTGATCCATTAAGGGATATTTGAAAAGATAAGGGACCTAGTATTTGAACATAGCATAGGAGTACAGCTTTAGGCCCGAGCAACAGAAGTAATCCCTGATTCCACATCAGATTGAAAACTATAAAGAAGACATCATTGTCAGTATGAACTCAGAGCATGATTCACTTGGGATTAGTTTTCTTCATCACACAAGGAACCAGAGATAAATCTACCACTTTTAGCTACCCCTTTTCCTTCCTAATGGTTTGTGATAAATTGAGAAGCTGTGATGGAATTGGTTAAAAATATGAAGAATAGAATAAAAACAAAAAAAAACAAGGCAGTGACAAAATTGATTTAGATGCTTTGGACATATTCAATTAATTGAAAATGTTATACAAATAAGAAGACTAAATAAAATCATTTTATAATAATTATGATAAAAATATGTAAATCAAATGTTACTTGTTGAATCCAAATTTATCCATGAAGTGATGTGGAACCTTACCAAGGTATGTTGAAAGCAAGGTAAGATCAAATAAGGACTAGGTAAGAAGAATATAAAAAATTCACTACATCAAAATATGAGTATAGGCAAGAGATCTAAATACATAAGTATACTCTCCTCTCTCAGGAACAATGAAAGAGTAATAAAGAAAAAAAAAAGATCCATAGTCCCTCAAGATTCCATTTTTATAGGGTATGAGAGTTCATTATAAAAGAAAACTATATGTCAATTTCTGAAAACTACATGTCGGTTACAATACAATATAATAACTATGACAACTATCTCTGTAACTTCCATAGGCCCCTCGTGTGCTCTGGAGGTCTAGTGAGTTTTCTACTATGGTTGCTTGTGTGAGATAATCTAACATAGGCAACCTTACTGAAGCAGATTTCTTCATACACTCACTTGGTGAAGGCGAGTTCTCCTGTAAGATGGGAAAGTGAGTTCTTACCTGAGTTCTGCTAGTTGCCATTAGAGTTTTTCTTGCTAGTTCGTCCGCTAGGTCCATGTGCACACAATGAGGGTATACTTAGCTCCCGATTCTTCTGCTCTTTATAGAGATGACTCGCAAAAAAGACAAAAATAAAAGCAAAAGCCATCCATAAAAGCAAAAGCCATAATTATTAGGGCTATTTTATTTGACCAAAACTTTTTTGGTATTTATGTTAAATCACCTTTGATTTGACTCCTTTGTGGCATTATCCATGCTTCGTGGCTATATTAAAAGGGTCCAAAGTCAACCATTATTTCTTCATTGCAATTTTGTTCAGTGATTTTTAATTTGCCAAGTTCTTTTTCTGATTAGTTGAGCATCCATATGGCATCTAAAAGACCTCAGGGTGATATAGATGCTAAAGAACTTTGGTCGATCTTTCAAAAGATGATGTTGAACTTTTGTAATGAGCCCTAAGTGTGAACAAATAGTCCATTAGGTTTTTCCAACTTGTAGACAAAAAAGAAGAAGAAATATAATAAAGAAAGCAGAGTAGAGGGAAATGATTAAACAACAAGAACTTTGGTTGAGTTTTCTTCATCACATGTGGAGTCAAAGATTATGCTGCCACTTTCAAAGCCTTCTTCAGCTTCTCCCCACACCTTCCTTCCACCCTCACTTCCTCCGATATAAGTTCTCACACCACCCCTCGCTAGTTGAATCAAAAAGATCTTAGATTTAAATTCATTTGGTGATAATGGAATTAAACACGAGAAGCAGAAATAACCCCTAATTCCACATCAGATTGAAAACTATAAAAAACATCATTGCCAGTATGATCTCTGAGAATGATTTGCTTGGGATTAGTTTTTTTCATCACATGTGAAACTAGGGATCAAGCTGCCGCTTCTAGAGCCTTCTTCACTTCTTCACAATCGCACTACATTATGCTTTCCATGCAAATTCTCTCACATGCTCCTTGGAATTTGACTTTCATTATCCTCTCTGTATGAACTGTCAAGATGGGCCAAAAAGGATAATATGATGAGACAAGTGAACCAATACTTAAACATAAATTATTTGGGAAATATAGTTTTAGGTTTTAGCATCATTAGTGATCCAAGATTCCAAAGTTAGATTGGAAACTATAAAATAAGTCATTAATGGTATGGCCACTGATTTTAATTAGCATGTGATTTATTTTCTTCATAATATACGGAACCAAAAATCAACCCGTCGCTTCCAGAACCTCTGCTTTGGTTTTTCCTCACTTCCTTCTAATAGCATTGCCACCAGCACCCTCCCCATACCAAAATCCACTTGTGGGCACTCTAGGCAAGGTAAATCGTAATTTGGCAAGCTCAAGCTCGGTGTTTATGAATGCAGATTTACTTGGGGAGTAAGTATAGCTTTGCTTCAACTTCTCTGCCTCAAGAAATCTGGAACAAGGAGAGAAAGCCACAACAACAAAAAAAAGACTTGGCCATTAAAATTCTATAAGATAATCCAAACAAATCTAGAGTGAAGAGCAATTAATCTTATTGCTTTCAGGAAACAGTAATGCCACGGTGCGCAAAAAACAGCCCAAATGAAATCTATATTTTGTAGGATGATTAGTTAAGCAACCAAGCATTTTCCTTCGAGAAAGTAAGAGAAACAAGAGAAAATAAAAACCACATGTATTTTTTAAAAGGATCAAAGATCCTTTTTCAAGGATTTCTAAGAAGCTAAAAAGAGTACACAGAAATCTCGGGCTTTCTTTGAATTGAAGGAATGTGAAAGAAATGAAAAGGAAGGGAAGGGCTCGAGCAGCAGAAAATCCCCCATTGTAGTTTAGGATAAAATATAAATAAAATAAAATAAAAAATAAAAAATAAAAAAGATTCTAGATAGTTTCTAAAATTTTTAGTATTAGATTTATAATATATAAAAATTATGGATATTATTCATTTGTGAACTGCCCTTGTATCTCTGATTTTTTTTTGGGATTTACATATGTACCACTCAAAACATCCTTATTTTCTTATCAGACGCCTCAAACTTTTTATTTACAGCTATACCACCTAAAACCCTTTAATAACTCTATTTTACCACTCTGTAACCCTATCGTGAGACGTCGTTTGCTAGGGGATGCCAGAGACGAGTGCGAAGTGAGAGCTGTGAGCAGTTTTACAACTCTGTAATGCTGCAGCCATCGCCATTCCCTAAGATTAACCCATCATGCACGCTCTTGCCCTCTTCCTTGATCTCGTGCAAAGTTGTTTCTCTCATATTAGCTAGTCTTTTTCCTTTCATCCGTGTAAACTCACGTCTAGGGATTATGTTCGTCATCATAGTGATGACTCTCAATCTCAACAATTGAGCAGCTCCCAACCCTCTCCAACTCGCTTCCTTTCCATTTCTCAAGTTGAATTTTCTAAGAATTGTTTTCTTAATGCAGATTTATGCTCTACTTGCATCTAGTTCTATTAAATCATTATTCCTTTTGGCGACCCTCTTGCTCTTTGTTTTGTTGTTCTTTACTAAGTTGATAGGTCTCAGCTATGATGTGCTGAGATTACATTGGCACACAATTTAGTGTCATTCCTTCTACATTTATGTAATTATAGAATCAATACAAAACAACTTCAGAAGGGTTGTTGTTACGGAATAAATTCAAAGCCTTAGTCTTGCTGATCATAATGCTCATAGTCCTATTATTAAGGAGATCACTATTTTTCATGTAGAAATGCTGATAGCCATCCCTTTTTTGGTGTTTGCCTTAATCAATGCAATCCCATATATCTACCTAATAGATTATTTGTTCGCAATTATTTAAAGAGCCTTCTACTATGACAATAGTAGATAATTTCGCTTTTTTTTCCTTATTGTTCAGGGAGTAGTGATTTTCATAATGGTTGCTCGTAATTTGTTTGAACGGAGTCTAGGCATCAAAATGCTTTGAAAGCACTTAAAAGTACTAACATAATGCTCATAATCACGTTATTTAAGGGGATGATTTTGTTCATTTCATGTAGAAAAGCTGATAGCCATCCCCTTTTAGGTACCACCATTTTGATCTGCTTGAGACGCCATCTTTACGATGAGATATGTATTTTTTTTAGTCTAGATCAACCTTCAATGCAACCCTATATATCTAACTAATTGTTTCTTTTGTGGAAGTTAATTGCAGAGCCTTTTTGATACATGTTTGAGTAGCATTTTTTTAGTTTTATTCGTTGATGTTCACTCAATATGTCTTGGCTAGCTCCCTGGATAGTTCCTCTTTGGCATCTCCTTTTGATTTCAGCTTGATTTCATTAAATTTAATGTAAACATGCAATGCTGTATTGAATAAGCTGTTTACGAGATTTAAACCCAGTGTCTGTACTAAGCCTCTTATTCCTTTTATTACATAAGAACTAATTCACAATTTGTATTTATGCAAGTTCATAGTCAAACAAGTAAAAATGATATGCTAGAAGCAATCTTCTGTTAGTTAGTTAGGTTTTTTTTTCCTTATTTGCCAGGGCTGTTTGGATTGATTTTGTGCGGCATCAAGGAGGAGGGTGGGAGGGAGTGGGCTGGGATAATCTTAGGCAATGGGTGGCTGCAGAGTCGTAGAAGCTGCTCACAGCTCTCACCTCACACTCGTCTTTGGCATCCCCAAGCAAATGGCATCTGGCGATAGGGTTACGGAGTGGTAAAATAGAGTTATTAAAGATACGATAGGGTTACGGAGTGGTAAAATAGAGTTATTAAAGATTTTTAGGTGGTATGGCTGTAAATAAAAACTTTGAGGTGTTAGATGAGAAAATGAGGAGGTTTTGAGTGGTACGTACGTAAAGCCCCCTTTTTTTTCCGGGGTTTGTTTGTCAAATGCTTCTCCTTGGTCGAACCTACGAAGATGGCCGTAGTTTTCACTCGGTGCTGGAAGCGAAAGTTGTGCGAGGCTGAAGGCTATGGAAGCGGCGGATCTTTCCCCAACATTATTGGTTGTTGCGAACAAATCCTCATTGAATTGATGTTTGCAATTGCAATGGAGGATTTTCTGCTGCTCGAGCCATTCCCTTCCTTCTTTTCATTTCATTCACATTCCTTCAATTCAAAGAAAGCTTAAGATTTCCGTGTACTCTTTATAGCTTCTTAGAAATCCTTGATAAAAGGATGTCGATTCTTTCGCGCAAAATCGTACATGGGGTTTTTATTTTCTCTTGTTTCTCTTACTTTCCCGAAGGAAAATGCTTGGTTGCTTAACTAATCATCCTACAAAATATAGATTTCATTTGGGCTATTTTTTGCACACCGTGACATTACTGTTTCCGGAAAGCAATAAGATTAACTGCTCTTCACTCTAGATTTGTTTGGATTATCTTATAGAATTTTAATGGCCAGGTTGTTTTTTTTTTTTTTTTTTTTGTTTTCTCTCCTTGTTCCAGATTTCTTGAGACAGAGAAGTTAAAGCAAAGCTATACTTACTCCCCAAGTAAATGTACATTCATAAACATCAAGCCTGAGCTTGTCAATGTGGGATCTGAATATTCGCCACCGACCTCTTTTGGAAAAGAAAAGAGTTATTTTAGTGTCGGTGATAATTTTAGAAGGCAGATGAATAGTAGATAAGACACTACCCAGATTTCGGCCCTCATTTGGTGAACTTTTATATCTGGTTCTAGGTTTCCTATAGAAGCCTCTATATTAATTACCTCTCAATACCGAGAGAAGACTTTCGATTAAGGCTAAATGAATCGTTAAGAAAAGTATATAATTACAAATGAATGGAGTTTAACTTATGAAATTTATTATTTTAATTTAAAACTTTTGTGGGGAACGAAGAGAGTCGATCTCCGTCATGGCCCCTGTCCACTTAAGAAGAGGGAATAATCTAACCCGACGGATCCTTGTCAACATGATACGTCGTCCAATATGTCCCAGACGTTTGTCTAAGAGAACAAATATAAGCCAACATTAACGAGGCTTTTGTCAACCAAAAATTCTACATTTCACAAAATGAAGAAAGCCGTGGAACATACAATGCGACTGATATAGGTGTCATATCGGAACCACACGAGCTCAGAAGAATGCCATTTATGTCATATCATAAGAAAACCACGCGGACAGAGAACACGCCACGCCCCCTTTAAAAATATCCGAGTGAAGTTAGTAATGCTTGATGAGACATTTTCATGTGAAAAAATTTCTTAATTTGTCAAGACAAACAAATAAAAGGTAGATTGATTTTTTTTAGTTTTAATTTAAATAATTAATTTCATTTTCATTTATATTTCGCTATTTTATTCTGAATCATTTTTATCGATTTATATTCAATATATGAATATATGATCATTTATTATTGAAATTTAATTATAATAATACCGATCATAGGATTAATATCATGATCTTGTCTCGATGCCGGTTTTATTGAGGATGATTAAATTATCTGAAGTATAATCCTTCTTGTCCCTAATTTGAACATGGGGATCGGTTTGGGACTTTTTTTGAAGGTTTGAATTTCATAAATATTAGTTGATTCATATCTTATATTATATGGCGTAAACTACCGGATATTATTAGTTTGAAATTATAATATCAATTTTTAGGGTTTTGTTCGGTCAGAAGACCAAATCGGGAAGCATGCATCTGTTCTTTATGTTTGACTTAGTAATCACTTGACATCATCTGAATATTTGTTCTTTGAAAATTGCATGACATTTAAGATCAATGTTGAAGTTTATATATCAATTTTGATTTTTTGAGTTTTGTTAGCGATTCAGAAACCAGCGGAATAATAGACAACTCGACTCATTATCTTCTACAGATCGATTTAGATTATTTCAAGATATCATTCTCCAAACTTCGGTCATGGGGATCGGGTTTGAGATTTTTTTCTGATCTTGAAGCTTGAAAAAATCGTTAACATGATCGATAAATTTATGTCATTCATGATAATTAAACACAGATTCTGATAGCGTCATTAGATTTTTAGGTTTTGTTACGGGATCGGTCAAAGAGGAAGCATGGCATCTGTTCTTTTATATTTATTTTGCATTTTGATTACATGTCTTTCTAGATGTTTGATCTACGACTTCACATACATACTGGTGTCGCTTTTTAAAGTATTGCGTAGACATATGAATGTCTGTAGTTGAATTTGACGATGTAATGCAAGCATGAGTTTTAATATGGGATATTTTTAGGTTTTGTTAACCACGGCGAAAAAGGGGAAGATGTAGACCACTGTCATTTCGGCTCTTCTGCGAGGGTCGGATCTGATTAATTATTTCAAGATCATCATTCTCCAAACCTTGTCAACTCTGTATATAGAGGATCGGGTTTGAATTTTTCTCTTGAGATCTTGAACTTGAAAAGAATCGTGATGATCTTAGATGATTTATCTTACATCGTTTTATGATAAATTAACTTAAAATTTGTAGCATCATTAGATTTTTAGGTTTGTTAACTTCGGACCTCAAGACCAAATCGAGAAGATGTAGATCGTTACGTGAATATTAATTTATTTCAAATATTTATAGATCAGTAGAAGTCGTTACATAAAGGTATAAGACATGAGATGACTCTTTCAACTATTTGTGTGAGTCAGTATAGATTTATTTATAAGATATCGTTGACTACTTTTATTTACTATATCTAAAGTGAGAGTTTGTTCTTATAAGAATGTGGCATTACAAACTAAGTGATTGTCATTATAAATGATATAAATTTGGTTGGTTCAACCACTTATCATAGATCAGCATGTATCGTTCTTTAACAAATCCGTCTGATTTATAGAGTATGAATTTGATTCTTTCAGTATTTGCATGAATCAAATGGTTAACAAAAAAAAATTTGATTCATAAAGTCATAGATTTCATTTAACTTGAATATTAAAGCGTTCAAATTGAATAGAATGTATAACTTTGAATATGTCTTTGAATCATTTCATAGCATTTTAGCATGAAGCTGTCATTTATTTCTTAAATGACATATGGCATCTTTGTATCTTTGTCATTCTTTTTAATGTCACATGACAAAAATGTGGATCTAAGAGAGTTTTTACTTATGTGTCTCTTAAGATGTCTTATTTTTTTTAACAACTCATTCATATAGTATATAAAGACATACTTGCCCATAAAATAAAGTTTAAATCATACTATGCATTGAGTGTCATATTTTTATTTCTTTTGTAAGTCTTAATAAGCTTGCAAAATGAATTTGAACTTTAAATAAGTGATTGACATATGCTATGAAGATTCAAGTAACGACTGAACTAAGCATGAGTAAGCATATTGTAATTGTCATATAGTATGATGAATGAGCTAAGCATGAATAAACATATGCGCATACCTTCCTTTTCAAGCACTTAGAAATTTTTACACTTTTTTTTTTACTAAAATTTTCGACAACCTCCGTCATCCAGCATGGGGGTTCTTGAGGGTCTTCCATGAAAGGCGTGCATGAACACCTCAGAAAATTTATTTTGCCACCATGAGAAAGCGTGCATGGGTTAACCTGACATAGTATTTCCATCGTGGAGAAAAGTTCTTATATGAGAATTTCTGTAGAAACATGAGCAGATCTTTATAGTAAATTCTACCAAGTGTTGGAGAAATATGAGTGAAATCTTATAAAGTTCTCTGTTGGAGAAATATGCGCAGTCTATAATTTCTATATATTGGAGAAACACGTATATACTTATATCAGTTTTTTGCCGTTGGAGAAACATAATGCAGTCTTTATAAGAATTTTCCATCGTGTTGGAGAAAATGAGTAGTACTTATATCAAGTTTCCCGTATTGGAAAAACATGTCTTTGGTACTTATAGCGTTTCCGTCACATTGGAGAAATGTGACTCTTATAAATGATAAATTTGCATTCACATGTATATGAAATTAAAGTATAATTGATACCCCTTGTAGCATCATTTTCATCACCATTTCACGAATTTTGCATTTGAAATATTAGCAATATAACTTTTAATCACCTTTCCAAATCTGAAATTCCATATTTCATTTGTCTGATAATAAGATATCAAGTGATAGAAAGAGACAAATATGCAAGTAAGAGCCAATCATTCCTTTCATCCTCTCCTTCATTAGCAACAAGATTGTGTTGTAGCAATGATTGCCATATAAAGAAAACAAATTTGTAATTCTGGCATAATCCATGCATGAAAAATCCCTAGCAATTTTCTCATCAACCAAAGACACAGACCCTGGAGAGATTGCACTCCAAGCCGTTTAGCTAGATCATTACTAATATCAGAGTGCACAAAACACTTGAGTATTATTAATCAATCCATGGAGCATCATTATAAAAAAGATTTGATGGATTCATTAGAATTTCATAAGAATTAGGAATAAAAAAGTGAATTCAAAAGTGCATCCTTTGATTGAGTATCAGCCATTGAATCGGCAAAAGCTTCCAATACACATTGAACAAAATTTAACTGCTCGACTAATATGGGTTCTCCTTTGACAACCTGCTTTTTCAAAACATGTAAATAATCCATGACGTCAAATGTCAACCTCACACCCAACCGTGAAAGCAAAGATCTAAACTCAAACAACTCTGATGGAACAGCATATAGATAAGGGGGATATATCACAGGAGAGTCAAACGAAGCACAAATAATAGCTTTGCAAATACTATGAAACAGTCCCCATGAACATTCACTAACAACAACCAACAAAAAGGCCAAGATGGCAGCGACCAAAACCAATAAAAAGCAGCCAATCAGCCGACAACAGTTAACCAACCATAGCGCATATGAGGACAAACCGAAATCATTTCCTTCAAGAAAAACCCACATAGCAAAATATAACTTAGGATTGAAACGAAACAACCTGGGGGTTTCGGTTGGAAGGGTGATTAGGAAGGATCGAGCCCTCTGTTTGCTCGACTAGGGTTCGGTGCTTCGAACCGAGAGACGAAAAAGGAACTGCTGCAGGGGAATTCGACCAGGTGCAGCAAGAGGGAGAGGGAGGCGCTCGGTTTCGGCTGAGGGCAAGAGAGGAGACTTCGGCCGAGAGCAGGAAACAAGAGAGGGAGCTCTGCGTGAGAGGGAATTGCGTCCAGCAAGCAGGAACGAGAGAGGGAGTCGATCAAAGAAGGGAGTCGCACGAGAGCTTAAGCCGAGAGCCGCAGGAACGAGAGAGAATGAAGAGAATGCCTCAACGTGCCCTAGCGGCTTTCGGGATCGGCCAAAAAGATAGCTGCCGGCTGCTTTAATTGGGCAGATGGGCGGCTGCATTAGGATAAGATTAATAAATATTAAGAGATTATTAGTTTAAAAATTAATATAATTAATCTTAATTATAAAAATTTTGATGAATCATTTCAATAATAAAACCTAGTAATATGGGTGTCACTTTTAAGTATTTTTGTTGTGTCGAACGCAACGGCATGATCTATTTTACGATCGGAGGTTGTTTAGACAACGTCAGCGACGGTTGAAGTGAAATTGTGTTTAAATTGTGTTCGTACCGAATTGTCGGCGTTAGCGTCTTTCTGCCGAATTGACGCGCGTTGTTTGATAGATTTTGACGTTTTGACGATAATGGCGTGATCAATTTCGCGAACGGAGGTCGTTCAGATGTCGTCGAGATTTCCCGACTTCGATATGTGCATAATTTCATTGAAAATTGATTTTAATTATTTGATCAATTGTTAATTGATTTGTTATTTTTCATTTAATTAATTTTAATATTTTCGACGCATTACGAAGTCGAATTTTCAAATCAATGCGAGTTTGATTGAATCCGATCGTGATTATGGCATTTTAATCTCCAATCATGCGGTGCTACTCTTGTTAATTGTTTATTTTAACTTTCATAATTCATTTGAATTATGAACCATATGTGGAGGTCAACAGTCAAATTATTTGTAGTAAAACTATATGATGCTCAAACCTAAAACTATATTTCCCAAATAATTTATGTTTAAATATTGGTTCACTTGTCTCATCATATTATCCTTTTTGGCCCATCTTGACAGTTCATACGGAGAGGATAATGAAAGTCAAAATCCAAGGAGCATGTGAGAGAATTTGCATGGAAAGGATAATGGAGTGCGATTATGAAGAAGTGAAGAAGGCTCTAGAAGCGGGGGCTTGATCCCTAATTTCACATGTGATGAAAAAAACTAATCCCAAGCAAATCATTCTTAGAGATCATACTGGCAATGATGTTTTTTATAGTTTTCAATCTGATGTGGAATTAGGGATTATTTCTACTTCTCGTGTTTAATTCCATTCTCACCAAATGAATTTAAATATAAGACCTCATGCAATTGTTCTTTTTGATTCAACTAGCGAGGGGTGGTGTGAGAACTTACATCGGAGGAAG
Source organism: Cymbidium sinense (assembly GCA_021442155.1). NCBI lineage: Eukaryota > Viridiplantae > Streptophyta > Magnoliopsida > Asparagales > Orchidaceae > Cymbidium > Cymbidium sinense. The sequence continues at coordinate 42,363,705 of CM038231.1, read as the reverse complement.
TGAGGGTGGAAGGAAGGTGTGGGGAGAAGCTGAAGAAGGCTTTGAAAGTGGCAGCTTAATCTTTGACTCCACATTTGATGAAGAAAACTCAACCAAAGTTCTTGTTGTTTAAGCATTTCCCTCCACTCTACTTTCTCTATTATATTCTTCTTCTTATTTGTCTACAAGTTGGAAAAACCTAATGGACTATTTGTTCACACTTAGGGCTCATTAGAAAAGTTCAATATCATCTTTTGAAAGATCGACCAAAGTTCTTTAGCATCTATATAACCCTGAGGTCTTTTAGATGCCATGTGGATGCTCAGCTAATCAGAAAAAGAACTTGGCAAATTAAAAATCACTCAACAAAATTGCAATGAAGAAATAATGGCTGACTTTGGACCCTTTTTATATAGCCAAGAAGAATGGATAATGCCACAAAGGAGTCAAATCAAAGGTGATTTAACATAAATACCAAAAAAGTTTTGGTCAAATAAAATAGCTCTAATAATTATGACTTTTGCTTTTATGGATGGCTTTTGCTTTTATTCTTGTCTTTTTTGCGAGTCATCTTTATAAAGAGCAGAAGAATATAAGTATACCCTCATTGTGTGCATGGACTAGCGGACGAACTAGCAAGAAAAACTCTAATGGCAACTAGCAGAACTCGGGTAAGAACTCACTTTCCCATCTTACAGGAGAACTTGCCTTCACCAAGTGACTATATGAAGAAATCTGCTTCAGTTAGGTTGCCGAAGTTAGATTATCTCACACAAGCAACCATAGTAGAAAACTCACTAGACCTCCAGAGCACATGAGGGGCCTATGGAAGTTATAGAGATAGTTGTCACAGTTATTATATTGTATTGTAACCAGCATGTAGTTTCTAGAAATCGACATATAGTTTTCTTTTATAATCAACTCTCATACCCTATAAAAAATGGAATCTTGAGGGACTATGGGAGAGTATACTTATATATTTAGATCTCTTGCCTATACTCATATTTTGATGCAGTGAATTTTTTATATTCTTCTTACCTAGTCTTATCTAATCTTACCTTGCTTTCAACATGCCATAGTAAGGTTCCACATCGCTTCATGGATAAATTTGGATTCAACAAGTAACATTTGATTTACATATTTTTATTATAATTATTATAATATGATTTTATGTAGTCTTCTTATTTGTATAACATTTTCAATTAATTGAATATGTCCAAAGCATCTAAATCAATTTTGTCACTTCCTTGTTTTTTTTTTCATTCTATTCTTCATATTTTTAACCAAATCAATCACAACTTTTCAATTTATCACAAACCATTAGGAAGGAAAAGGGGTAGATAAAAGTGGCAGATTTATCTCTGGTTCCATGTGTGATGAAGAAAATTAATCCCAAGTGAATCATGCTCTGAGTTCATACTTACGATGATGTCTTCTTTATAGTTTTCAATCGGATGTGGAATCAGGGATTACTTCTGTTGCTCAGGCCTAAAGATATACTCCTATGCTATAGATGTTCAAATAGTAGGTCCCTTATATTTTCAAATATCCCTTAATGGATCAGCTGGATGGGGACATAGGGAGAAGCCATATGGATGGGATGACGAAAATGAGGTTGAAAGAAACTGAAGAAGAAAAGAAGGTTTTGGGAACAACAATTTGATTACTAATTTCACATGTGATTAGGAAAACTAATCTCTAGCGAATCTATCATATCTGCAATGATGCCATCTATAGGTTTCAATCTGGATGGAGCTAGGGATTATTTCTGCTACTTGGGTCTATGCTATACTCCACAAGTAAATTTACTTTTCAAATTAGGATATTGGTTCTGCAGGGGTGGGACAGTGAGAGAACTCTTATGCAGAAAATGGAGGGGAGGTTGTAAGCAAGAAATGAGGTGCAAATCCTTTTATTTTGCTCAGCTGGGGAGGGGCATTGAAGAAACTCGTGGAAAGGATAATCGAGTCATGTAAGGAGGATTTGTTGATAATGGACAGCTGAAAAAGGTTTTTTATGCGGCAGCTTAGTATTCAGTTCAATATGCAATGAGACAATAATTCTAACGGAATCATGCTCAAAGGTCATACTTAGGTAGTTTTTTTTATAGTTTTCAATCTATTGTGGAATTTAGGTAGTAGTCCTGCAACTCAAACCATTTGTTTCCCCTTCTCTCTTCTCCATTTCAGTTATGCTTTTTATCATTTGATGCCATCCAGTTAGAGAAAAAAAACCTAATGAGCTGTTTGTTCACTATAAAAAAGGCTTGTGGCTGGATAGGAAGCAAAATTCACAAACAGTGGTTAATTATTCTTTTTGAAAAGTTACAGTATTCTAAACTCAGCTGACATGTGAGGTTGGAAGTAAGTGCATTGTGAATTTCAAATCTAGCAGTAGGCTTAAGGTAATCTTATTTTTTTATTGAAATTTAAGATTTGGCAAAATTGTTTTTTTTTTAGCTTGTTGCTACCATTTTCACAATTTGTTTCAATGCTTAAAATATATGCATTTTTTGGTTATATGGATTTATTTGGGTTTTTGTATGAAATTTGATGAGTGGAGGCATGAGAATGTTAGTTTTGTACGTCAGCAAGGCTTAGGTTTTACACAAGAAATTATGCCAACTTGAATTTTTAAGGTTTTAATCACAAGCATGTATCGATGAAAAAGAGTTTTTTTAAAAACATACTATGTAAGCAGCACTCCTTGTAGATATGTCCATGTTGGGAGACAAATATTATTCTATTAACATATATTGTGCCACAATACCTTGATTTGGTTGTAATGCTGGAACAATTACTTGAGTTTAATTATATCTTTAGTATGAAATTAGAAAAAATAATTTCATGGCATGAGGTAATTAGGGTCTTTTGTCTTGTGATTAAATCATGATGTTGGAATTTTTATGGTCGTATTAAGGGTTAATAAATATCTAAATATTATTTGAGGTCATATTCTTATCTTTTGGTGCCAATATAAAGATATAAACCATGATGGCAATGAATTTTATTTTTGTTAATTTTATTTTAGTTTGATAGCTCTCTTTCTTGGTTGGACATGCAAATAATTATTTTTCAAATTCAAAACAATGGAGTGGATTACTCGTGCATTGCTAAAGCTAAAATCATATGAATGAAAGTAATAATATAATATTTCCTTGTTATCTTGGTGGACCCACAATAATTAAGGAGAAAAAAATTATTGAAAGATTTACATGCATACCACTCAATTGTTATGCATTTATATATCTAATAGATATTTATTTATTCAATATTTTTCTATGCTTAAAAATGTAAATTTTATTTTTAAAAAGTGAATGATGATGATATTATTGATGTGATATTGAAAATTTGAGTATTATATATATGTAAAAAAGTAAAGTTTAGGTATTATATATGTAAATACATTAGAATTATGTGGTATGTATATAAATCCTACGAATTTATTTTATAGCATGGTCGGGATGGCCAATGGAGTTTAAAAAGATAAAATGAAGCATGTTTCAATTGTTATAATTAAATATTGAATCAAGGGGTGGACAAACATGGTGGGAAGAAAGAGTTCAAATTCAGCATTTATGTAAGGTAGAATATTAGATTAATTATTATGTTTTTATATTTTTCATGTAATTTTTTTATAATGGATGAATTCTCATGTGATTTTTTTTTGTAATTGTGAAATTCATTTCTCTTTTTTGTAAGATTATATATGTTTCATATATTCTTTTGATAATATAGTTGAAAATGAATGGAATTTAGCAAGTGCTTTGCATCTCTCTTAAAGGTAGATCATAGAATGTGTTTTTGAGTATGACAACAAATTTGGGTACCATAAGTGACTTGACTTATCATTATACATGATTTAATAAATAATGAATGGATTAAACTCGATTAATGGCTTCTAATGTCAATGAGTGATGACGATGAAGTACTATTGTGTAAAATAAGTAGATGATTTCAAGAGAGATATATATTGAAAATGGGATAAAAAAATGGCCCATAATAGATGTGGTGAACAACACAAGAACTACAAATGTTGGCATTAATTTTCTTTATAATCTAAAGGGATGTTTGATTTGCTACAGAATGAGTGTATTGCATTTGGAATGCACATGATTTAAAAATTCGTGTGTTTGGTTTGATGAATTTAGATTGCAATGTAAAATTTTAGTGCATTTTAAATTCTCCATTTAGTTCAAATTTAATGTATTTGGAATTCATAACATTCATTATTTGTTATAAAGTAAGGACCGATCATGCCATTCTTTTGCCCGTACCCATCATTCAGCCACGACCACCACCTACTACCATTAATTGATGACCATAGCCACCATCCCCTTCTACTAGTCACCAGCCGCAGCCACCCCCATTGTTAACCATCATCCCGACCACCACCCACCCACCATCAACCCAGCGTCGCGTCTACAACACCACGATCCTTTACCCGCATCGTCATCAATCATTGTATTACCACCACTACCAACCACTACCACCTTTGCACACTTCTATTGACTACCTTTAATATCTACCAATGTAATGCCACCACCTGGTTGCCAAGCCCTTTGGGTTCTTGTCCATCGTCCATCCGCCACAATCGCTACACCACCACCACGTACCGCCACCCTGCTAATGCTTAGTAACAAACACCCGATTACGCCCCACTACGCAACCTCCACCATCAGTCATTGTCAAATATATTACATTGCATTCACTTTATCGAACAAGAAAAAAAATAAATCCCTACATTTATAAGATTTTCAACTAAAAAAATATAAAATATTTAAAATATATTATATTTACTTTATATTATATTTCATTTTCGTCCAATTAAATAGCCCTTAAGAAATAACTCACTAAAATAAACTAGAAATTTGATATTATTATTAAGCAAATTCTTGAAACTTATACGCAAGCTATCATAAATTCATTTATTTTAGAAGAAACAATAGGAAAAAATAAGAACAAAAGAGTACTCAAGGACTAAAGGAAAGAAGTTTTCGAAGTAAAGCACTCAACATTCATAAAATAATTTAAGGCATTTGAAGGCTTTGGCACTATGCCCTACTGCTCTAAATCATCTCCTTTTAAGTGTGCTGAAATTCAATGGAGAAGATCAACACCCAAAATGATACAACATTGTATTTTGAAGAAAAATACCCAAAAATCAAAGCTAGATCGAGCACTTAGTGTCAAGGCACTATTGTACCAATACTAAGGCATTATGAAAATGAACTTTTTTAGTTTCAAGTAGTTTTTTAAATGGATGGAGAAGTTATATGACATTTAGAGAGAGGTTTCTAAAAATGATAAAAAAAGAGGAGAAGAGACCTTAGAAGAAGAAGAACAACATAAAAAAGAAGTTCAAGGACAAAAATATAAATCCATTTCTATTTTCTTTATTCCTATTTGTTTTTTGTTCAAGATAACTGAAAATATTGGCATTATTTTTAGTATTATTATGAGAAAAATTTTATACTTGATATTTATGATTTGAATTAAGACTTTTTCTTTTAAGTGTAGAGTTGATTTAATGTGTTATTTGAGTAATTTTTCAATTTAGTTGATACTTAATTTGGTTAATGGTCATAAACAATTTTAAAATTTACTATAGCTAATGATTTTGGAAGGTTCATGAGAGCAAATATTAAAGTAAATTGATAGATACTTCAGTAAATAGGAATCTACTAACTTAAGAATTTGCCATCATAACAGAAAGAAGCTTAATGCAATCATCTGAACAAGTTTATATAAAAATATGTTAAATTAGTTAGATGATTAAATTTTATAATTATCAGAGAGAGTAGAGAATAATTACTTATCTTGATTAACAATCTATTTTTATAAGATCACTTAATTAATAAAAGAAATCTACTGAGATGAAAATCATAACCCCAAGATGTTGTCTGCTATTGTTAGGTTCACTTGAAAAATAAAAGTATATATATAAAAATTAATTTTAGGTTTTTCATATCCATGTTGTTGAATAAAGTTATGAATAATACAAATTAATAATTATCATTTAAAAAGAATATTTTTATTCTTATGCTCAAGTCATTTTATATAGCTTTCTTAATACATATTATCATTTTTTACGCAAAAAGCCAATAAGTTTTAGGCTAAAAGTGTTAGGGATCCAAAATTATTTTGAATAAGTTAAAATTAATTCAACTATCTTATATTTTTGTTCAACTTCATATTATAATTGTTTTGTTTCTTCTTATTGCTTGCTTTAAGCGAATTTGTTAGTTTCTACAAAGTGCTGGAAAATCTTCATTATTTCCTTACAACCTTAAAATTGAGAAAACTTGGAGGAAAATTTGGAAGGAGACTGAAACCTTTTGATAACAAATATGATGGCAAATCGCATAGATAATTATAACATTAATAATCATATGAAAACTTCTAGACCTTCTTGATTTGAGGATGTATTGTGAATTTTTTTTTATTTGGAATACTATGCAGATCTTGGAGGTTCTTATTTAGATGATCAAATGCATCATTAAGTGATAAATATATTATCTCAAAAGATAATCATATTACTTAATAGTGGATTTGATTACTTAATAAAGACTCTTAAGGCTGATGGGTCTTTGATATATTATAAAATTTTCTCCTAAATTACATAGAGAGGTAAAACAAAGTTTATTTTTTTGTAGGGTTTGTAGTTCCTTATAAGGGTATGTCCCTATAATTAATTAGATCTCTGAAGAAATAGAGTTCCTCCTAAGAATACTCTTGATTAAATAAATTAACTTTTATCTCTATGGATTCAAAGTTTATCTTAAGAAAATAGTTAATTTAGAAATTCAAAAGCAATGCTCCAAAGAGAAAGAGTTCTTTTTAAAAGCCAAAAGAGAATAAGTAGGAAATACTTTTAATACAGAGATGTCTAGTAAGTATTTCAAACTATAATATTGTTAGGTTTTATATTTTTGAAATTAAAATTATTGAGATTCTAAGTTAGCATTTTATTAGAAATCTAGGACTTAGATTTTGATAACATAAGACTGTTGAAATACCTAAGATTTAAAGGCTAATTCCAATAGGATGCTTCTAACCCTAACTCTGAAAGTGCTTCTAATATAAGTTAGAAGCTCGTCCTAATTTGGTCACATGAATTTGTGAATTATCAGTTCTTTTTCTCATTTAAGAAAATAAACATATCCTAACTCTTTTGGATTTACTTCTCGCCTAAAAGGAGTTGTTAGCTAACACCACCTAAGCCATTTTAAATCAATGATTTTAGTCTTATGCTATGCAAGATGGTTGAGCTGTTATATTTAGGAAAAAAAAAATCTAAGAACCTAAACTCATAATGACTAGTAAGTTATGCATCTAACTAATGCACAAAATTTTTATTTTTATATATTTTTGACTCATAATTTTATTTAAGATTTTGGGTATGCAAATTATGCCCAAGATGAGATGTAGTTAGAAAAAAGTTATGAGCCAAATCAATAAGAGAATACACACTTATCCAAAAATGGTGGTCATTCTCATAGGTCATATGCTCCCTTATGTGCAATTGGTAAGACACCCAATTCAAGAAGAATAAAAGAATATGCTCACATGGTTCACAAAGTCTATTTGTAATTAGTTACTTATAGCAAGAGTATGAATTTTTCATTTATGTTTGAGTTGAATTAATTTAATGGGTAAACAAATTAGTTTTTTAAGAGCCTAATGAATTAAGGCTTTATTACAACACATAACAATCACATAAAGAAACTTATAAAAAACATGTAGTTCTATTGCGCACCCAAAAATAAATCAAACCAAAATTTATTAAATAAAATAAGTCGGTGCGGCCAGGTATTGAAATACACCCCTGAAAAGAAAAAGTGGGCAATCGATTTATGCCCTTATTTAGCACGACCTAGAACTAAAGTCTTGATCTATGAGGGTCTTCATCCAGGATTGTCACTTTCTTCATAGACCTCCTTGGGCTCCATAGGAGACCACCAACTTGTAAAGTTAGCTCTTAATATTTCTATACCACATATATCCTAACTTAATTCTATACTTAAATTATATTTTAAAATTCTAAAAGTAAAATTCTAAACTCTATAAAATATATATTAGGAAAACATACAGCACGCCAATAGTTATAATGCAAATATATAGACTTAGCACTAATGGTTACCAAGCTCACATGTCCTATTGAGATATGCATAAGGGCTTAAGCAGCACTTGCAAAAAAATAATATTTATTATATTTTATGATAGTTGTCCCTTTAAGTACAACCCCTTGTAAAAAAATAGTATTAGCCTAAAATAATGACCTAACATCCATACTAGCGAGCAAATAATCATAGCCATCTATTCTAAAATAGTACACCACAAAATAAGAAAAACATCACATCATATCAAAAATTGCCACAAATCATCAGCCTAACCTGAGCCTAAGGTTGGCGACCTAATAATCTAGTGCATGAATATTTTTGGTCTTTTAAGTTCAAGTTTTGATTAGAGTTTCAAGTTTATTCAATTTTATCATTAGATGGTTTCATAAATAATTTAATTGATTTATAATTTTATTCTAATTTTAAATTTATTTTTATATTAAAGTTGAAATTATATTTTAAAGAATGAAGAGTAAAATATATTTTGCTTGGGGCACTAATAGAGGTGGGTGTTCTTTTTTTGGTGAGTTTGAAAGAATTAAATAGCCATGGATACTTAGATTAATATCTAAAGATATATTTTAAAATTAAGTTGGATAATAAAGGGCATAGGATAATATGATAGTAGGAATACCTAAATTAGTATAATTTAGGCTAAATTAAGCTAATTTAAAATGTAGCTCTAAGGCATGAGATTTAAGTCAGATAAATGGCTAAAATACCTATGAAGGTTTAGGTTAAAATATATATTTATCACCTAGAGTATTTGATTGATAATTATAAGATTTAAGTGGTTATTTTAGTGTAAGGACTAAGACTAGGTTATAATCAAAGAAGTAGATGTATTATTGAGTGGAAGAAAGGTGTAGGCTTATAGAGGAGATTAGATGGCTTACTGTATAGTTGGAGATGATGTTAAGAGGTATGAGAAAGATTAAAATAAATTTCCTTAGGTATTATATGTGAGAAAAAAAGATATGTTGGATAACTAGCCCTCCCAACAAAGATTACAAAGATTTGACCACCAAGCTCTCAAACTACAAGAATAACTCAAATAATTTATAATTATAAAAGATCTCATTTCATTATAGTAATGGGGGGCTATTTATAGCCATTACAATAATCTTTCAAAATAAAAAAAAAATTAAAACATGGAGGAAAAGGTGGGTGGCCATATTAATGTGAAGCATCAAGTTACTTTAAATGTCATCCATATATTTCACATGCTATTATTTTCATATCACATTTCGTGCTTTAAATTTTAAATTCAAAGTTTCAAACTTAAACTTTCTAAAAATAAATTAAAAATTACATAATTAATAAAAGGATGAAATCATAAAATGGGTCTTAGTAGGCTAATGGCATAAGCATTTTTCTTTCTTGAATTTTCTTGGGCTTTAGTTTGAGATCTTGTAAATGGACCTTGAATGCTAATTTTTTGATTCACATGATGTTCTACATTAGCTCCCGTGGATTCAATTAAATTCTGTTATGTAAAGTTAAAATCTAATACGTCTTCTACTAATTATGGGGCTAGATTCTCCAAATCAATATGGGTCAACCATGTGTCTTTAGCTAGCGGCTTATTATTCCAACAAACTAGAAAACAATATTCAAAAGCTAGATTGGTGGGTTCTTTAGTGGTGATAATATTGCTAACATCAAAGAAAGAGGGCTTCTGCAAGTACATCGCTATATCTCCTGTTAAAGAGGTAGACTGAACAAGTGGATGTTAGCTAACTCTTTCATATGATATAATATCTTCAATATTAATAACTAGGTGAATGAGCATATCAGTAGATAAATTAAGGTAATAGATTTAGTTCCAATTTTCTTAAGAATTTTAAAAAGACCACAAGCCCATGCATGTAATTTCTTATATTTAGTGGTTTGATAACGCTCAGGTCTAATGCAAATCAAAGCATAATTACCTTCTTTATATTCTTTCATTGAATGATTATGATTTTCCTTAGAAGCATAGCTTTTATTACTTATAGTAGTTTGCTTTCTTATATCTTCATGGAAGCTTTGAAATTCTTTAGCAAATGAGAATGTAGCATCAGAAAATGCATGAAATGGTAGGTTTGCTACATCTATTGGTCATCTTGAGTTTTGACCATATACTATATCAAATAGTGATTTATTTGTAGTTCTGGACACAATACTATTATAAAAAATTATGAGGTTGGTAAATGTAAATCCCAAATTCCTAAACTTTTACTTACCAAACATCTAAGCAAGTTTCCCAAGGTATGATTGACCACTTCACTATGCCCATCAATTTATGGGTGAAAGGTAGAAGAAACTTTTAATTTGGTACCTAATAAATTTTATAATATTTTCTAAAAATATGAGACAAGCCTAACATCTCTATTAGAATCACTAGTTAAGGGGAGACCATGGAGTCACACTATTTCTTTAAAAATAATTTGGCTATATAAGAAGCATCATTTATTTTTAAATATGACAAAAAGTAGCCATTTTTAAGAATCTGTCCACTATAACAAAAATAGTATCATGTCCTCAAGTTGTCCTAAGTAATCCTATAATAAAATCTATTGATAGGTCTTCTCAAGGCATATAAGAAACATGTAAGTAAGTGTATTGTCCAAACCTTTGTTTGACAGTTTTAGCTTATTTAAAAATTAAGCATTGGGTCATTAATTTTTGAACATCATGTTTTAATGAAGGCCAATAAAATCTATTTTCTAATAAACATATTGTCTTATCCTTCCCAAAATATCCAGTTACATCTCCAGCATGTAGCACGGTGATAAGGAATTTTATAAAATAAGATCGAGGAATACACAATTGTTTTCCTTTATATAAATATCCATTTGTTATAAAGAATGTTTCTTATAATGTTATTAGTTTATCTAGGTATCAAGATAAATTAGGTGAAATTTAGGGTACACTTTATAATCATCTTCAATTCGATCAAATCTTGAGATTCTCAATTTTAAAGAAGAAATCATTAGGCTTAACTTGGATAAAGTATCATCGGGTTTATTTTTAATTCCAAGCTTATGCGTTAGGAAAAAAGAGTAGTCATGTAAGAATTCAACCCATTTAGCATGCATATGATTTAATTTTTTATTGAGTATTATTGAATTTTAAGGCATGATGATCAGAATTAAGTATAAATTCTTTTTATAAGAGAAAAATTTGTCAATGCCTTAAAGATTGAATTACAACATAAAACTCTCTATCATAACTTGAATATTGTTGTTTGGCTTTATTTAAATTTTTACTAAAGAATGCTATATGATAATTTTCTTGATTAAAAATTTCACCTATCCTAATTCTTGAAGCATCACATGTTACTTCAAAAGCCATAGAAAAATCTGGAAGCTTAATGACTAGTGCAGAAGTGATAAGAACTTTAATTTGCTTTAAAGTTTTTTGTACATTAGGAGTCCAATAAAATTTATCTAATTTTAGTATATGAGTTATCAGAGCAATAATGGTACTATAATTATTGGTAAATCTTCTATAAAATTGGTTAAAACATGAGAGTTTCTAACTTTAATAAAACTTTTATGTGATGACCAATCTAAGATTGCTTTCTTTGCGAAAGGATTAGGTTTAAGTCCAATAGTGGACACAATAAAGTCTAAAAAGATTACATAAATTACAAAAAGATTTTTTTTAAAAAAAATTAATATATAATTTCTCTCATGTAAGTGTTTCAAAGACTTTTTTTTGTAGGTGTTGTAGATGTTCATTATCACTTGGACTAAAAATCAAAATATCATCAAAATACACCGCCAAAAATTTATTTATATATGGTTTGAAAATAATATTCATTAATCTCATAAATATGTAGGAGCCTTTGAAAGTTCAAAAAGCATGACAAGCTATTTCTAAAGTCCATTAGGGGTCTTAAAACCTATCTTCTACGCATCTCTTGATCTAATCTAAATTTGATAATACCCACATTTTAGATCATTCTTTGAAAAAAATTGCTCCTAAGATTAAATCTAACATAATATGTAATCGAAGAATAAGAAATCTATACTTGATAGTAATTTTATTTATTGTCCAACTATCGACACACATTCGCCATGTTCTATCTCTTTTTGGAGTAAATAAAGTTAGGACTGTACACGGGTTAAGAATCTCTTGAATAAAATCCATTTTTAGTAATTCCTCAACTCGACTTTTGATTCATCCTATAATGTGGAAGGTTAGGAAGTTGAGAATAGGGTAAGAACTCAATAGTTAGTTGAATGTCTCTTAGAGAAGATAGTTCATTAGAAGCTCACTGAGTGCAATATCTTTAAAATTAGAGAGAAGGGAAGAGACCACAGTAGGTATGTGAATATCATTAGAGTCTAGTATGACTTTTTTTACATGTAATAATTGAACGAGAAATGGATACAAAAATTCTTTTTGGAAGGCTCTAAAACCTATTGTTTCTATCTTTGGGGTCAAAGAAAGAAGAATAGATGTTTTGAAGCAAGAATCATAAGTGATAGTATTAACCATAATAGTAGAATTTTTCATAATAATTACTTAAAGTTTGACATTTTTCTTCAATAGAGGCTTAGGTTGCAAGTGAGAAGTTATTTTGTGTGGTACTATGGAGGGTGTCTTTTCTGCTGACTTTATTGATAAGAGTTTAATAGTATTATTATTATGTTTAAAAGCATAATTATTTTTTCAACCTTAGTGAATAGCATTCATATCATACAACCAAGGTCATCCTAAAAGAATATCAGCAATGTCCATAGGGAGAACAATACACTAAATTTGATTCTCGTAGCTTCTTATTTTAATTGGAACTAAACATCAATTAGTGATGGGAAAAGATGTATTATTTACCCACCTAACATGAAATGACTTAGGGCGAGGTTCATATTTTAGGTTAGCTTGACTTAAGGTGTGTGTGTTGAAATGACATTCATAGCACTTCTTCCATCTATAACTAACCTACTTTTCTATTCATTACACAAAATATACATGCTAAAAATATTATTCCTCATCTAATCTTCTACCCCATTTTTAATTATAGTAAGACATCTTATCACATTAACTTGAGGGTCATCAGTTAATTCTAATTCCTCATCAAATAATGGAGTGTCATCATAAAATACTTCTAGATTATCATATATTGGGTTTTCAACTTCTTCTAAAAATAAGATTTGGGCTTTACATTGATTTACATATGACAGTTTTTATGACATTTGAAATATATTACTTTTTTAGTATTCTTAGAGCTCCTTTTAATAGAAGCTTTAGGTATATGGGTTGGGTCGATTGAATGGATAGGTCTAATACTAGACCCGTGGGATGAAGTGGAAGGTACTTTACTTTTAGTTTTAGAGATGGAAGCAGATTTCTTTGGTTTTTCAACCAATAAGCAATAGTGAAATGCTTCCTCTAAAGATTATGTCAAATAATTCAACTTTATTTCTAATGTCAGTCCTAAGTTCAATATTAAATTTAATAAATAATTACTGATCATTATCACCATAATCAATTTTAGAAACTAGATATTCAAAAGTATTCAAATATTTAGGTACAATATGATTACCTTGTCTTAAAGTTAATAATTAACTATGTAACTTCTTATCATAATACCTAGGACAATACTTTGCTCTTAATATTTCTTTCATTTCTATTAAAGTGAGGTTTGTCCTTCATAATCTTTATTCTTTAGCTAAAATTTTTGTCCAATAAATTTTAGCATGTCATATCGATTTCATTTTAGCAAAAGTAACTCTTTTATAATCATCTATTTTATACCAATCAAAGAAGTCGTTCATTTGAATTACCCAAGCAAGAAGTTTATTTGGGTCAAGTGCACCATCGTAAGTTGGGGCTTCAACTTTAACTCTTTGAGATGGATCATTAGAGTATTCTATTATCTTGAAATATTTTTCTCCCCTTCCACCATTTCTAGCAATTGGTGGTCTTCTAAGATATTGGTTTTCTATATGGTTTGGGTATGAATCTTCTTCATCTATCCTTATAGGTACAATTTGAGTATGTGTTGGAGGAGGAGTTGGTACTCTATTATTTTGTAGATGAGCTATGAGAGTTTGCATTTATTATTTAAGTTCTTGCATTTTATTCTTACTTTCTTATAATATTTGTTGAGCTTTTAATTCATTTTCATGGATCCTAAGATCTAAGACATCAACTAATCTAGTCAAGTTTTCAACTTGGTCTTAAGAGATAGATTTTATTGCTATGTAGATTTAGAAAAAAGGAGATATATGAAAAGAATTAAATAAAATAAATAAACAAATATAATGTAAATGTGCAATTTGAGTGAAATTTTAGGCTAACAGAACTTGTAGGGGCGAGGGTTGTCGGCAGCGGCGAGGGGCGGGGTGGGGCGGGGCGTACAAGACCACTTACATCCCAACTTCTCCTTATATAGTTTAGGTGTTTTTGAAAATTTTCTATTTAGCCTCCAAAATCACCAAGTTTAACGCACATATATTATTATACATATAATTTTTATCATTATTAATTTTAACGCAATGAAAAAAAATGCTCAAAATTATGAAGCCTCTATTTTTAAAAGAAAGTAAGTTATCATAAGTTAATCAAAGAAACTTCTAAATTCAACCATAAATATTAACAAAGATAATAAAGCAAGCAATTATATTTTTATTTGCATCAATGGCTAGGTTATTTTTAAGGTGGAGCATTGCCCCACTAAGGTATTCTCTTAATTTATTTGGGCAAATTCACACAATCGAGAAATGATTAAATTATATAATGGAGCTTACTAATTAGAATTTTATGCTATTACCATAAACTTAAAAGAAATATATATCTTTCCAAGATACTAATATGAATTAAAAAAATTATATAAAAGAAAATTAATTAACCTTACAAGTTAAAGAAAAACTCAAAGTTTGAAGGTAAGTCCAACACTCTTGTTGATGAAAATTTTTGATCAAATTTGCTTATTCTAGGCTTTGCTTTAATACCAATTTTGATGGTGGTGGGTGTTCTTTTTTTATGAGATTAATATAACTAAATAACCATGAATCTTTATATTAATATCTAAATATATATTTTAAAGTTTTGGTGGGATAATGAAAGACATCTGATAATATGATAGTGGGAATACCTAAACTAATATAATTTGAGCTAAATTAAGCTGATTTAAAATATAACTTCAAGGAATGAGATTTAAGTAAGTTAAATGACTAAAATACATGTGGAGGTTTAAGTTAAGATACATATTTATGATCTCGAGTAGTTGTTGATCGGTAATTATTAAATTTAAGTTATTATTTTAGTGTAAGGACTAGGAGTAGGTCATAATCAAAGAATTAGAGGTATTATTGAGTAAAAAAAGGTGTAGGCTTATGGGGAGATTAGAAGGCTTAGTGTATAATTGAAGATGATGTTAAGAGGTTTGAGAAAGTTTAAAATAAATTACCTTAGGTATTGTAAGTGAGGAAAGAAAGATATATTGAATAACTAGCACTCCCACCAAGGATTACAAAGATTTGGCCACCAAGCTCTCAAACCACATGAATGACTCAAATAATTTATAATTGTTAAAAATCTCATTTCATTCTAGCAAGATGGGGCTATTTATATCAATTATAATCATCTTTCAAAATAAAAAAAATTCAAAATATGAAGGGAAAGGTGGATGGTGGCCATATTAATGTGAAGCATTAAGTTACTTTAAATGTCATCCACATATTTCACATGCTATTATTTTATGTGGATTCAACCAAATCACATGTCATGCTTTAAATTTTAAATTCAAAGTCTTAAACTTGGAGTTCCTAGAAAGAAATTTAAAAGTACATAATTAAAAAAAGATGAAATCATAAAATGGGCCTTAACATGCTAATGAGATAAACATTCTTCTTTCTTTAATTTTCTTGGGCCTTAGCTTGAGATCTTGTAAATGTTCTTGAGCTCTAATTTGTTAATTCACATAATGTTCTACATCAGGCAAGATCCATTTTATTCAACATCCTAATTTAGTAGATTGGAATCTCTACCATAAGATGAAAATCCATTCTAAGGATTAAACTAAGAACCTATGTATTTTAATTTGATTAATGTTTATTTAATCTAGTTAAGACTTAAAAGATTAAGTTTGTTGAGGTTGTTGATTATATATGTTTTGATTATTGGTATTCAATTTTAGATTAGGTTCAAATTTTATTTTGAATTATGTCACTTAAAGATTTTTTCAATTAGCTTGATCTAAGTTGCTTTACTTGATGGGTTAGCTTTAGATCAATTCTTGGATTATATTCACTTAATCATTAATGAATGTTTTTAATCAAATATTTTATTGAATGCTTTGAACTTTATTGGTGCTTATTTTGCATTTAGTCTGTTTTGATTCAAGTGGATTTGTGTTGAATTTAATTGAGTTAAATGGTTTCTTTGGCTCAAGTATAATGTATTTAATTTTCAACTGGGTTAATCCAAGAAATTTGGAATGCATTAGACTAAACAATTTCATTTATTTAAAGTTTAAAACCCAATTTGGCCCATTTTGATTTTATGGGTTAAATTTAGGTTAAGTGTGAATCCATTAGGTCAAGTGGCCATCTTTAACTCAATTAAGTTATGTTTACACTCCAATTATGGTTAATCATATACGTGAGATGATTTAAAGTGATTAATTTTTTTTTTAATTTTAATTTCATTTCAATTTGAACCCATTTGACTCAAATTGGACTTAAAGGGTTAAGTTTGGGTTCATTTGGGTCAAATGATTAAATTGGACCCAATGATGGGTTGGTTTATGTTCAATAATCATTTTAAAATGATTTTGGACAATTCATTTGCATTGATTTGAGTTTGATTTAGGTTTGAATCTAATAAGACCCATTTAAGCCCATTTAGGTCAAATGACCTTATTAGCCTAATTAAGGCCACATTGGACTTAAAATATTTTAAATTCATATTTAAAAATGTTCATATCATCATCCAAATCATTTAGAATGATTTTATTTGGTCAAAGTTTGGTGTGTTGACCTTTGTCTTGGTCGGACCCACATAAGTCAAACCCATGCCAAAATGGTTGTCCAATTTTTGATCTTTAATTTCATGAATTTCTTATTTAATTGAACAAATACATCATTAAATGAGAATATCTCATCTCAAGAGATAAAAATATCACCTTATAATGAATTCAATTACTTAATAAAATATTAATAAAATATATGGGTCTAAGATATTCTAGAGATTCTTCCCATCTATATGGTGAGATAGAACTGGGTTTATTTTATTGTTGGGTTCATAGTTCCTTACAAGGATAAGCCCTTATATTTAATTACATTTTAAGAAATATATACTTTCTTAAGAAAACTATTGATTAAAGGAATTGATTTTTTTTACCTCTATATGGATTTCAAAGCTGGGGATTCAAAGAAAGTTTATTAAGGAAATTCAAAAGGTAAGGATAATAGTTCCATTCAAATGCTAAATGGGCGCAAGTAGGAAATGCTTCAAATATTAGGAAGCCCAATAAACATTTCAACCTATCATATAATTGAGCTTTATAATTTTTAGATTGAATTTATTTAAATTTTAATTGACATTTTATTAGAAATTTAGGACTTAGATTCTAATAGCATAAAACTATAGAAATGCCTAATAAAGTATTATTCCAATAAGATTCTTCGAACCCTAATTTGAAAAGTACTTTTGATACAAATCAGAAGCTCAACTAGTCTAATCTTTAGAAATTATGGACCTTTATCTCATTTGAGGATAAAAATCTATTTTAAACTCTTTTGGACTTACTTCCTGCCTAGAAGGGTTGTTAGCTAAGACCTCCTAAATAATTTTAAACCCATGAGTCAAATTTTATGAATGTAAAATATCAAGCTATTATATTAGGGAAAGAAAACTAAGAACCTAGACTCATTCTTTACCATGACTGGCTTGTTATTTTCCTAGCTAATACAATAAATTTTTTATTTTATGTATTTTTTGCTAGTAATTTTATTTAGAGTTTTAGGTATTTAAATCATGCCTAAGATGAGATGTGGTTAAAAAAAAGATTATGGGACCAATTAATGAGAGAAGACACAATTCTCTAAGAAGGGTGGTCATCCTCAAAGGTTAGATACCCCCTTATGTGTAATGGATGAAGTGCCTAATTTAAAAGGTTGAGAAGAAATATTCTTTCATGTTTCATAAAGTATACATATTTTTAGCTGCTTTTTGTTGTTTATACTTAAAGCTTTAATTGAGTAAAGTTATGAGTTGATTATTCTTTATGTTTAAGTAATGGTGTAAAAAATTAATTTTTCTAAGAGCCTAATGAATATAGGATTTATCACAACACATTAGAAACACATAAATAAACCTATGAAAAGCATGATTATTTATTTCACACCCAAAATAAGTCAAGGCAAAATAAATTAAATTAAATTGGTTGATGTGGGTTGCGTATACCTCCTCCCCAGACCTCCCCTCCCCAAAGAAAAGGAAGAAAGGGTAGCTCAGCTCAACTCTTATACAGTCCGACTTAAAACTAAAGTCTTGATTTCTAAGGGTCTTTATTTTGGATCGTCGTCTTCTTCAGAACATCCTTAGGCTCCATAATGAACCACTAATAGGTATAGCTAGCTCCTACTAATATTAGACCTCATAGATTCTAACCTAATTATATAATCAATTTACATTTAAAAATACTTCATAATTAATTCCTAATTTTTACAAAATAAATATTAGGAAAAACACATAGCACACCAGTAGTTATAATACAAATAGATGAGCCTAGCACCAATAGTTACAAATCCCACATACCCTATTGGGCTATGATTAGGGACTTAAGCAATACCTGCAAGCAAATAATAGTTATTAGTTTATTACCACAATCCCATTAAGCACAATCTCCAAAAAAATATAGTGTTAGCCAAAAAAGGGGAAAGATGGTCGTAGTTAAGGAATACCCTGTCGACATTAATCTTCAATGGTATTATCATTTTGAAAACCTTTAATGGATTGAAATGGAACTTCAAGAAGGATTGATGGGTTACCTCCCTTTGGATTGGTGTGGCAACCATTGTGTGCTACTCGCTTACTAAAACACGATCAAATAGTGGTTAAGGAGGTTGAGGATTGTGGGAAATAATTTGTTTGACTTATTTTAAGCTAAGGAAGGTGTAGAAAGCATCAAAGGTCCAAATTGAATCTTCCTTCCTCTTTTTCATACTTGGTTGAGCCTCACTTCTTTAGAGGTGGAGAGAAGTGCTTGGTCTTAGGGAATTGGAGCTTAGGTCAGCTTTTGAAGGTAGTGGAGAGATCAAAGAAAGAGTTTGAGGTGGCTAATTGCAATGATGGAGGGAGCATGGGGGAATTTTGTTTCATGCTTGAGGTTACTCGATTTTAGGTCTTCCATGGACTACACCTCATCCTATATCACCAAATTTACCTCTTTTTGAGCTAGATGATGTCTCATTAGATCATGCTTAAAAGGATGCTAAGGTTAAACTCAAGTTCCATTGGTTGGAGTTTGGATATAAAGGGTTTAGATTAGGTTCATTTGAGTTGGGATTGGGTTAGATTGGGTTGGCTTGAACTAATTCAATTGCATCTATATTCATGCTAACAATCATGGTGATTGTCCATTGAAAGATTCATGAGTGAATTGGCTTAAATTATGTGTAGGTTAAGAATAATTTAGGCTTCATGATCATTATTTCCTAGAGCAAAGGAAATACCTTATGGGATGATAGGTTCTTCCGATGGATTGTTGAGTGGATCAACATTGATAGATTTCAATTTAAGCTGAGTATCCATCTTCTCTTATGTAGGCATAGTTTGAGTTGTCTTTGACAATCTATTGAAAATAGAACCCCTCTTAAAAGCTAAGTTATTTCCTCAATTGAGTACCTTAGCATTCAGTTGCTTTGGCTCATTAGGAAAGATTATATTCAATCTTTTTTACCTTGCACAATAGCCTCTTGAATGCTTTTGGTACTTCGGTGGCTTCAATGATGGTAGCCATATGTCCAGATGATACAAACTATATGACCTTTAGAAATTTTGCCAAATTGGGGAGTGACTCCAACAGAACCAGTGTTGATCATAGATTTGAAGGAACCTAATAGTAGATTCCTGTCCCAACTTAATAATCATTAAATTTATTAGGATTGTCATAAAAAATTTTCACACTTGATCATAGATTTGAAGTTAAGTTCTACTATATTCTAAGAACCTAAACTCTTATAAACAAATTTTCAAATCTATAATGACACCATATTTTTTTAATTTTTCAACCAAAGATGGAGTGAGAAGTAATCTCTAGTGGAGTCACTAGAAATCTCATTTCTCAAGAAAATTGCCCTTTGCACACCTCCGAGCCATATTTGTGTGATGTTTGGGGAGTTTATTCTTCATGAGGTAGATTGATATATATATATATATATATATATATAACCATATTTCCCCTAATTAAGTGTTAGTGTTTATTTAGATCTGGGTTCTACTTTCTATGAACTCAAACATCCATAGTTGATTACCCCTCTTATCGTAGTAAGGGACCACTCTCAATTAAAGTAGAAAATAAACACATCTCTTTGATATAAATCAATGTCAAGAGGTGTGATGTGAATGATTATTTAACTGAAAAGGGAGAGTTGTCTTGATCAAGATCCCATGATTCCATCAGCCTAGGACTACCCTCGTTCTAATGTACCAACATCAAAGGGTTATTGGTCGCAATGTCCACATAGTCTGATTAGTAGCCATGGTTGCTTCATCTTAGATACCTCAAGTAGACTAGAGATATTGTGTAGGTGTTTAGTGATTTAAAGGTAAACTTAATTAATATGTTTATCCAATAATTCAATGAAGTCTACTCTCCAAACATATGTAGGACTTGCATATATTAGAATTCCATTATGGTATGAACACATGGTGAACATATGGATTGGATTATAGCCCTTTAGAATGCTATTATGATTTTTTAGAAGTTTGCATGATAAACATATAGATTGGGCTTACATTCCTTTGGAATGGTGAACACATGGATTGGGCTTACATTCTCAAGTTTGCATGGAGAATATATAGATTGGGCTTACGTCCCTTTGAAATGTTAGTATGGTTTAAAAAGTTCTCATTACAAACATATATAATGGGCGTACATCCCTTGGGAATGCAAGTAGGTTTAAAATATTTATATGGCGGTCATATAAATTAGGCTTACATCCCTTGGGAATACTAGTAGATTTAGGTGTTCACATGGCGAATGAAAAGATTGAACTTATATCCCTTTGGAATGTTAGTATGATTTTAAAAGGTTCGCATAACAAACATATAGATTGTGCTTACATCCCTTAGGAATGTCATTACTTTAGGTATTTGCATGGTGAACAGAAAGATTTTTTATGTGATTGAACTTTTTTTTAATTTCTAAAGGATAGCACCACAATATTAGGGTTTTAGTGCCATGGCATTTTGGTGCCTGAACCTAAGCACCTCATCACGAATGAGCTTGCACCTCTGCATCATCAAATAAAAGTATAAATCTAAAGACTAGAGTGGACAGTGCTTCGACGCTGTAAACTTAATGCCATAGTGCTGAGACACCATACAAAATAACACAAAATGGGTCGATTATTTGACCAGTGACATGATGCTAGTCAAAATGTTGTTCAAAAGTTGATAGGTTGGTAGGCACATTTAAAAGAAAAAGATTAAACTTTTGACAACTCCATGATGCTCCATTAATATCTGACATGCTTTTCAAATATAGTTAATTATGGAATTCATGATAATAAATATTAATAAGTCCTCTTTATGACCTATAGACTAACCATCTTGACTAGCTAGCCAAATGCTTACATACTACATGTGGAGTGCAGAACACTGGTCCTAAATCTTAGAAAGTAAGAGGCTAATGCCTCGACATTGCATATGTAGTACCTTGACTCTAGGTCATTCTTTTAAATAGAACCCCTAGGCTGCCAAAAATTTTCATTCTAAAGCATTGGTTCTCTCGAGCATTCTTGCATCTTAGTTATTTCCATCAGCCCTAGCTCATGAAACATGCCACTCAAGACCATCCAAAAGGGCATAAAGAGGGTGTCTTGCAGTGACACTTATAGATTCGACCAAGTGGGAACTAAGGCGAGGTAACAATAAGCCCTCATTAGTAAACACCACATCCCGGAGAGAAGCTTGTACAATCTGGATGGGAGTGTGGAGAAGGTTATCAACGAGCGACGTTGGGAGCATCTCACTATGATAACACTCGTTATGTTCTTCTTGTCGTGATGGGGTTCTTCCCAAGGATCACTAGGACAACCAAGTTTAAGTATGGGAGAAATGGGTATGCTTTGATAGTACTTCCATTAACACATATTATAATTTACAAAATTTTGCATGTGATTAATATTTTCCTTACTATAATGATCACTTCAATTTTATTGAAATCTTTAGGTTTCTCGCTGTTAGAAATTCAAATGTCTAGTGAAAATAGTGGTAGAAAAACATTATTAATTTTTCTATCGTCGGCTAACAACCGAGGCTAAATCTTTCACTATTTTATTTTTGCCAAGTTGATGCCCACTATAATTAAGAATAGAGTCATTTTAAATTATGCAATTCAAAAGGGTTTTGCCATAAATGTAGGAAAAATTATTTATAATTCAATTTATAATGTGCTTAAGGGTAGTACTATCCTAAGGTACTTTCACCCTTCTCTAATTTATTCTTTATGTATTACGGCCGATGCGTCAGGGGACCCGGATAAAGAATTCCTTATATAAAGGGCTCTCCCCTAACTAAAAAAATGACTGAACCATTTGGATCAAAAATGGAGATAGGAGAAAACTAACATGCCCCTCAGTCCACATCCAAATCCTTCTATACATTAACTAAGAAACTCCAAGATATTGGAGGAGAAGTCTCAGAATTAAGAAAAAGGGTGGGTGATAGCAGCCACAGTAGTAGGAACTAGAGAAAAAAAAAATATGATTATCATATGGGTCAGTAGCAGTAGCAATTATCTCAAATGAAAAAGTTCAAGTTAGTACTCATTCAAATATTTGAAAATTATAACTTTAATGCTAGCTTAAGTAGTGTTCCTTTTTTCTACAACGTCTCCTTATCACCCCTATGTTAGCACCCTATTAGAGCGAAAAGAAGAAGAGGAGGAGGAAGATGATTATGACTATAGAATAATCTTTATTTTTATTACATTTTTTGTATTTGAATTTGTATCTCTCTTCATTTTTTATGCTTTTGTAATTTTATTTGGCACATTTATGTAATAAAATTTCAATTTTTGTAAAAAAAATTATTTATATTATTTGCGTACTAACTAGATATCCCCTGAAATTAATTATAATTTAGATATTTCATGTAAGTGAGAAACTTAATTAAATAAAACTTTTAACTTAAAAAATAGACTGAAAAGTCTACACCTCAACGTTGTGATATTAACACCTTGGCATTGGGGATCCAACACCTTTATGTTAGATGGTGGGACTTAGGCTTAAAATTATAGAAGGTAGTGCCTAAGGGCTAGCAAAGTAGCACTATGGTGCTATTACAACACCTCAGTGCTTTCAATAAAGCATTATGGTGCTGGGTATTGGACATTTTGACTCTTTAACCCAAAAAGGCAGCACTATGACTCCAAGATTCAGTGCCACAATGCTGGTCACAACACCTTCACACCACACAACATCGGTGTGGCACTGTAAAATTGAGTGCTAAGATTTAAAATCCTGAGAGCTCAGTGCTACTAGTCGAAAGACTTTATTTTAAGGGAATTTTCCTATGTGACTTGATAAATTTTAGAAATTTTAGTGTAATGACTTAGAAATACTAGTTTTTAGAATATTTTAGTGTCAAATGCAGTCTTCACTTTTATTCTAAATCCATGATCAACAGAGGGGTTTTTTTTTTCATCTCACATTAGAACCAAGTTCAACAGTGGTCTTGAACTTTTGAATTTGTATTTTAGTGAATTAAAGCTTGATTAATATTGATTTCGGTAGCATTTTATCTTGACAATGCCTAAACTTTCATTTTTAATGCAATCACATTCTTCTCCATTGCTTTAGATCTAAGATCAATGGAGAGAAGATTTCAATTCACATAGGATCCACAATTAATGGTGAAATTCTTCAAGATTTTTCTATGGAGCGAGGAATCATATGAAAGAAGCATTTCATTTAAAGTTTTACTTAGAATCTTGTCTTGCACAATAAGAAGAACATGAAGTGAAGAGAAACATCCAGTATAGTTTGCTGGAGAGAAAGGGAGGGGAGTGTGGCTAGAAAGGAAACAAGAAGAAACAAAAAAAGGAGGGTTAGCCTTTCTCTTATTATAGAAGTTGGTTCTCATCTACTCTTAATCTCCTATCAACTACTTCTACTCTACAAACCACTCCCAGCCTCCCTTCAGGCATTTATTGCTGAGGGGGATGGCTGTTAGTAGGTGTGGTTGGTATTTTTTGGACTCTTTAAACTCACAGAAAACAGAGCCAGCGCTTAGGCACCAGGTTTGTGGTGTAACAACATTGTAGTTAGGATGTTAATTTTATATTTTATATTTATTATATTATTTTTTCAGTTGTAAATATATTCTTTTTGTTTATGTACTTATATTATTAATTATCTTTTATATTTAGTAGATGATTATTTTGAATGTATTCACCATTTCTTGGCATATGATGAATGAGACCATTTTTAATGTACATGTCAAATCTTAAGAATATGACATGCTTGTATATTCTATGTGATATAATATTAATAAAATTTGTAGTGATGTTTGTGTTTATATGTATTTTGGCTTGTGGTTTGTACTTGGAAGTACTTGTATTTATTGTTGAATCCAAATATTTCATTAGAGCGATGTAGAGCCTTCCTCTCCTATTTTATTAGCTATAAGAAGGGGCCCTTGATGGCTTACTTTGTACCTAAATAGATAAGATGGAGAGATAAATTTATAGATAAAATTTAATTTGAAAGAATAATGTTTGGACCCAAATAAATTATAGAAATAGGGATAAACATAATTTTCTTGATCATAATCTTTGAACTTGGAGTGTAATTTGTATGTAATGTTTCTTTAACTAACGTCCACTAATAGGTGGCATTGGATGCTCACCATTATAAGATATTAATTAAGAAGAGCCTTCATCAGAGACTTTTTTCAAAATAAATAGTCCTTCCCATGTTGGCTCATATTTGCTGCTTATTCTGCGATGAGCTAAAATTGGCCTTCGAAGAACCAAGATCAATTCTGCTACATGAAAAGTTCTAGGATGGACAAATTTATTATAAGCTTGAACCATACATAATTAGTAAAGTTCAAGATCTTGTTGATATCTTCGACATTTTTCTTCAAGACTTTCAAGTTCTTCCAGTCAAAGTTTATGATTTTGATATACCGTGATGTTGTTATTAATTTCTATCCTCAAATAAGGTAGTGTACTTCCAATGGAAGAATACCTTTAGTTCTATAAATCAAAGCATATAGTGTAGATTGAGTTAGTGTCCTATATGTAGTCCGATAGGCCCATAAGGCTTCAACAACTTTTCATGCCATTGACCTTTATTTTCATTAAGAACAGGTGAAATACTTATGGAGGTCAGCAAAAAAAGTTTGGATGAGTTTGATTACTTTAACTTTATGAATTTCTAAGCTTTTTGATAACAAAGAGCAGTAAAACCACTAGGACTAGCTATTTTATATCCATCCATAGAGTTAAGTGCATTTCAGATCTCTTCCTCATTAGGGGTAGAGGTAAGTTCATCATTATTGATAGGGACCTTTTCAAAGTCAAAAAAATTCTTATTAAGGAGAGGAGGCTAGGGCTAACTCTGGGGTTGGCTAAAGTTTTTGGATAAGAAGCTAAAACACTCTTCCATAATTCCCTCTTGGTGAGTAATCTAATTACCATCACTATTTTTGATTTTGTTCACCCATTTTTCTTCTCTTTTTTTTTTTATGCAAGCATGGAAGAATTTGGACTTTCTATCCCTTTGTAAGAAGTTTTGAATAGCTGCATTCTATCTAAGATAGTCATGTTCTCTATTGATGAAGTGTTGGAGCCCAAGTTGAAGATTATTCAGCTGGTCTTCAAAAATAGAGGTATCACTATCTTTCATGTGGGAAATCTCTTGCTCAAGCTTGTCTATCTTCTCTTTAGTTATTTTGATATGATGGTGGATGTTTTCAAAAGTCTCCTTGTTCCACTTTTTTAACCCATGAGTATTGTTCTTATGAAAGATCCAATGGTGAAGCCAAGGGTTGTTATTTTCACTACCCTACCAAAGTCTCGTAATGCATTAGATAAAGTTTAGGTGGGAAGTCCACATGTTGAGGAATCTAAAAGGGTTGTGTTTTGTTCTAGAGGTGAAGTTGAAGCTAACCAATATAGAGAGTGATCTGAAGTAATTCTCGCAAGATGATGAACTTTCAAATTGCAGAATAAAGAGTGCCATTCAGGGTTGGTGAGGACTCTATCCAATCTTTCCTAAGATCTCTCTCTTTTCAAAGTGAAAGGTTTGCCTTTGAAGCCAACATCAAAAAGGCTAACCTCTTCTATGCATTCAGCAAATTCTGAGATAATTTATAGTTAGGTTTTCTGCCACCCTTTTTTTTGTTGGTCTTTAGATCATGTTGAGGTCACGTCTAACAAGCCAAGGGTCTTTAATTTGCAAACTAATTTATTTCATATCCTCCCAAAGTTCCAATCTTTGTTGATGGTTACAAGAAGCATAAATGATTATGGAAAAGAAACATAAGTTAGAATCTTGTACGTGGAAGTGTAGAAATTAGTTTGCGTCAATGAGTATCTTGGTTTAAAGTAGAGCCAAATTTTGTTGCTGGAGTTGGCAATGATGGTGAAATTAGGGAAGCATCTATTGATTTTTTGCAGGTTGTGGCTTTGAAAAAGAGGCTCAACTATGGCAAATGGATCTAGAGAGTGGGATATAATAAGGCTTTTAAGTCAATTAGAGGCATTGGTCTTATCAATGCCTCTAATGTTCCATATCAAGAGGTTATTCATCTAGGAGTAGAGTTACTTCTGGTGGGTTTCCTAGAAGTATCTTCTTCCTAATTATAATTCCAATATATTGATTTATTTTAGCAAGAAGTTGTTTTAGTTCTCTAGAGCCTTTTTGCTCATTTTTCTTATTCTTGAATGTGTGCCACTCATTCATAGCTAAATTAAATATATCATCATAGTTCAACTGATTATGAGGAGGAGGTTGATTTTGGGTGTCCTTTGCTAGTTCATAGTATTGTTCAAGTGCATGTTGTTTAGAGTTTCTATAGGGATTCATGTGGTTTGTGTAGTAGAAATCTTTCCCTCGGAAGATACAAAAATTCTGCCATGGAATGGAGAGGTTTCTACTACTTGATGCTATTCTTCATATTGGATAGAGTCTTTAATGTGGTTTTTATTAAGAATATGGTAATTAGCTGTGGTATAAATAGAATGTAATTGTTCATGGTCTCTACAGTGGATTGGTTGGGCTATTGCAGAAGTATGATGTCCATTAGATTATTTAGAATTTTTGCCAAGGATTGAAAAGGTTGGTACTATCTATTACTATTCTTCATATTTGATAGAGTTTAGGTTGGGATTCTTATCTAGGATATGGTAGTTTACTATGGGGTGGGGTGTTGGTATTAGGTGTTGATTAGATGGATGTTGGATTCGAATTCTGCTAGATGTTGTAGTAAAATTATGAGAAATAACAGGTTGGATGGAGGTTTGTTTCAATGTATGATAAGGCATTATGGAAGAATTTGAGGAGTCAAGAGGGTTTGTTGTGATGGAATGGGAGGGTGGTATCAGTACTTTAGTGGAGTTGTGTTTAGGTGATTGAAGCATAGGATTTCTACCAGATTTTGAAATGATTCCAACAGAATTCTAAATTTCAGCAAGCTAGATGGGGTTTTATTTCAGGGTATGATGAAAGATTATTGAAGTAGTTGTGGAATCATATCTAGAGTCAAGGTGATATATTGTAATGCTTTGAGAAGGAGGTGGCAATCTCCTATTGATGATATCAATTTTGGTATTACTTTCAATTGGATATCCAGATTGGGGAGTGGTTTCAATTTCATGCTCTTTGGTTAGAAGAGATTTGTGGATTCCTTATGGATGGTGTAGATCAATGGGATCTATGTTGTTGTTGGGAACTAGATTATGGTGGCCCTCATCTCTAGATGTATCAATTAGGTTGAGTAAAAGTTTAGAATCTGGTTGTCTTCTATCAGAATTTCCTTCAATCACCAGAATGTTGTTTCTAGATTTCATTTGTTTAGTGTGGTTTGTGCTGCTATTTAAGGGAACTTTGGATTGTGTTTGAGCTAGGTCTGAGGTTTTTTAGGTGACATATTCCATTAGATATTTTCCTTTGAAAGATTTTCTATTTTTAGTTTTGGATGGGCAATGAAGCAAATGTCCAAAGAATGTCTAAACATTCTACAATTGCTACAATACAATGGTTTTTTGTTTAACATCCACCCTTTTCCAATACCCTTTGGATTGTGTTCCTATCTATATTTCTTCATTAAAAGATGATGTCATGTCCATCTCCACCAAGATTCTAGCAGCTGAAGGCCTAGTTAGGTTGAAAGTAGGTCTAGTTTAAGTGGACTTCCAAAGATTGTTGTTATGGAGTAATGGATTTACTTATTAAGTAAGTGGAGTTTTAGGTGAGGCAATTTGATCCAAATAGCAACAATGGGGGGTTCTATACTAAAGTCAAAAGAGGGAGTCCATTTCAAAATTTTTGTAAGAACATTATAAATGTGGTAAAGCTTCGTAGAAAGAGTATAACATAATCTTACTCCATAGAAAGCTTGCTCATTATATGCCTACCATCAATGAGAACCACCTTCCAATTTTCAGCTAGTTTTAGATCATGAAAATGGTTCTTGATAAAGTCCATTTTTGGGTTCTATAATTGAACTTTCCAATGAGAGTGAATCTGAAAGGTTTGACCAAGGTCCATGTTTTAGATTCAGAAACTACATGGCAGGTAAGATTGAGGAAATATGAGCAAGTTTTGGTCGTGTGGGGGAGTTTCGGCTTAGGAGCCACGAGCCAACACATTTGCATAGAAAGGGGGATCCATGGGCAGCAGTGGAGAAGATGCACAATGGAAAGAAAATTGAATAAGGTAGCTAGGAAATCAATGGAATAGTAACCATTGATGGAAAGGAAACATACCAGGCAGAGGCACCAAAGAAGCTAGGTTGAGAGCCATCCAGGGAGAGGGAACGCACCCTAAGCCTTGACTATTTTTAATTAAACACAAATTAACTTAAAAATACCAAATAAAATTTGATGGATTCTGGGTTTAATAGATTT
Organism: Cymbidium sinense; assembly: GCA_021442155.1. Taxonomy (NCBI): domain Eukaryota; kingdom Viridiplantae; phylum Streptophyta; class Magnoliopsida; order Asparagales; family Orchidaceae; genus Cymbidium; species Cymbidium sinense. The sequence goes on along the minus strand of CM038231.1, from coordinate 42,334,300 downwards.
CTCTCATTGAGAGAAATTCATAGAGCCTTTATTTGTATTTTTTGGGTGGAGTAATTTATTTTTATAAAATTTTAAAGTTCCTATTATTTTTTAACATTTATTTAATCCAAAAAATTTGAATTTTCTTTTCAAAATAGTCAACGCCATGTGGCATTGATGCAGTGATGCTTTACATGTGGCAACATGATATTAGGCCACTCGAGATCCATGTGGATTCTATGTTAATATAGTAAAGAGGTTGCGATTTGATTCAGGTAGCCCAATCAAATATCAGATTGCTCCAGATTGTCCTATGATTCCCTAAAGTAAATTAATCAATTGATCGAGCTAAATCATAGTCATTCAATTCAAATAAAAGAAACAAACTCTCGTGATTTTGTCTTCTTCATCAATGGTGGTGAACGAGCATCATCGCCTTTTTACAACTATTCACCGATGATCTCTCTAATAAAATCATGAGATTTTGATTGCAAAATGATCAGGGTGTGCTTTTGAAGGAATCTATACTATTTGATTGATCCTAGGGCTAGTTTCATTCCACAAATGATGAACATCAAATTAAAAAGAGGTCGATTTCATCCATACCTCGCTGGCCAATGTTCTCGATGGTGGTTTGAGTTTCAAAAACATTTAAGTGAGACTAAGTTTTTGGAAGAAGAATTGTGCTTTTCCTCCCTATAGATCGATGTGGAGACAGACATCCACTGTTGCTCGCTAAAGTTTGGTGTTGGGAATGATCGAGGGAGCTTGGGAGGAGGGGAAAAGTGTATTTGTATTTTATTTCACTTGGGGATGGTGTTGGAATCAAAAGGAGAAGAAAATTAGATCCCCCCTTGCATTTTTAAGCATGGCCATGAGCTCTCTTATTTGATTTCAATAGAAGTTGCTGGCCATAGGGATTTACACTACAATGATGAGGCTAAAGGTAATGAGAAGGTCAAAGCATCTGTTTGAATCCTTAGAGTAGTTGAGAATGCACACATGGAAGGAATTTTGGGGGGAGGGGGATTAGCTTGGTTGGCCACTCTTCTTCTCCATGGAATATTCCTTTGACCTTGGATTGATTTGAGACCTCATTAGAACCTTTAATTTTGATTGTTAGTACTTTAGATTCATCCTAGGTGAGTCTAAGTGAATTGAAATGGAATTAGTTTGAGCTTTAATGCCTAAGCTTGATCCATTAAGATTTAATTTAGTTTAGATTGGGTTAGGTGTGATTAATTAGCATTGAATACTTATTATTTATCTTTTAGATTAATGATAATCTACCTAAATCAAACCTAGAGTGATTTATGAGTCAAACAAACTCATTTGAATTAGGTTTAGGTTCAAATGGCTTAAGTTGATTTAGTTGGATATCTTTTCTTTTGGCTTAGTTTAATTTATTATATTTGACTGATTGATTTTAGATTTAGATTTTAACTATGTTTGTATAATTATTTATGATGTTTCTAATTGATGAATTTTATGGGATTTAGGCTTGATTTTAATTTTTGTTTCAACTTGGCCCTATTAGATTTAAAGGTTGAGTTGAGTTTAATTGAGAAATGATCAACTAAACTAAATTAATGATGTCCAGGCTCTAATTATATTTAATGATTCTCATTTAATGATTATAAGTCCTTAGAATGATTTAATTTGATAAAATCTTGATGAATTGACTTTTGATTTGGTGGGGCCCACTTAGGTCAACCTTAGGATGAATGACATGATTGGCCATCTTGAACCTTGTTTAGATTTATTTTTAGGTCCATTTATATTCATGCATTGATTTCATGTTTTTATTTGATTTGATTTCATTTTATTTTAATTATATTTGAATTTATTTAGGATTAGATAACTTTAAGCATAGGTTAATTGGGTTGACCACTCCAATTACCTTAGTTTAAGTTTAATCAAAATTTAGATTTTAATTAAAATGTTTTTGATTTAATCATTTATTTAAAATTAAGTTTGGTTTGCATTGATCTAATCTAATTGGGTTAGGTCAAATCCGAAAAGGATTCACTAAGTTGCCAAGTATAGTGTCTTAAGTGCCTAATCAGGAGATTCTTAATCTAATATTAGGTGCCTAATTACTAAAGTTAGAGCCGATGCTAACCTCATCCAAAAATGAGGTCGATAAAAATATCTTAGATTGCATCTCTCTCTCTCCCCTTATTTTCTATTACATTTTGAACTTACTGCCTAACAAAAAATAAATCAAACATGTTGACTTGTAATGGTGGAAAGCAACCACCACTTTTGCTCGCACTTCTAGTAACTCTATACACAACTCTATATATAGCAACTATACCTGATCCATCGAGGATGAACTAGCTCTCTACTCCAATGAGGCCACTCATGGTTGCATGCTTTCTAATTCAACTGTTAAGTTAGCTTCCAAAGCTTCAGCTCTCCAAATGGGACACATCTTATTTATTGGCCCTTAACTTTGCTATATGGCTAGTAGAAATGGACTGTTTATTGGCTTTTACACTTGCTTGTAGGATGAAGAAGATTTGAACTCGCACTAGTGAATAGGGCTGTCAAAAAGCTCGTTGTTCACGAACAGCTCATGTTCAGCTAATTTGTTAACTAAGTGAGCCGAACATGAACAAATATTTTAAGCTCAATTTATAAATGAGCCAAACATGAACAATCCTTCGTTTGATTGTGTTCGGTTTGATTTAGCTCGAAATAAAAATATTATACAATATTATATATATATATATATATATATATATATATATATATATATATATATATATATATATATATATATATATATATATATATATATATATATATATATATATATATATATATATATATATATATATATATATACATATATATAAATATAAATGGCAAAGGCTTAAGGGCTTGTAATAAGCTGCAAAGGCTGTGACAACTATAATTGAAAAAGGGGAAATTTTTTTGGCATTGCTCGCATCTTCTTGTGAATGTTTCTACATCTTCTTAGTGTGAGATAGAAATATTCTTGCCTCAAGAATCTATGAGAAAGTGTTATTCTAGCTACCACACTCATGAGAGTGTATCTCTTCAATTACTTTTTTTACTTTGTTTCTAGTGCACATCTCATGTTGAGTGAAGTCATTGAACTTTAAATAAATCACCCTGAATTAGCACAGATTAGGAAACCTTTATTTTGAATCTCCTCACATCTTTGTAGTTTCTTCTATCTCCCTAATTTATAGGTTCTTTTTGATAGAATCAAACCAACTCGGTGAGTGCTCATTATCTATTTGCATTGACTCTTCATCTTCTATACTTGGTTGAGTGAGTCAAATAGAGGAGTGGCCCCTGAGCCCTCTCTCTAGATAATAAGTTAACAAGCTAGATTTACCTTATGAATATTTGATTTGAAGCTAAATTTGACTGATTGTGTCATGATGATTTTTGTTGGGCTGTTTAGAACAATGTCGATGCCAGTGCCTTATTTGCTAGATGACCCATCCATAAATAGTTTTTCATGGTGGCTCTTGTTTTGCTAGGATTTCTTCTGATCTTTAAAAGTCAACAAGGTAGTTGATGAGTGCTTGAGCTTTACTAGTCACTTAGAACTAGTAAGACATAACACAATTTTGCTGATAATTTTAAAAAACTTTTCAAAATAATCTAGTTTGGTAAGTATGAATTTGAGCAGATTGTCAGTTATGACATGGAATAAGTCTGCTTGAAAGTATGGTTGATGCTGTTGTGCTAAAACAAAGAGTGCAAGTGCAAGTTTTTTTTATAATTAGGTTGTTTATCTCAAATCCACTCAAAGATTTGTTGTTTCCATAGATAGGACATTTCTTTTTGTCTTCTTCCCAAATAAGAATGGAACTAACAAAATCTTCTCTAACTCTAAGGTACAATAATAAGAATCTCCCCTTCTTATGGGCTTTGTAATAGACGTGGCAAGACCAATAGATTCTTCAAGTCACAAAAAGCCTTCTTACACTTTGGGGTGCACTTAAACTTCTTGACTACCTAAAGAACTTTGAAGAATGGCGAACAACATTCTACAACTTTAAAGATGAATTGGTTTAATTCGGTAACTTACCTTGTGAATCGCTACAGCTCTTTCTCCATTTCTTGATTATGGCTTTTACTTTATTTGGATTAACCTTTATTCTTCATGTGTGATGACAAATCCAAAATAATTACCTAACCCAACACAAAAAGTGCATTTCATGGGGTTTAGGCACATGTTATATTGTTTCATAGTAGCGAAGGTCTCTTAGAGAACTTTAATATGTTGTGCATGTTACTTGCTTTTGACCAACAAGTCATCAATATAGACTTTCACATTCCAACCTTTTTCCTCTTTGAAAACTCAATCTACAATCCTTTGGTATGTTGCCCTCACATTTTTGTGCTCAATGGGCATTACTCTATAGCAGTAGAGTCCTTTCTCTGTGATAAAGGATTCCTTTCTAAGTTGGTTGAATGCATTTATATCTGATACATAGATAATGAGCTAGATAACTCATTACAGAGTAACCCACTGCTAAGTCTATGAGTATAATTATTCGAGGTAAGGGATATCCATCTTTTGGATATGCTGAGTTTAAGTTGGTGAAGCCGATGCAGATTCTACATTTTTCATTTGACTTATGCACTATGACTACATTCGATACCCTTTCAAGGTATTTGATTTCTTTATTGAAGTTTTCTTTGAGCATTTTAGGTGACCTCTTCTTCCATGGGTTTGCAAGTAACATTGAGGTATTCCTTATTTTTCTTTATGGGCCAAGTATTCTTTTGAATATTAAGATAGTAATAAATTACATTAATGTCGATACCTGACATTTCAACCATAATTTAGGCAAATACATTGATGTCTAGTTAGAGGGATTGAATGAGGGCTTCCCTGTGCTCGAGGTAGAAAGTTGAGCAAATCCTAAGAACTTGCTCATAATTAAGAGAGGTCAGTACCTCTATCTCCTCAAGATCTTTAATTCTTGAATGTGTGATATTCAATCATATGGCTTCATTATATTTACTAAACTTGCCTACTGCTCTAAAGTAGCAAGTTTTGGATTAATTTAGATTCCTCTAATAGTGATTTCTTCACCCTTACGGGGACTTGGTAGCTACGTGGTAAGTGGACACCACTGTCCTAAATTTGTTGCATAGTGGTTGGCCAAAGATGACATCATAGATAGTTGGTGCTTTTATTATGATGAAGTTGTCCATCACCATATATTGTTCCTCATTCTCCCCTTAAGTTATAAGGAGAATGATTATTCCTTCAATATCTCTTCTCTCTTTTAAAAATCCAAATAACACTCTCACTATAGAGGGGAGTTTAGAACTCACCAAGCCCATTTTATTAAAAATAAATCTAAATATAATGTTGATTGAGCTCTTAGGTTGATCAATATACTCCCAATTTGATAATTGGTGACCAATTCGATAACAATGATTGGATCATTATAGGGACTGTCCATGGAGAGTATATCTTTTCTCGAGAAAGTTACATGGATTATAAAGATGTGTGGTGCATGTGCCATGGCTTCTATGTTTACATCACTAAACCATAGTCATTTGAGACTCAATCTTCATGGAGACTCTCTATCTCCCCTGAAGATGGCGAGTATTACATCTACAATGTGGATGTAATGTGCTAAGGTAACTATATTACCCTTCTCAATGACTTCTTTATCATTTCTTCTAGTAAACTCTTTGAGCTTCCTAGCCTTTATCAATTCTTCAATCAATCTTTTTAAATGATGGCTTCCCTCAATGCCATTCCCATGATCTTTGTGGTAGGCACAATATCCGGATTGATCATGAGCATAATCTATCTTCATTGGTGGTAATCTTTTTAAGAATCTATTTTGATGGCTTTGACCAACTCAGTCATTGACACCCTCAGTGGAATTGCTATAGTGGGTTATGGCTACTTGCTTCCTTGGTAGTGAGTTATAGGGTTTCTGAAGTCTAATCTTGGTGTGAGTGTTTCTAGCTGCATTGTTTTATTTAGTTTATATGCTCCAAATTTATACTCAATCACCTTTCTAAATGCAGTCTCTTCAATGAGTCTTTGGTGGTTATTAATAGATTCGATTGAGCGACTTCATTATACTCTTTAGCATTCCCATGGTTGTCTATCATCTCAAGTAATACAATAAGTATCTTGGGTTGTTAGAGCCTGAGGGTGTACCTGAATTGTCCATCTTCAAACTTTGGGTGAGTGCAACTTGAGCCATGACTATACCAAATCCTTAACTTCTAACATCTCACATTGAAATTGAGTGATAAACTTTATAAGGGTCACCATGCTCTTGCCTCATTTGATGGAGAGCTTAAAAATTCTTCAACTACTTTTGAGCACAAGTGATTTGTATGGTGAACATATTTTTAAAGATGAAGAATGAGGTTATGAATTCTAATTGGAGTCACAAGAACCATCTGTTCATTGATTCTTTGAATGTGGTAAAGAAAAGGCAACATTTCATCTCATCATCTAGGTCCAACAATGATGTCTACTAGAAATAAGTAATGTAGTTTGTTGGGTCTATCCAATTGAAGTATGATTCCAAATGCTGGATTTTGAACCTATGCAAAGGATAAGCTTGAGTAATCTTTGAGGAGAAGGTGTTGGTAGGAGTTTCCACTTTTTAAGAGTTTCTTTTTCTTCGCTTAAGTGATAAGACTTGTCATCCAAGCTTGGAGTTCTAGACGATTCTCTAGTTTCTTGGTGAGTTTGGTGCATCACAACCCTGATGATCCTTCATTCTCCACAGTCCTTGGATTGTGATTAACTCTCTACATGACTGCTTGCACTAGGTGTGTGATACTATCTTCCATGTCTTTAAGTTTCGCTTAGTGGAAAATTATGATGTATCTAGTTCTGTTATTACTAGGTGATTCTGTGCTGTATGCCTTATTTATCTTTTTACTTAACTTTTCCTTCTTAGCATCATCCATGCTCATCACACCTCAAAGGATGTTGATCTATCCATAGGCTAAAGTAAAACCTCCAAAAGACACCTAAGAAGAAGGGGTAAGGAAGAGAAGGATAACTGGTAATGGAGAAAATTTGAGAAGATGGTCTAGTTTTTTTATCTTTCAAATGGTCTTATTACAAGATGAGTAAATTCCCTTGCTCTAGAGGGAAAGAAATGATAGAGTTTAAGATGGAGGGTCTTGGAATAAAATTCTCTCTAATCTAAACCAGACATATACACCTAAAGAAATAAGTGAGTAAGATTGACCTTCTTCATAGGACTATCAGTGTGGGTGAGCCTGTATGAGGAGGCCAATAATGAGGACTCATCTTAGGTAGGGTGATCTAAAAAAGACTTTAAAAAATAAACCAGTGAAACCAGCTGCAAATCAATTCACCTACATCAGGCTAGCGATTAAGGGAGAATGGATGGTCATAACAACATGAATTTAGCGAGTTAACCTCAAGTTGTTCATCTGCACAAACAATGAGATGCTCACCTCTAACATCCATCAAGTCGCCACTCAACAAAAGCCAAGATGAGTTCTTATTTATACCTAGCCTACCTTATATATACTTATGAAATGTAAAGACTCTCCCAAAAATATAAAAGCGAGGCACATTTTCTTGGGGGGAGAGGAGACTTTCTTCCTCTTCTCCTTTTGTTATAGTCTTTGTACTTATATTCAAAAAGGAATATAATTCACTTTCTTTTTGCACTTTTTTCTTTTCTTGTTTGTCATATTCTTTCTAGCCATGTCTCACATATATGTTAAAAGCTTTTACCTCTGTTCATAGATTGATTTAGATTTAACATCATTTTAGGTGCAGTGATTGTGTATGAGGCCTAATACTAGAAGTTAGATATAAAGCAAAGTAGGACCCTCAGTATGAGATTATTCAGTGAGCATGGAGCATAACACCCAATAATTTGCTACATAAAAATTCTTGAGGGATATGGAAGTTAGTTTCACTCACCTCGTACATGTGACTATGGAGAAGATGTTTCATAAAGAACCAAGAACCAAAGATAATGAGATATCTATAGGGTCGACTACTCACTGAGCCCATCGAGATAGAAGAGAATTGTCCAAGACTCCCAGCTTAGATGATGAGCCTTACTATGCAAGTGAAGAAGAAGATTCATAGAAGAATCAACCTAAACTGACCAATGCCTTCTCCATAATGATTATTGATGCTTGTCCATCACACAAGTTCAAAATTCACCAAGTAGAATTATATAATGGTCGAGCAGAGCCAACAAAAATCATAGCTTACTTTGATTTGATGATGTCACTAATAGATTTGGATGATGCATTGAAGTATCATCTTTTCTTTACCACTTCTAATGAATTAACTCATAGTGGGGGGTCATAACTTCATTCTTTGATTTTGAGAGAATGCTCATCACACAATTTGACTGTGCTCAAAAGCTATTAAAAATTTCTCAAAATCTTCTACAGTTAAGGTAGGAACTTGGCAAGTCCTTAAGAAAATTCATCACATACTTCTAGTGAGAAATATTGGAGATTGAAGACTTAGAATCTGTAGTTGTTTAGCTACACTAGCCCTAAGTGTAAAGGAGAGACCCTTCAAATATGCTCTTGGGCTCCAACAACCCAAAACACTCGACAAATTAAAGAAATTTGGCAAATAATCATGTGAATATCGAAGAGTACATTGAAGTCCTTCAACTAGTGATGTTGACTTAACAAAAGACTTAATAAAAAGTTCTCTTTTAGAGTGGTTGTATGGGGATGAGTTTTGAGTATGAAGGTTAGAAAAAAAGAGGCAACCTGAGACACAAGCGCTTAAGCCAGGTTTTAGAAATCCCATGACTTACTATTATGGAACAGACTACTCGTAACCCACTCTACTAGCTCCTCTTAAGATATTGATGACTGAGTTAGTGGAAGCCATCTAAAATAAAGAATATTTTAAACAACCATCAACCATGAAGATCGTTATAGTTTGCAACCGCACAAGGTACTATGTTTACTTCATGATCATGAGCATGACACTAAAAATATAGCCATTTGAGGAGTTTAGTTGATGAGTTGATTAGAGCAAAAAAGCTCAATAAATTTCAATAGAAAGAAGGATAAAGAAGTCATCAAAATCAAAAATGAGGTAGTCCCCACATATGTTGTTCACACTGTAAGGGTCATACTTGCCATTTTTGGAGGTGATGGAGTATCCTAAATAAAGGTAAGCCTAAAATGACTATAGTCTAGAGAGATAAACTCATATACCATGTTAGAAGCATCACCTACATCCATAGTTCCTATGAGTTTCTCATAAAAAAATATAAACTCGTTGTTGGTAATTGACACAATGATGCAGTCATCGTCTTGATGTTGATCACCAATTATTAGGTTAGAAACATATTTATTTACATGGAGAGCTTAGTCAATATCATCTTCAAGTTTGCTTTGATAAGTTAGGATTAGCAAACTCCAAACTCGTTCCTATAGGGGACCACTGTATGGCCTCTTAGGAGAGCGGATAGACTATTGGGATGATCACTCTTCCTGTAACTTTAAGAGTGGACAAGAAGCAATTTTCAACTATGGCTAATTTTGTTATCATGGAGGCTCCTACCACTTATAATGCCATCTTTGGCTAATTTTTGCGAAATACATTCAGAGTGATGGTGTCGACATATCATGTGGTCATCAATTTCTCTGTTGGAGGCAAGGATATTACTTTCATGGGAAATCTTAATCAATCTCAAATTTGCTATTTGAAAGTTATTGGTGGGTTTATCAAAGAAGACAAAGTTGCATATGTTAAAGTTGCATGAACTGGGATTGAAGTCCTTGAAGAGATCAAGGAAGTCCTAACCATGCAAGACCATAGGAAAGTCTTAAGCATAAGCTTGATCTTTTGTCCTTAGCATAAGGAGGATCTCGTCCAAACTCCCTTGGATAATCTTGATGTATTCTCCTACACTATAACAAAGATGTCAGTCATTGATATCGATATCACTTGTCATCGCCTTAATGTTTTCCAAGATGCCAAAGTCATCAAGCAAAATATGAGAAAAATTGCTACTTCACTCATCGAGTGCATCAAAGAAAATGTCACCAAGCTCCTTGAAGCTAATTTCATTAAGGAAGCATAGTTTTTGGAGTGGGTGTCGAACATGCTTATGGTGGGAGCTAGTGGAAAGTGGAGAATATATGTAGACTTCACTAATTTAAACTTGACATGTCTAAAAGATCGATACCCCCTTCCGCGGATTGATGTACTCATCAACTCGGTAGTCAGTTACTCAGTAATGAGTTTTTGGATGCATTCTCTAGGTATCATTAAATACAAATGCATCCCATCAATCTAGAGAAGACATCATTTATCACTGGAGAGGGAATCTATTGCTACATTGTTATGCCCTTCGGGCTTAAGAATGAAGGGTTGACCTACCAGAGATTGGTGAACCAATTTTTCAAGGAGCTAAATGGGAAAAAAAGTAAAGGTTAATGTGAATGACTTGTTGGTTAAAACCAAATTGCCCATTCAACACATTCAAAACCTCAAAGAAATATTTACCACTTTGAAATGGTATAATATGCACCTTAATCCTCTAAAGTGTTTTTTTGTTGCATGGTTAGATAAATTTTGAGGATTTTAAGCACTCTAGAGAGCATAAAAGTAGATCATAACAATGTAATGGTGATACTCAAAATGCCTTCACCCATGACTATGAAATAGGTTCAACAGCTTATGAAATGAGCAACCAGGTTGAATAGATTCATTTCCAAAGTGAGGGAGCACTCTTTGCCATTCTTCAAGGTTCTTAGAGGAGAAAAAAGATTTGAGTGGACTCCATAATGCGAGAAATCCTTTTGTGACTTGAATACTCTACTCGTATCATCACCTCTATAGCAAAGCCAAAAGGAGAGAGATACCCTATTGTTATATTTATGGGGTTGAAGATGACTCAGACAATTCTGTTTCAATTTGAAAATAGGTGAAATGTAGTTGCCCACTCATAGAGAAACTCACACTCACATTGATTATTTTTGCTTGGCCACTACGACCATACTTATAGTCACATTTTATCCAAGTCATCATAGATAACTTGCTCAAATTCGTACTAGCTAAGCCTAACAACTCTAAGAGATTATTAGATTGGTTAGTAGAATTAAGAAAATTTGACATATCTTACTCACTCAGATTGGAGATCAAAACCCAAATGCTATCAATTTTTTAATCGATTTTAGTAGTTCAAACAATATCCTAGTCAACTTGAAAATTTTATGGCTACTATAGTGGGTGCCTTATCAAGTGAGCTCGCTATGGGTGCGAATATTATATTGAAATGCCCAATAGGAATCATCATAATGCTGTCAGAAAGTTTGATTTCAAAGTGATAAATAGTTAGTTTAAGTACGAGGCTCTACTCGCTAGACAGAGATTTGCTTGAGAACTTGGGACATTTCATGTTGTGGCTTATTTTGACTCGTAACTTGTAGTAAGATAAGTCAATGGAGATTATGAAGTTTGGGATGAGTCACTACAAAAATATTTATTCAAGTTGAATGAAGAAATTGAGTAGCTAGAATACTTCAAGTTTGAGTAGATACTTAGAGAATAGAACCTACTTATTAACTTATTATCTAGAGCTCGCTATTATAAAAAAAAAATACTTGCAGCCTGCAAAGGTTAAGAAAATAACTAAGGACTTGAAGATGTTCACAATAAGAGTAACTCAATACCTACTAATTGGAAGCTAGCTATTTTGAAGATTTGTGACCTCACTTAACCTTAGATGTGGAAGAGAGTCTGAGCAATGAAAGATGCTTGGGAGATGCACTTATATAAATATGGTAGTCACTCTAGGAGAAGAACACTCACCTGTAGAATCTTAAGGTAATGAGACTTCACGCCCATACTTAGAAAGGATGCAGAGGACTACATGAAAAGATGTGTATAATGTTGGAAATTTGTTTCACTCTAGCAATAACTGCCACAACCTCTGGAACATTTCACAAGCCTATGGCCCTGTGTCATTTGGGGAATGGACTTAATAAGTCTATTACCAATAGTCATTTGGAAAAAATGTTAATTCTCATCATGATAAACTACTTATACAAATGGATTAAGACAAAACCTCTTAACAAGATCACCTCTCAGGTAGTTAGAAATTTTATTTGGACTAACATCATTTGCAGGTATGGACATGTCGATCATCATGAAAAATAAGCCACAATACACCAAGAGGGTTTAATAGCTTTTCTCAAGTGCCTCGAGACTAAACTAAAATTCACTTCAATACATCACTTGTAGAGTAACAACCACTGTTGCTAATAAGAATATCCTCAACCTACTCAAGAAGAAGGTAGAAGGAGCTAAAGCTAAGTGGGTAGACATGCTACCCACCATGCCCTTAGGACTACTCACACCAATGTAACAAAGCATTCTCCATTCACGCTATCACAAGGAATGGAAGCCATCTTTCCAATCAAGTATAAGCTCCATAGCTAGAGGGTCCTAATACTGGAAGCATTATGAGGCAATGATGAAGAGTGGGAAAAGACAAATTTTGAATCTATGGAAGACACACTCACTCGACATGCTTGAAGAATTTAGAATCAAAGAATCATTAAGACAAGAGAAAACAAAAGGAAGAATGGTGAGATACTGCATCTACCATATAAAAAAAGCATTTTAAGAATGACAACTTGGTATTAAAGAAAGTGGATGTTGTAGCTCAACAAAATGCCTCCCATAATTGGGATGGACTATCTATAATCAAAGAACAAGTTGGCCCTGGCACATACCAACATGCCCTTATTCAGGTGAAGACATATAAAGAATATGAAATGTAAGAGATTTGAATAAGTTTTTTCCATGATGGGAAGTTTCCTAACTTATACACACTCTTATTTATTATATGCTATGTATATTTCTACATTGAGCAATAAAGTTCTTAATATTTTTCTTTCTAATTAACTTAACACAAAAATAATAGTGATTATCAAAGAAACATGCTCAGGACCTGAGTGGCAACACAGGAAAGAAAAGGCAAAGACTATACACAGGGAACTGCATGATGACTCAAAATATTTGGTGCACAATTTTCCATGGGAAAGTTCTTACTTGGCAAGCTACAAAAAGCTCGAGTAATAGATCCAAGTACTTGGCGCACCATTCTTGGCCTAAGAATTATGACATCTATCAAAGGAATCTTTAATGAAGGAATGCTAGAGGAGCTGTGTGATGACTCAAGACACTTAGTGCACCATTTTTGGATTAAGGAAAAGGTCCTGCTTGAAAAGCTACAAAATGCCCCTGTAGGAGATTTGAAAACTTAGTAATCTATTCTTGGCCACGGATACTAAAGTCAAATAGGCAATACCTCAGTTAAAATTGCTAAATACTTGCATAAATATATTTTATTAGACAAAAGTATAAGACCAAGATTTTATGTAGTTGATGACTCAAGTGTAAGACTGACACCCCAAGAGGTCGATGACTATTAACTAAAAGACTAACTCTTCATAGTTGGCAACCAAAAAGACAAACACTCCATGTGGTTGGCAGCTCAAGTGTAAGATCGACACTCCAAGAGGTCAATGACTATTAGCTAAAAGCTTAACTCAACATAGTTAAGAATTAGAAAGAAGAGAGAAGATGAAAAGGTAGATTAACTTGCACAATCAATAAAGTAAGAATCGACCCTCATTTATTGATGATAAGAAATCATCAAAATCACCAAAATTGGTGACTATAATTGAGTGATCTCCTATAGTTGGCAATCAAGTAGCCTCAGGTCAATATTTATAATTTTCTTAAGCCAAAGACAAAATATTATAAGGAGTGCAAGTAAACTCATACCAAGAAAATCTAGTGAGTCTTCATGAAGATTTAACTCCCTTTTCATTCAATAAAAAATATTTGCAAATTAGAAGGTACTCAGTAAAAAAAAAGAATAATTTTTTACATTCATTCACAAGTAAGATTATTAAAAATTTTTGTGAGCATGAGGTAAATATTGTTTCTTAAGTTGCCAAAAAAAAAAAGAAAAGAAAAGAAAATCAACTTGTGCTACCCTCGCCGTTGTCTTCATCGAATTTTGAGAGGGTGACTACTTTAGAAAAACCTAAAACTTGTCATACACTTGGCCATATCTCACTAGGTTGGCAACAATAAAGTCAATCTCCACTTTGAATTTCTATTATAGTATGTCTTGGTACTTGTTAGAGTCGAGGAATCCAGCAAACATAGCTTTCTTTCTCTAAAAATCTTCAGTGTGACGATAAAGCTCTTCTTCTAGCTTTTTATTTGCCTCAACCAAGTGAGTAAGCTCCAAATTTGCCATGTTCTTCTCCTCCTATTACAAAGCCTCCTCCATGTGAAGATCATTCAATTTGTCCTCAAAGGAATGAAGCTCTTTCTTCATAATTTCCAGTCCAATCTTTATGGAAAAGACTTCTTTTCTCTTCACAAAAAATATTTAGTAATGTTCATTGTCGACTGTCATGTCATTTCTTGTGTGACCATAATAGCATAAGGTAGTTTCCCATTGGGAATATCCTCTAGAAGATTATTAAACTTCTTTGAAAAGATCATCTGCTCGAGTTCATATCCTTCACTAATTAACTCAAATAATTTTGAAGTATAGTTATCTTCAATATGCTTGCCATGAGTTGAGCTCACAGCCCTCTTCCTAAACTTTTTTGAAGCTCTACTCAGCTTGGTCTGATTTGCAACCTCCATAGGGGTTGTGCTTGGCCTTGCCTCATCAGCAACCTCAGTGGGAGTTGACCTGCTTACACCTTTCTTGCACTCACCCTACAATGATTTAGCCACACTAAGATCAAATGGAGGGAGTGTTGAAGTCACCTCTCCTACAATGGAATGTGTAGAATAATTAGAAAGGGTGAGTAAAAAAAATATGTTACCAATAATGAGTAAGTGTTGAAGCACTCACCATAAAGGACACTTGTGATCTTGCCAAAGTGAAGGTAAAGGAAAATGTTTGAAGTTCTACCTATCACTTTTTCTAGTTCCCTGCTCTCTTGGGCTTTTATTTTAGTGAGTTTCATCACCTTACTAGACAAGAAGGGAAGAGGAAGAGTCAGCACTAGACATGGTGATAAGCTCTTGATGAATAATATCTTTAAGTTCCATTGTTGCACCTTGTTTACTAGACCATGGATCTTTAATGAAGTCACCAAAAAGTGCACAGTCCTATCTTGATTGCCCTTCTCCATGAAGACTCGCCAGAAAAGGCACAAACTCCACTATAGATTCTCTTTTTTTAAAAAAGAACGAAGATAGTAGTGCTAACCGTTGAGTTAGGGAGAACTTGGGCTGCACCAACCTATATAAATTTTGGATGTTGACCCACTCGCGGGGAAGAGAGATCTAGAACACATTCCTAGGCAAGATGAATACACAACTCACTTGATTGAGTGGTGTTGAATTGTTCATGCCATTCAGGTACTCATAATGTGAACTAGATATTACCACGATAGTAGCTGGGAAGACGGACATCGCATTTGTTGACCTCATTTTTGAATGAGGTTAACACTCATCCTTTAGTCTTAGACTAATGATCCTCCCACCTAGACACTTAGGACAACTCTTTAATTCTTAGGTAAACTTAATTATATTTAAATTCATTAAAATTCAATCCAAATAAAAAATCAAATACATTTGAATTAAAACTTGAGTCCAAATTGGGATAATTAGGGTTGTTGACCCTAATTAACTCACTTATGCTCAAAATCATTTAAATCAAAGACAAATCAAATAAAATTAAAGAAAACTAAAATCAAATCAAACAAAAGCATTGAATCAAAATATAAGCACAAATAATCTTAAAACTAAATTTAAATAGGGTATAGAGTGGTCAATTATGTCTACCTAGGTTGACTCATGTGGGCCCCAACAAGTCAAAAAAGTCAACACATCAAAATTCATTCAAATTGATCCATTCAAAAGGCTCAAAATCATCAAACAAACATAGTTCAACAATTCTATGAGTGTAATTTGATCAATTGACCCAAATGAATCTAATTTGACCCATTAATCCCAAATTAGGTCAACATGGGTTAAACATAAAATTGACTTCAGATCAAATAAAAACAATTGCTTTAAATCATCTCAAACACTTAATCAAATATGATTAGAGCTCAAAAACACTTCAATCGAGTCAAATTGGCTACTTAAACTCAACTGAGCCCAACTTAACCCATATAGGTCAAATGGGTCAAGTTTGATTAAAATTAAAATCTAATTCAAATCAAAATTAAATAGTCAAAATTACCACAAATGATTAATTAACTAAAATTAAACCTAAAATGGAACTCTAAGATGGCCAAATAGGCTAAGAGACCCAACTTGATCCATTTAGGTCAAATAAGTCAAATTAGCTTAAACCAAATTGAAAATCCATATGGCATGAATCAATTATACTCTAAATCATTTAAGGAACAATTAACAATAATTTCAATCATCATCTCATCCCAATTAATCAAGTGAATTAAGCATAATTCAATAACAAAAATAAAAAACACTTAACCTGAACTAATCCTAATAATGCTAAACTTACATGAAACTTGGATCAATTGATCCATAAACTAGTCATTGGATAATCAATAATGGTTGCAACTTAAATCAATATCTAATTAATTAAAAAGAATGCAATCAACCCAACATAATTCAATTTAAACCCAAATAAATTCAATCAAACTAATTAAACCAAAATCCACTATAATAAGCCTAAGCTTAACCTATGGCTCACCCTAAGAGATTGTTAGAAATCCCATTAGGAGCTAAGGTGTAGCTTTCAGGTGTAGAGGTGAGGTTGAAGCCATGAAAGAAGAGGTGAGAACCCTTAATTCCCATTTTTGCTCATCTCTACACCTTCCCTAAGCAAAATCAAATCAAAATGAAACTTCTCTCTTCCTTCTAGACCTCTCCAACCCCCTTTTACACCAAACTCTAGGAAATGATAGTGATTATTATTCTTCATAATAATTTATAGGGAGGCAAGGCATCAAATTGTTCCCAGAGCTTTGTTTTAACATCCCAAAGCTTTTGGAAATAATATCACCATCGAAGATCAATGTTGGTGACGTATCTTTAATCCCGATCACCTCTTTATTATGCTTTGGTCCATTTTGAAGAGGAATTTATCCCTTGTAAGATTAAATTGTTCAAACCAATTATAAATCAAGCATTGATTGTTTTTTAATCAAAATTCTATGTTCTCTCTACCTAGATAACCAGAAATCAACCAAAATACTCTCAATTTCTAGCAGGAGGTTACAAAAAATCATAGCCATCCATTCCTTTTATTTGGAATGAACAATTATGATTTAGATGCACAATTTTAATTAAAACTCTTTAGGAATTATGAGATGACTCTAGAACATTTAAGAATTATGAGATGACTTTGGTGAGGTATCCTTCAAATGGCTCAAATGGTCATGATCAAACTATGTTCCCAGTGCCAGCTATGTTAGCGTTGGCATGGACCGATGTTGTGTAGGCCTTGATTGGGTTAAACAAAAAATTTGGATTTTTGTCATTTAAAAAAATGCTAAAAATAGCTCTAAACTTCAACATTTTGTAAAAATAAAATACTTAACAAAAAATTACAATTAAGGGCTCTATGGAATCCTCTCAATAAGATAAATCTTTTGAACCCAAAAACCCTAATTTTTATTAGATAATTTGATAATAATTTGAGTTTAATTAAATATAATTAAACTTTGAAACTTAATAAACCCCTAAACCATATAATTAGAGATTAATTGAATTAGTTACTTCAATTAATTAACCTGAACTTGATAAATAATAATAAATCAATCAAAAATCTAAGACTTATAAATGAACCCTCTCTAGATTCATATTTCATAAGTGAATCAAATAAAAGTAAGAGCCCTAATTATTCATGCAAATTTTTAGCTTAATTTGAGTTTAAAGCAAAAATCATCAAACATTAATTAAGATTAAAAGAAATTTCTAATTAATGTGAAATTCAAGATTAAACACATCTCATGTGAAAATTTCAACAATTAAAGCTAAGTGGATTAACAGATCTAAAATTTTCATGTCTAAACTTTTAACTTAATCAAAATAATTAATTTAAAAATTATAAAAATTAAGGAAAGTTAGGGGAATGATTCAAAACATCTTCATAAAAATTAATAAACTTAAAGAAAATGTTAAAGCCCACTAGAATTCATTAAACATCAAATGACTTAATTAATGGATTATTGAATTAATTAATTAATTCAAATGGGATTAACTTAAGAAATTCATTGCAAATCAAATAAAAATCCAAAAAGTCTAAATAAACTCTATCTGGATTCTAATTTCAAAGGAGAATCAACGAAAATTTAAAGTCTAATCAATTCTTAATGTTTTAGGCTTAATTTTAATTTTATTAAAAATAATAAAATCTTAATTATTCCAAAATATGTTTCATCAAGATAAATCTTTTAGAGAAATAAAAATGACATAGAACCCCATTGTTGACCTCACAGTTAATGAAGGCTCATCATTCCCATCTTAGAGTTAGGAATCTTATAAGAACTGAGATTCCATTAGTTGTAGGACACTTATAGTGGTTAAGGGGACACTAAACCCAAGCCTACAAACTTCAGGAGGCATACCCTAAAGCTTGGGTCATACCCTAAGACAAATAGGTTATACCTATCCTATGGCATAAACCAAAACCCAGCTTGTCCAATCATCTAAAACCAACCCCAAGACAATACAATCAACCTCAATTGGATTACGATTTATATTGAATCTCTAAGACAAAATAACTTAAGCCTTAATCTAAATCAATTCCACCATCATCCTATAGACCCAACTTAAGCTCATTCAATTGAAACCAATCCAATTGATTTTCACAAAAGCACTTTAACAATTCAATAACCTATTTCAAACCCTTCTAAGGCTTACAATAAAACCAATTGAATCAAATCAAACTAATTAATTCAATCAAACCTAAATTAATTGCAATCAAATCATCAATGAACCTTAAATACATTATTGAACTCTTGTCAACACTCAGTTCAATCCAATTCAACCCAATCAACCCATTTGGTCCACTTGACCCAAAGTGGCCTAAATGACCAAATTGATTCAAACTTAAATCCAACCCAAATTGGATTGAATCAACCTATTCAATACCTTTTATGATGATTGATGATCATCCTTGATTGAACAATTACAATCAATTGGGTAAAACTAAACCAATTTAATAATTTGTTCTAAGTTGACCTACTTAACCCATATGGACCAAAATGAACCAAATCACATTCTAACTCCAATTGATTGAAACAAATGAATCCCATCAACTATAAATTAATTATTAAACATGACTTAACCACCAATTGAATAAGTCCAAGCCAATTTGGTCTCTTAACCCAAGTTGGCCCAATTTGACCCAAAGGGTCAAATTTAGTCAAATCAAATCATAAATCAAATTAATTGAAACCAATATCTCTAATAAATCACAAATTAATTATTGAACATGATCCAAGATCAATTGAACCTAATTTAATAAAACAAACTGAATTGACCCATTTAGCCCAAATTGACATAAAGGGACAAATAGAACCAAATCATTCCTAAATCTAAATTAATTCAAACCAACACTTACAATCATTCTCAAATGATCAATTGAACCTAAACCTACCCTCCACCTAAGCCAGTTTGGTCAATTTGACCAATTTGGTCAACTTAGCCCATTTGACCCAAATGAACCTAAGTGAGCCAAAATTAAATCCACCTCAAATTCAACAAAACAAATGGCACCAATACATCCAAAACCATCATTTGAGCACACCGAAACCCTTATTTTGACCCTATTTGACCAATTGATTAACCTAGCCCAATCAAACCCCATTTGACTCATATGGGTTAAATTGAGTCAAACCCATTTAAATCAAGTCCAAACCCAACCAAACTTTGCATGACTCATCCTTAAGTCATCATGGGTCAGCCCAAATGAGCACAAACTATGGTGAACTTTGTTCGAGTCAAAATCCATGAACCAACCCACCTAAATGGGACAAAATACTCATTTGGATCTCACGTACTCTCCAAACCATGACAGCCGCCCTTAGCTCATTGTGGACACTAGGACCATTAACCCAACCTGACCCAAAGATGTTAGGTTTAGCATTGGGTTATGAGAGGGTAAGCTTACCCTTAGCCCACCATTGGTTCAGTTGGAGGAGGAGGTACACCCCATACTAGTAGCCCATGCCACTACCTCAGCCTCTCAAGCACCTCTACCTTAGCAGTCCACTGCCATCTCTGGCCACCTACCCCCATCGAACGACTACTAAAGGCTGAACCAATCTCAGCTCTTGGTTCACTTGAGGAGGAGAGTAACACAGAGCATTCTTAGGAGATTTTGAGCAATCCTAGAGCTTCTCATGATTCCCTCATACTCTCCATCACTGGAGAGGCCAATCTCTGTTCAAAACTGAGATCCCCATAAGTCTAACCTTACCTAAGCTCCACCACACTCGAACTAACTCTTCCCACACCTTCCCAAAGCTTTGACTAGTCGAAATGAATCGATCCTCAATCGATTTGATCACTGGAAGCCGCTCTAAGACCAACTTTGATGAGCTTAGTAGGGATGTTTGGTCCACAGAGGAATCGACGATAAGGCAGCTTGAACTCTTCTCAATAGAGCTTCATCTCTTCAGGATGAAGCTACCTCAGTCGATGAATCGTCAATCTTTAGCATCGGCGAGGGAAAGGTCCAGCAAACCATAGAAAGTCCCCTAGGCCTTGGTCTTTTATGAAGAAATTTATGATTGCATATGATTTTCACCGTAGGATCCTCTTAGATCTTCTCTATGCACTTTTTGGAGTGGATCCCAACATTCCATGAGCTTTGGTGAGCTCAGATGAAACAGCAAGGTGATTAATCTTGCTTCGAGACAAAGATCATCGGCCATCAATTTTGTGTGATTAGAATGAAACGAATGGTCATGATTTAATCCATTAGATATTTTGATTTAATACAATAATAACCCTGAGATTAATCTTCACCATCCGATCTGAGATCAAACGATGGGGATGAAACTACATTCGTCACCATTGACTCAGCCGCCACAAGGGATGTTTTAAATAACCTATCCTGTGGTGTCACATAGAAAGCACTGCCGCATCAGCTTCCATGTGGTACCCACAGGTTATGAGATTAATTTGGTGATTAAATATAATTAATTAGCCAAAAATTTGAAAATTAATAACTAATAGTAGAAAAATCTGAAAAATTTGAATAAATCCATTTTGAAAATGATAAACAATAAATAATTTAATAAAAAAATCCCCAATGTTTAATTAATGAATAATGCTTAATTAAGATATTAAGTTTATACTGATTACCCCAATCAAGCCTTAATTTCTTGGTCAATTGATCTCAAATTAGATAAGTTGATTCTATGGGATATCCCTTGCCTCCCATAATTTTCTTAGAATTTATTGGCCATGTAATTTGGAAAATTTGAAATTCCAACCTTAATCACCCTCCTTAATATATTTGATGATCATTAAAATTGTTAAATAGCAAAATTTAAATAATTAATGATGGTTAATTACTGTTAATAGTGGGAATGATGTTGGAAAATAATTAGGACCCCTTTCCTAGTTATTTTTCTAAGTGTATTTCCATGGGAGGGTTAATTAAGGCATGTGTTAATTAAGGATCATTAAATAAATTAATGGGATGATAAGTCAAATTAAAATGACAATTAGATCAAATAATTGAAATTAAAGTCATGTGTTTCTCTTTATGTGTTTAATATCATAAATAACCTTAAAGAAAATATGGTTAAATCATGTGTGTGGGAAAACCTTAAATATGAGCCTCATTGCATTAGGCCTTGTTAAGACATTGCAAATTCTAATTACTCACTATCATATCATTGGTGATGATTAAGTAGTTAATTAAGTCAAAGAGACTTATGAACTTAATCAATCCATAAAATTCACTTAATCATTATTCCTTAAATACATTTAGTCACTAACATGGAGTGGGAAAAATAACAAATATTATTTCTCCTCTTTAAGTTTATAAATAACTTGGGTTAGTCTTAAATAATTTTATTTGACTTGATTGTCATTAGGAAGTAATGTGATTGAATGTATTATGTAGAAATGTTTAATTATTCTTTTTCAATCATTATAAATTTGTATGCCATTTGATATCATGCATTCATGTTTTCAAATAAAAGAATTAAATAACTATAATTATATATGTATAAGTTGCATATGTTGAATTAATCATATTATATGGCATGGCTATCATCACTAATAAATCTCAAATTATTTTCAATATTATAAATTAATAATAAAATTTTAAATTAGTGTTGGCTATGAATATTATATTTGATTTCATTTAGTTATAGCTTAAACATGTTAAAATATTATTTTAATTTTATGATTCATGTGTATGTTTATATGTTTTTAAATGTTAGTAGGTATATAGTCTTGACATCCCATGAATATGAGGCTTTAATTAGCCCCATTAAGGTCTTAGATTCCCTCTCTTCCCAAGTTTAACAATGACACATACTTACTGAATTTCATTTATATGCATACATGCATTAGAATTTGGATAGAGTTTTACTTTACATGAATAAATAAATTTATTAACTTACAATCTTCTACATGGTTTTCATCCCTATGTTTATGTACACATTTATATGTATTTAAGATAGCAAGTATATAGTCTAGACATCCTGAGAACACGAGACTTGAAGTAGCCCCAATGAGGTCTTAGATTACCCCACTTCCCTGGTTTAACAACAACATGTACTTGCTGAAATCTTTAATACATGTGTATGTATATTTAGTTGAAGAATGGAATCTCTCTTTTCCACTTAAAATATGTGCATTGATAACCATTCAAGTGTGACAAAAATACATTACATGTATAGGTATGTTAAGTTCAAAATCATATGCATGATAATGATGATGAAAAGGAATGACATGACATTGTCCATGTGATAGTAATTCAATCTCATTAATCTTAAGATGCCTTTTATGTTTAAATAGGATTCTTTAAAATTAACCCAAACTTAGGATTAATATATATTTAATAAATTATTCACTAAAAGAAACCAAAGATTATTTAGAAAATAACTTAGGATAAGGATGAATGAGGTCAAACCTCTTTCTTCTTTTTATAACAATTAGATGCTAAGTGAATATTAATTGAAATAAAAGAAAATATAAATTAAAATTTACTAATCCTTTTAATAACTTGAAGTGTAATCTCCCCTAATGTTTAACTTAATAATTTCAAACCTTAGATAATCAAAAATTCTAAAGTCTAACTAAGACATATCACATTAAGCCTAAGTACACACATTAGAATAATAAGTCACCACTTCTAGCTCTAAGTTAGGATGGTGTATGTTATGATGTTGTGAATTATTTTGTGATGTAATATTTTAAATTGGATGTCAGGATTATTTGTGCATAGATTGGATGTTAGGCCGTTATTAGCCTAATGATATTTTATGTAGGGGATTATGCTAAAGGGGTTGCTGAAGTCAAAATAAATATAAATACTTTTGCTTATAGGATGCTTATATCCCTTTTGCATAATCCACATTAGGATAAGTAAGCTTGGTTACCCATGTGCAGGGTGCTAAATCCAAATTTATAGAATATAACTATTAAGTTTTTTATGGTTGATTTAACTAACATCTATTTTGCAGGTGTAGTTAGATTTTATTTTTCATAAACATGTAATTTTGTAATAGGATTAGGATTAGTGTTATGGGGTTTATGTGAAGCAGTGGCTAGAAGGAAAAGACCTAGAAGGCCCTATGAAACTTGAAATAAAATCAAATCAAAGGAGAAGAAAGAAAAAACTGAAGAACGAAGATGCCCATAGCATTTACTTTAATTGTAATTGTAATATTCTTTTGTAATCTGGGTTGTATAAGGGTAGAGCTCGGCTACCAAACTTCTTTTATTTTTCAGGGTGTACGGTGGTACCCGTCCACGCCGACCTTTTATTATTGCATGAAATCTATAAATGTTTGATTGTTATGTTTATCTTGTGTAATAGAAATGACATTATTTTTATAGGTTTCTTAAAGCTTGATGATTGAATGTGTGACCTAGATGTGGTAGGCTCATCAGGAAAAAAAATAATTTTTCTATCCCCACTAACATCTTATAATTAAATTCTAAAATTAACTCATAATCTCACTTTAAAGCTTAGGTTATAATCAAGATAATTAAAAGATTTAATAATCCTTTAGTTGAATGATGTATGTGATAACAGTCATGCATATTATCTTGCTTCACTATTGCCTATGGAGGATCTCCACTCTTGCATGATAGGAGAATGCTTGACTTGTGAGGGCATCCCTTGTAGTGGAGAACACCTTCTCCCATTGATTTAGCCAATAACATTTTTTCTTCATACATTTAGGCATAATTGTCCCATGCCATTATTCCAAATCAATGTATTAAAAATGATATAAAAGATTGTAAAATTTTGCATTTAGCCTAAGTCATGTCTTCATGTTAGTCATGATCTAGTCTCTTAGGGAGTGAGTTTAGGACTCTAGTCTCTTTTCTAATTAAATAATAACCTAGCTATCTTGCATTTACATAATACCAACCTACATGATTTTGAAGAGTATGAGGTGTTAGTTGGTGGTCATTCTAGGCGGTTGTAAGTCCAGAAGAGTCGAGATGTGTTTATCATCTCTTGTAGAGGTAAACCACCATGTCCCATTTTTTGATAAGACTTAGGTCATGCTAAAGCATTTCCACAATCTTATGGTGATGGACTATAATCTCTAGCATTCTAATAAAATTTCAACTCAAATTAAAATAAACTTTCTCTTTCAAATGTATAAAGCCTCACTATAGGGTAGATTGGAGTGCTTACTAAGCTTCCTAGTATCATGAGTGCTCCCTACTTAACTTCCTTTGGAAACTAAAAATAAGTCTTCCAAATTTAACCTTCCCACTTGATTTTCAAAAATACCAAATCCTTTGATAGTCTAACTTTGAAGTCTTTGAAGATATTATTTACTACTTTAATCAAGTGTGTTTTCAAACAATTTCCATTTCCTAGGATGTAATTAACTATGAAAGCTTGCTTCTATAGGGAACTAAGAACCCATCATAAAATAAACCCTACTTTATTTTTCAATG
Source organism: Cymbidium sinense (assembly GCA_021442155.1). Lineage (NCBI taxonomy): Eukaryota > Viridiplantae > Streptophyta > Magnoliopsida > Asparagales > Orchidaceae > Cymbidium > Cymbidium sinense. The sequence continues at coordinate 42,309,180 of CM038231.1, read as the reverse complement.
TAAAGTAGGAGAAAGATCTCTGGTATATCTGAAGACCAATCTATCTTAGGAGTCCTTATTAAGTGATTAGGTCCATTGCAAGGTGATGTTTCCATCTTTTGAGATGATACATCATACCTTAATGTCATACCCGATCACTTCAATAAGTACCTCATAAGATCTGCGTGGTGTCTGTATGACTCTAAATAAAAACAACACACCCATTTTTCATAAAAGGTTTAAGGTGAAATTTATTTTGGATCAAAAGTTATTAAATTTTTCATGTTTTAGGACAATTTAAACCAAATAATAAATAAATAAATCATGAAATCAAAAAAACAAATTTGAAACACTTTAAATCATATCAGAGATCTTAAGAAAAGTTTCTTATACCTCTAAAGTTGGAAAACCCTAAAAATTGCAAATTTAAGGCTTAATAAAATGGTAAAGGAATTAAATTGATCAAAATTTTAAATATAAAAATAAATAATTCTCGATAAATTAAATTATCTTTATAAAGTTAATTTAATCTTACAATCAAATTGAATAAAGTATTAATTTAACATCAACTTTAATTTAAAACTATTTAGAATATGTAATCTTAAGGTATATAATCTAGATGCTCGAAGTCACAGAGCTACATGTTTTAAGGAGGTTTTGATACCTTGAACCATTGGTTTAACAACAACACATACCTATGAAAATAGAATTATAAAAAGTGAATCAAATACAATGAATAAATTCAAAATTGATAAATAGCTAACTTTATTAAATAAGAAAGGTGGATTTGATAAATGTTTATTAATCAACATATGTAGATCATTAGGTTTGACCCTTTAATAGTGACTTTACTTTATTATGATTAGGGTGTCATGTATATTGAGTCTTGCCACAGGAAAAATTTAATATCATTTTCACTCTTCAAAAATTAAAATAAACTTTAACCTTACAAATTAAAAAAATTAGTTAAATCATTTAAATTGAAATCATTGAATGGTAAATTCAATAAACTCTAAATTTCAAGTCAAAATTTAGACCTTAAAAAGTTTAGTACAAACACGCCATAAAAATCTCTCCTTCACACATTAGATTAATAGGTTAGCGACCCTAAACTTAGTTTAGGATGGTGATATGTTTTATGATGTGATGTTTTTTTTTCTTATTTTGTGGTGTTTTATTTTAGACTAGATGGCTAGGAATTATTTGCTCGCTAGTCTAGATGTTATGATATTTTTAAACTAATATTATTTTCTATAGGGGGTTGTGCTTAAAGGGATCACTGTAATAAAATATAATAAATATTGTTTACTTGTAGATGCCATTTAAGTGCCTAAGCATAGCCCAATGCTTCATATTTGTCAAAGTCAAATGAGTGGCTCCTATAACTGGTACATTTTAATTTTCAAATTCTTGTTGTAATAAAAATGGTTAAAATAAATCTTTTAAGAAGTGAAAATATTGCGTCTCTTTAGTCAAAATTTATTATAACTAATATAATTCTTTGGTTTGAAACAAAAAAAGGTTGGACAACATATCTTTACTACCACTTAATTTCTCCATCACATGATGGTTCCATAATAAAGTTTGATGCTAGTTTTGAAGATTTCAACATCATTATTGATCGTTAGGGGGGTGGGGGGGGGGTGGGGTTGGGGGTGGGTGGGGAGAGGTTGCTTTGGCTCTAGTTAGTAATACTATTATTAAGGGTAACAAACCCATCTTAGAACTTTATAGGCTACCCTATGTCACTCTTGTTGCTAGTGGAAAGGTAGTTATGGAAACCACTAAGAAAGTTGAGATGGTCATGCTCTAAAGATAATTAAACTATCTATTGAAAGACAATTGCTCTTACTTTTTCAAGAACATTTGAGTTAGGCTCCACTGCTAAGACTCCTCTAATAACTAAAATTCAAAAGAAAAATAAGAATAGGTGGCTTAGGAGAAGAACCCTTAAAGATAGGAAACAAAATGAGTTTCAAATGACTAAACAAGTTAGGGCGAAGGAAGGGTATACCCTTATAGATACTTCTCCTCTTTTGAAGTAGGTTTCTTCCTCTTTTTGTAGCCCAAGAAGAAGAAGACGTGTTTAGAATAGTAAGTTCACCACCTTAATATTTCCTTTATAAAATTAAAAAGAGTTTTAAGCTATTAAACAGAGAAACCCATGATAGGTTGTGACAAATCATTCATAGAACTATTAGGACCCTAGCTACACTAAAGAGAACTTAGTCAAGGCCAAGAAAGAAAATGTTTCTAAAGAACTTGAAAAGAAAATATTAGGAGAGGTTTTCACTACATAGAATAAGGGCAAAGAAAAAGGTAGTCTTCTAATATAGAAGATTCCCTTATCAATCCACACATATTGTATCTGGCTAGTATCACCATCTAGGAAGATCATTGACTTGGCATAAAAATGAGCCAGTTAATACAAGGAGAGATAAACACATTCCTATGGGGGAGCTTAAGAAAATCTATGTTTCTATAAGGAAAAGCCCATTGCCTATAGAGCTAAAGATATGCTCACCTCTGTTGCCACGACTACCACAGTCGAAATAATTGACATCTATTTGGTTTTATATTTAGTGGCCATCATCATTGTCTAGGCCTCGGCGAAGGGCTTTCCATCATCTTCTCATACTTCTAAAAGAGAAATGGATTTCCTTATTTCATCTCTTTATGATAGGGAAATATCAGATGATAGGCACCTTGGCTTAGGTGCCACTTCAACTAAAGGGGAAAATCCTATTGCTCAAGAAAATCATAAATTAGAGGCATCTAAATCCAAACCTATGGATGTAAAAAATAATGAGGAGTTTGAAGTAGTCTTGATAGTAATGGTGAACCTATCCATCTAATAGAAGAAGAAATAGAGGCCATTATGAAAGAGGATAAATACAAAGAAAGAGTGTAGAGTATTCAAGTGGGTTTTGACTTAGATCAGGATGACCTTTTAGTAGATGATTTCAACCTACCCGAAGTCCATAAATTCATGGTATATAAAAGAGAATCTAAGAAAGAATAAGTGGAAGCTTAAAATATTATGAGAGATTCTTTTAGCTGATTTGATCCAACAATTAATCCTTTAGTTAGAAAAGAAGGATAATAAAATCATAAGAATGGAAAGGGAAATGGAAGAGATGATGGCTATAATGCTATCAATCTAGAGCCAAATTCTTACCACTTCCCCACCCTCATTTGTTAGAAGAACCAAAATATTCTCACCTAGTAGATGATATGAGCTTAGTCTAAGGGATCATCATCAAGGACACAAAATAGTAGAAGATGTATCACCCAATACTAACTTAAAATCTTTGGTTAAACAATAGGTGACAGATGTGTTGGTAAAGTCTTGAGGTACGACATTAATTTCAAAGGGTAGACCCTATAACGAAGAATATGATTATAGGCCTTATCCATAGGGATTCAAGTCGCCTACTTTCAAGAGATTTCATGGAATGGGAAACCCTAAACAACATTTAGTTTATGTCGGGGAAAGTTGTTGTAATGCTGGAGAGAGTGATGCTTTATTGTTTAAGTAGTTTGTTAGTAGACTAACCAGAGTTGGATTTGATTGGTACATAGAATGACGAAATGTTTTAGTTCACACATTTACTAAAGTTGAATTTTTTTTTGTAAAGATGATTTACCGGCGCCCAATATCATGTCATAGTTGGTGACTTGGTCATCAAAAATTAAAAACTTGGTGAATCTCTTGTAGGATATGTTATGAGATGGAGGATTTAGCCTTACGTGTGAACCTTAGCTGCAAGAATGATGCATTGTAGAGATCCTTATCATGAATATCTATGGTCCCATAGCAGTTTTGTTGAAAGAATTCACTATTAAGATATTTGAAAAGCTATTAAGTAAAGCCTCTAGTCTTAAAGAGGAAGCCCGAAAGATGTCTTTTTTGACCAATCTACACTAAAGTGTCCTAGAACTAGAAAAGTGCTAGAAAAGAGAACATATATTGTCCCTACAATAGATGGGGGAAAGGCTACAATCCAAGTCTAAGTAGAGTGACCTTCACCTCAAGGATCACAACAACAATAGTTAGCATTGCTTAAAAAACACCTTGCTAGCCCTTTCAGTGAAGAATGAATCAGACTTATTCTTTCAAGAGAGACTGTGCAAAAATATTTAAAAATTTAAAGAAAAATAGAAATTTCAAACTTCTTAATTTAAAGAAGCCAGAAGAAGATAACAAGGTTAATGACTTAAACTATTATCCAAATCATCAAATGTTAGGCCGCGGACAACTGCTTCAGCTTTAAAGACTAGCTTGAAAAGAATTTCAAAAAATAGATGGTGGTTATTCCCAATGAATACCTTGTGGACTCTAGGTAGGGGTTCATTAAGGTGATTATAGGTGAATCTTTCAAATCTTCTTTAGAAGATACTTCTCTTGCATATGATTCGGTTATATCTTTATCCCATTCTTCTAAATAATATTTGATGAGAAAATTTAAAACTTTGATGCATGATCTTTTGACGACCCAAAAAATGATCATCTAGGTTGATCACGATGTTAGAAACAATTTCTCCTTCACCCCATTCAACATAGTCAAATGTTCAAAAGTCTCTATTGACCTCATTTTTGGAGAGGTTAACATCATTTCTGAAATTTGTAACTTGTATACCTAATCCTAGATTAGGAGCTTCCTAACTAAGTACTTAGAACACTACACCTAGTGACCTACTGCATCCTCTTTTGGTTTGATCTAACCTAATAGATTTAGGTAGACTCAACCCAAATCTCAAACATAAATTAAATCAAATGCATTTCACTTGAAAATTAGATTCATGTGAGTTTAAGTCAAGGTGATTAAAGTGATTAACCTATTAAGCTAAAAATCAATTAAATCTAAAAGAGATTCAAATAAATCCAAATCAAAGAAAATGAAAAGCTTGAAATCATAATATGAACATGAATGAATCCAAATTCAAATTAAAGTCAAATCTATTCAACCCTTTTGACATAGATTTGACTTATGTGGGTCCCACCCCATAAAACTTTGACCAAATGAAATCATTCCAAATGATTTAAATGACCAAATAAACATGTTTAAACATTAATTTAAAAAAATTAAATCTATTTAGGCTTTATTTAGGCTAATTAGATCATTTGATCTAAATGGACCTAAATGAACCTTATTGGGTTCAAATCCACATCAAATTGAAATCAACTCAATTTGATTGTCAAAAATCATCTGGAAATGATCAATAAATATAATTCAATCAATCATTGGGTTTAACCCATTAAGCCGAATTTAGGCTAAATAGGTCAAAATTAAAATCAATTTTGAATAAAATAAAATTTATCACTCTAAATCATCTCACACATGTGGTTAAACATGATTGGAGTATAAACATAATCTAATTGACTGAAATTGGTCATTTGACTCAAATGAGTCCAACTTAACTCATTTAAATCTAAATGGGTGAAGTTGACATAAAATCAAAATAAATTTGAAATTCAAAGAAATTAATCAATCTAAAATATCATAAGTCATCAATCAAACATAATTAAAGTCTAATTTAAATCCCAAAATGGCCAATTGAGATTAAAAATCTAGTTTGATTCATCCTTAATCAAATGGGTCAAATTAGCCTAAATGACATCAAACCTTTACATGACATGGGGTAATTAAACTCCAAATTATCCATTCAATTGCCAACATTAATTAGAACTTAAATCTAAATCCAATTAATCAAAAGAAATACATTTAAACCAATTTTAAATAATTAAAATCCAAATTGCATCAAATTAAGATCAATTCTCAAATACAACTCAAATGGACTTGGATTTGACCCATGACTCATCTTTATTGATAAAGCCAACCAACCACCAATCCAAATGAATAGTGAAGTGGTGCTGAAAGTTAAGGAAGGCCATATGAGGTGAAGTCATAAAGAGATGAGGTGTAGCCATTACAAGGAAGTGAGAAATCCATGTAAAGAAGCCAAATCCCATTTCTCTCATATATACTTCATCCTCTCCTCTCACTAGCTGATTTGAAGGCTAATCCTAATCAATTGACCACCTCTTGGAGCTAGCCTCCAAGGGAGGTCATCACCATAGCAAAGGGAACTTGGCTTCCCCCATGGATTCCATGAGATGCCTCACAACTAAGGTGAGAAAAGAGAGGAGGAGACTTCCTCCCTTCAAGATAACCATTCAAGAGCACTCACAAAGTCAAGAAGTAACAAACCACCCCATCAGCTGAGCCTCTCACTATCGGTGGCCAGATTTTGACCACCTAAAGCTTTGGATACATGGTTCTTGGTCATGTATGAAAAGAGGGGAGAGAGGCCCTCTTCTCCCAAGATTTTCACTCCAATATATTCACAAGGCAAAGGGAAACCAAGTTGAAGCCTTTCCCGAGCCTCTCATTGATGTTAGGATGGAGATTAGCCAAAGTTGGTGGCATAAAAGAAGAAAGAGCCATCCATGGAAAAAAAAGATTGGGGTTTTCTCATGCCCAATTAGCCTTCCCTACACATTCCATGGATGAAGGCAACCTCAAACGAACCCTCCCGGAGGTCCATCACTGCCAGCAATCTAGAAAACCATAAAAAATGATAACAAATAGCCAAGAGTTGGTCTCCACATAATTTCGTGGGGAGGCAAGACAAGAAATCTTAACCATAGCTTTGACCCATCGAGGGGAAGGTGCTCGGAGCACAGCGACTGCTAGGGATTGTCGCCAACGAGGTATTGACCTAAACCAACCCATTAAGCAATTTTGTTTCATCCTTCATGAAAGAAATCTACAAGGAAATCAAACCATACAAATTGATTGCAAATTGATACTTGATCTGTTTGCAATTGAAATCGGGTCAAAATTCCCCTTAGGACACTAGAAATCAATCATATTAGACGGATGTCATCTACTTCTCATCGGGCATAATAGGGGAGTGATCTCCACCATCCTTTCCTTTTATTAGGAGTGAACGATCCTAATCTAGTTTCACGATATGATTAATCAGCTTAAGAAAAATGCAAGTGAGATTTTGATCGTTAATCAAAGATCACATGGTCTGGATGAATCCCACATGTCCTACTACAATCCAATCTAGATCCATGTGGATCCACCTTGATGAATTAGGCACTGCCATGCATTTAAAATGAAAAATCCCAACTTTCTAATTTAAAAAATTAAAGAAAATTAATATAAAATTCAAAAAATTATAAAAAAAAATAAAATACTCAACCAAAAAAAATTTAAATAATGACTATATTATTCATCTTAATAAGAGGAATCCATTAAATCCAAAATCTCCTATTTTTATTGGGTAATTTTGGGTTCATTTATGTTTAAATGAAAGTAAGCAAACTCACATTAATCACAAACTATTAATCAAATCAATATAAAACTTTGGGAAATTAAAATTGGGGTAAAAATACAACTTAGGAAAAATATTCATGATTTATTGCCAAGTAAATATAAAGATATTGAATTTCCATTCTCAAATCTTAATTTTTAAAAATTTAATTAATGTTAAATTAAGAAAATCATGGAAAATGATAAAGTCACCTTAAATCATCATAATATACTTTAATGAACCTAAAAACACCACTAAAACTCATCGAAACCTAATAAATCATAAAATGATCTAATTTGGCATTCAATTGAATTAATTAATCTAATTAATCAACCTAAACTAAGAAAAATCATAACGAATTAACTAAATTTTAAAAAGTCCAAATTAACTCTCTATGGATGCATCTTCTAGAGAGGAATCTAATAGATAAAATCGCTAAATAATTCGTATTAAATTAAACTTCATTTTTATTTTAATAAAATAATTAAGACCTTAATTAATCCCAAATTAAACATCTGATCAGAATGAAATTTTATAGAAATCAAATTGGCAAGGAACTCCATTTGCCATAAAAATTTCAAGATTAATTGACCTCTAGATTAAAAGGTATTGAATTTCCAATTACTAGGTTGATTTACATGAAATAATAAATTAGGAAAGTGCAACAAATCATAAAACTTCATAAATTAATTTGAAACATTTTGATTAACATCAAACACCTAAGGATGATTTTCCAACACTTGATTAATTATGAACTTAGGGTTTAATGGAAACCATTAAAAAATAAAAAATCTAATTAAACCTTAAAGAAAATAAATTATTAAATTCATGATAAATAAATAATGAAATCTTAGCACAAAATGAATGCAAGCTAAGAATGAATGAAAAGATAAACCTAAATGTATTAGGTTAACATAATTAAAATTAAATAAATACAAATTAAATTGACATAAACATTAAAAAAACTAATAATAAGATCAATTTAAATCAAATAAGTCAAATAAAATTAAAAATAAATCAAACTCATAAATATTTAATGAAATTAAAAGAGGTGGAAAATAAAACTAAAAGTTTAATTCCAAAAAAATTAAAATATTGATCTAAATTAAACTTAAACTCAAATCATTTAAATGAATCCAAAAAGGTTAATTAAGATACTTAGGATCTTAGTTAAACTTTTAGAATGAACCTTCATCTTAGGGTGAAGGCTTCATTCTATTATGATTTAGGATGTTGAATAGAATGAGTTCCACCTAAAGTGGAATATATTTTATTTTTATTCTTGAAAACTTAAACTTCAATTTAACAAAATAAATTTTAAAATGAAAATAAGAATCACAAATCATTAAATCATTTGAAATAAAACCATCCAAAGGTAAAATAAACAAACTTCAAAACTTAAATTGAAACTTGAATCTAAAAAGGCCTAGTAAAGTTTTGCCACATGTGGTATTTATTTTTGAGATGTGAGACACCACACAGATCTTAGGGGGTACTTATTGAAGTGATCGGGTATGAAATTAAGGAATGATGTACTATCTCTAAAGATAGAAATCACCACCCTATAATGGACCTAATCACCTAATAAGGACTCCTAAGGCATGATGGGTCTTCGAATATACCAAAGAACTTTCCCCTACTTTACATGGAGAAGTAAAGTAAGGTTTATTTTATGCTGGATTCGTTAAGTTTCCTATGGAGGCAAGCCCTAATAGTTAATTAGAACCTAAGGAATGAGAATTCCCTTAAGAATACTCTCAATTAAAGTAGAAAATTAAGGTCCCCAAAGATTTCAAGGTTAAGACTATTAAAGGATTGACTATTTTAGAAAATCAAATGAGATAGATCAAGGAGAAGACTTATAATTAGAAGTCAAAGGGAGATCAGTAGGGAATGCTCATGACACTAGGAAGCCTAGTGAGCATTCTAATATATCCTATGGTTGGGCTTTATATTTTTGAAATTAAAGAGAGTTAATTATTTGAGTTGAAATTTTATTAGAATATTAGGACTTATAATCCCACAATATAAGATTGTGGAAATTTCTAAGAGGTAAGGATTTATGCTTGTAGCCCAAAGGAAATAGCTACCTCATATCTTAAGCTAGGGAGCTTTGGCGAGGGTCGAAGCACAACCTAAATCTAAGGCAAAAATGAGTATATACTTTACCTCCACAAGAGAGAATAAACCACTCGATTGCTAGGCTTATCACCGCCTGTAGTGACAACCAGCTAACTCTTTCTATTCTTTAAATCCATGTAGGCAAGTCTTATGCTTCACAAGATGGCTGGGCTGTTGTTTGTTTAGAGAGAAACTAAGTCCTTAAATTCACTCCCTAAGAGACTAGAGTATGAGTGGTATGAAACCATGACTTAATCTAATACAAATTTTATTATTATTTGATTATATTGGACTCTTTATTTTGACACAAGTTATGAGATTTTGTATGCCTAAATATATGAGAACTTGATTATGGGCAAAATCAAGAGAGAAATGGCTATTCTTCCATCAAAGGCTCTCACAGGTTAAGCCTTCATTCTCTAGCACAGATGGAAGCCTCCTATTAACAAGAGTGGAAGAATATGACATGCATGATATTATACATTCATTCATCCAACTAAGGGTCATTCATCCAACTAAGGGGATGCTAAAAAATTTATTGTCTTGATTTAATTCCTAGGCTTTGTGGTAAGGTTATGAGTTGTTTTAAATTTTAATTGCAAGTTATTAATTGGGGTAGAAAAGTTAATTTTATCATAAGAGCCTACCGCATCCAGGTCACACATTCAAACATCAAACATGAAGAAACTAGGTAAAGCATGCTGTTTTAGTGAACAATCTAAACACAACATCAAATAATTTTATAGACTACCACAAAAGAATAAAAGGCCACTATGATCGAGTTCTACTATACACCCAAAAAAAAAATGATTGGTAGCCGAGCTTTACCCTACAAGTTACAAAAAATATATGTTATGAGGGGTCTTCTTTTCTTCATTTCTTCTTCTCTTCCTTTTGATTTGATTTTCTCAAAGGCAAGGTACCCGGACTAAGCCTTCACTCTTGCTCATCTTAATCCCCGATAACACTAATCCTAATTCCTAATGCAAAATTATATTAAAAATAGGAAAAGTAAATCTAGCTACATCTGCTAAATAAATATTAGCTAAACATACCATACAACCCAAGCAGTTATATGAATAATTTGGACTTAGCACCCCACACATGGGTAACCAAGCTCACATGTTCTAACATGGGTCATGCTTAGGGGCTAATCAACCTGCACAGCTAAAACATTTATATTTTTATTACAACATCCCCTTAAGCATAACTCCTACAAAAAATATGATTAGGCTAATCATGACCTACCATCTAGTCTATGATGCATACACCCTAACACCCAGTCTAAAATATTACATCACAAAAAACACAACATCATACATACAATTCCCTAACTTAGCACTAGAAGTGGTGACTTAGTATTCTAATGTGTGTGCATAAGGCTTGTGTGGCAAGACTTTACTGGGCTTCTTTAATTTAGGTTTCAATTTGGAGTTTGAATTTGTTTAAATTTTATCTTTGGGTAATTTCAATTTAAATGATTTAATGATTTATTTTTAATTTTTATTTCACTTTTATTTGGTTAAAATGATGTTTAGATTTTCAAGAATGAAGAGTAGAATGAATTCCATTTATAGATAGAACTCACCCTATTTTACATCATAACTACTAAAGAATCTAACTAATGTCCTTAAGTATCTTAATTAGCCCATTTGAATTTGTGTAATTGATTTTATTTGATTTAGAATTTAGAATTTGAGTTTGTTTAAGTATTTGATTGATTGATTTTGGATTATATGTTTTTGGTTTAATTAAATCTTGATAATTCAATATCCTTGATCTCTAATGAAGTTTAAGTTTGTTAAATTCGTGTGTTTTTGATTGATTAATTTTAGATTAGGTGTTTTGGTTTAATTAAATCTTGATAATTCAATATCCTTTTAAATTAATATCTAATTCTTTTCTTTGATTTTGGTTATGTGACTTAACTTTTTGTTTATTTGATTTAATTATGGTTTATTTATTTATAGTTTGATCAGACTAGATTAATTGAGATTTTATTTTGATTTTAAATTGAGTTTGATTCTTTGTAATTAAGATTTTATTTTTAATATCATCCATTTGTCATGTTTATCAAAGTTTGGTTCGTATTTTTATTTCATACATTGGATAATTAATTAATTTATCTTATTTAAGTAAGTTGAATGAGATTTGATTAGATTACATATTAAATTGATGAGAGCCTTTCTTTATTTGATTTAATTTGATTTAATTAGCTTTATTAGTCTATGGGTTTGCTTAAGTTCAATGTTATTATTAGTTTAATTAAGAAGTGTGTTTAGGTTAATTATAAAGATTTATTTAATTTTTAATTTGATTTCATATTTGTTTAGATTAATGATGTAATTAACTACTTAATGATTTATGTTTATTTTAGGATTTAATAGGTGTTTAATTGCATTTTAATTATGCTCAAATTTATGTTTGCTTAAGCTTAAGTTTAATGTGATTACTTTAATTAACTTAATTGGTTTATTCTAAGATGTGTGATTAAATTAATTAGTGGAGTAATTAATGATTTAATTTGAAGAATTAATTTTAATGTGATTTATTTAAATCAATTCAGTTCATTAAGATGTTGGATTAATTCATTAAGTTTGTATTAATTAGATGTTTAATTAATTATATTTGATTAAGGATAATTGAATTTTGAATTATCAGATTAACTAAAGATTTGTTTAATTAATGACTTAATTTTTCGCATGTGAGTGATTTGATTTAGTTAAGTATTTTACTTAAGTTTGATTTGATTAAAGGATTATTGTTATTATCATTTTATTAGATTAAGTGATTTAATTATTATTTTTATTTTAATTAAACTTGATTATTCATAATCATAGTTAAGTTTGATTTTCTTCATTTATTATGTTCATTAGGTTTCAGTCATGTTTGATTTAGTTGTTAGGTTTATGTATTAATAACTAATTAATTATCTTATTCCAAATGGATGTGATTTAATCATATGTTAATTAAGTTTACTTTAACTTTATTTGGATTAATTTGATTAATATCAAATGATTATGTTGAATTAATTTATTAATCAATTTGATTTTTAGTTTATTTAATGATTAATTAATATTTAATTTTTTTAATTTGTTATGTAGTTTCATATAATTAAGATTCAACACTTGATGTTGGTTTAACAAGATTAGTTTGATTTTATATTAAAGTTTCATTGATTTATTTAATTATGAGTTTAATTAAAAAAATATAATCATTTAATCAAATTTCATTAACTCAATTAGGTTCAATTATATTTAAATTCAATTTCATTTGAGGGATATATGATACTTTTCTGACTAAAGGTTTGATTACCAAACATTTGGGTATTACATCATTTCTAATTTTGATTTGGTATTTAAATTATTTTTAGATTTTGTTTTAATTAATTTCTTAATTGATTAAACTTTATTTTTAAGTGTTTGTTTGGGATTCATTAGGATTCAGAAAATTACATTATTTTCTTAAGAGTCCTAGATGTCAACTGAAATGATTTAAGCCATTTTGAAGATTTTTGTAAATTTTTGGATTTTTATTTGATTTATTTTATTAAAATTGAGAATCTAAACTTCAAAATTTAATTTCTCCTAATACTAAAGCCATTTTCACTTGAGATTTTTGTAGTAGATGTCTCTTAACTTTAGATTCAAACCCTGAAAATTTCAACTCAATCCTACTTATCTTTTTAGAGTAATTAATGAAACTTTATTTTCACTAAAACCTAAATTAAGCTCAAACCATTTAGTGCAATTTGTAAATTTTTTGTTCTTTGATTTCTCTCAGTAAGACAAATCCAACAAGCCCTTATTTTTAATTTTTAGTTAAGTATTTTATGTTTTATGAATTTTCAAAGTTTCATACTAAAATAATTTTTAAAATAAAAAATAGGCATTTTCCCACTTAACCCTGTCAGCACCGCGTGGCGTTGACGGTACAACGTGGTGCCACATGGCGCGGCACTATTGGGTGGCATGCAGCACCACGTAGCGCTGCACGGTTGGGCCGTGTGGCACTGAGCGTGAGCGGGAAAATGCGGGATTAGGGAAAATGATGCGCGGTTTGATCCATACTATATGATAGTGGATTCAACGGTCCAGATCTGATCCGTAAGATCAGAGAGTGGATCGCGTGTTCCGGGGGTCAGAAGGACATGGGCTCCGACACGATCTAAGCCGTCTGATCCATTGCACGTGGGATTGGACGGCTGCTTCTAACCGACTAGCGAAACCTACTAAAAAAAATACAAAAAATATGAAATGAGGTCCGATTGAGCTCATTTTTACATTGATTTTCTCTGAAAAAAATTCTACTTTGAATTGGGATCAAATAAAATAAAAAAATGAGGTTTATCTAAGGGAAATTTCTAAAAGTTATAAGAAAATTCACATAAAAAGTGAGAAATCCTAACGCCGGCTAAAGTTTGGCAAAATTTACCTCGCCGAGGATGATTTCCGGCAGCGGTGAAGATCCAAGCAAACTTTTAGGTATGTGAGGAAGCTTTGGAATGATTTTTAACCTTTTTCTCCCTTTGGAACATCATTTTCTCCAATGTTCACCTTTGCCTCACTAGAATAACTTATATTTGTATTTTTGAGCTCAAAAAAAGCCCAAAGAGGTGGGGGATGGGTTCTTTTTTTTACTTTGGGGAGCTCTTGGGGGATGAATGGTCATAGGAGGAAGAGGAATGAAGCCTCATTTTTCCCTCCTTTAATAGTGGCCGAAAATCCATTCTTTTTTAATTTTTTGGCTCCAAAGTATTATCATTTTTATTTGGGTGGTTTGGATGGATGATGGATTGATTGAGAACTTCGAATTTTTATTCCAAAGTCCTCTCTTGCTGCCATATGATTAGCTTCATTGAATGCAAATGTTGGGGAGGAGTTAAATGCATTTTGATGGAGAGAATTAAATGAAGTTGGGTGGAATCCTATGTGATGAGGATCTATGAAAGATTTAATTGGGTTGGGTTGATTTTGGGCTGATCCTAAATGGGTTTAGGTCAGGTTTGATCAGCCACAATGGGTCATGGCTTGGTTTCAAGAGATTTGGCTCAATTGGGTCATAGGGTCATATTAGGTCATATTTAGTTATGTTGACCAATTGGCTAAATTGGGTCAAACCAAGGCTTAGATTAGATTCAAATGATAATTTGAAGAGTTTTGATATGATTAATTTGATTTAATTTAGCTTAGAATTGATTTTGGCTCATTTGGAATCAAATGGGTCAAATGGGTTGAGTTGACCAATTTGACAAAAATTGGCCAAATTAGGTAGGGTTATGGGTTGATTCATGTTCAGTTGGCTAATTGAAGATGAATGTAGTATTTGGTTTGAATCAATTTATATTTAATTTAAATTTTGGCTAAATTGATCATTTAGGCCTATTTAGGCTTAATGGCTCGATTGATCAAATTTGGTTTAATTATGGCTTTGTCAAGTTCAATAATCAATTTGGAATGAACTCGAGCTATTGGTTGCAATCAATTTGGGTTAGATCATGATTTGACCTAATTGGGTCCTTTAGGCCAATTTGGGTCAACTTGGATCAAATGGACAATTGGGCTTGGTTTAGCTCAATTGGTGGTCAAGTCATATTTAATATTGATTTTGGGTTGATTCAAATCATTAGTTTCAAACAATTTGATGTAGGATGAGTTTTGGCATATTTTGGTTCATTTAGGATGAGGGTTGACTTGATTAAATGACTAAGTTAACTTGGTTTGTCCTAATTGATTGCAATTGATCATCCTAGGGTGACCAACAATCATGGTGGAAGGTTTGGTGAGCTTAGTTCAATTTAATTTTGGTTGGATTGGGAGTTGGCTTAAATGGATCCTTTAGGTTACTTTGGGTCAAGTGGACCTATGTGGGTCAATTGGTTTGGTATTGGTTTGATTCATGTTTAGTTGAACTTATATATAAGCCATAGATTGAAATATAAATTCAACGACAATCAATTTGGAGTCCAATAGGTTTTGGCTCAATTGAAAGTTTTAAGTCAATAGGGCTAAGTTAGGCTTGACTTGGGTTGACTTTAATTTGGTTTGATGATTGTAGGTTTTATTTATATTTGGATAAATGATTGATTCGAGAGAAAATCTATTGGTTTTGACTTGATTTGGATAGAATTTGGCTAAGTCCAAAGAATTGGCTTAAAGGGCTTAGATTGAGTTTGGATTTAATTTTTGATATAGTTTTGGTCATTTGAATTTGGATTTCATTTATATTTATGAATAGAAATGAAAGAATAATTGATTTATAAAGAGATCAATTGAGTTTGATTTGATATAAAGGGAGTTTTGGCTAAGCTTATGAATGTGATTCATATGGCGTAGGAAGGGTATTAGGATTTGAATTTGATTTTGGGTTTCAATCATTTGGAGTCAAATTTGAAATTAGATTTAGAATTTGAATTTAAATTTGAGATTTGGTTTGAGATTTGAATCTGGGTTTGATTTAATAAAGTGTATCTAGATTAGGTTAGGCTATTGGATAGGAAATTTCCTTAAGCCCTAAGGCATAGCCTAATCTTATGATTAATACTTCTAAATCTCTAAGCTTAAGTTAAGTGTTCACATAATCACTAGATGTGTCTTATGACTAAGAAAATCTTAGTGTCTAGAAGATTCTTAAGTCTAAGAGGATGGGGTTGAGAGCTCACTCCAAAAGTAAGGTCAACACCACACAAATCCATTTCTTTCACACATTAGATTATTAGGTCATAAATCCTAGACTTAGATTAGGTCATTTGGTGATATTCTGTGATGTTTGTGGGAATTTTATTTGGAACACCACAAAGATCTTGGGAATAGTTAGGTAATTAAATACATCATTAAGGGATAAATATATTATCTCAAAAGATAAATATATTTTGCTATAATAGATTTAATTACTTAATAAGGACTCCTAAGGCTGATGTGTTTTTGATATACTAGTGATTCTTCCCTTGAGCTACATGGAGAGGTAGAACAGGGTTTATTTTATTGCAGGGTTCACAGTTCCCTATAAGGGCAAGCTCTTATAGTTATTACATCTTAGAAGAAAAAGAATTCCTTTTAAGAATACTCTCGATTAAAGAAATTGACTTTCATTTTTATGGATTTTAAAGTATATATTAAAAGGATAGTTAATTTAGAAATTCAAGTGGGATGCTTCAAGGAGAGAAAAGTTCTTTTCAGAAGCCAAATATGATTGAGTAGAAAATGATTTTGGATGTTGAGAAACCCAATATATATTTCAACTTTCATATTATTGGATTTATATTTTTGAAATTGAAATTATTTAGAATTTTGAGTTGGTATTTTATTAGAAATTTAGGACTTAGATTCTAACAACACAAGACTATAAAAATACCCGCAAGTTGAAGATTTATTCTAATTGGATGCTTCAAAACTTAAGTCTAAAAGTATATCTAACATAAGCCAGAGGTTTGACCTAGTCTAATTTTTATAAATTAGAAAATTATCAGTTCTTGTTCTCACCTAAAATAATAAACCTATCCCAACTCTTCTGGGTTTACTTCCCACCCAGAAGTGGTTGTTAACTAATACCACCTAAGCACTTTTTAAATTCATGACGCCAAGTATTATGAATGTAAGATGGCTGGCTGTTGTCTTTTTAAGAAAGAAATCTAAGAATCCTAAACTCACTCCCTAATTCTTAGGATTATGTAGGGTAGGGAATGCATTTAACTAATGCACATTTTATAGATTTTTAAATGTTTTGATTCATGATTTATTTGAGGTCTTGGGTATGCATTTATTTTATGCCTAATGCTATAGAATTAGAAATGATCATGGGCTAAACCAATAAAGAAAGACAGGCTTCCCCAAGAAGGTGGTCATTCTCAAAGGTCAGATGCCCCTTATGAAATTAGAAAAGTTTTATCATTCAAAGATTGAAGGAATATGATTGCATGATTTTGGAAACCTAATTATTCTTAATTTATTTTAAGTTATTCCGTAAGGCCTTAATTTAATGATGTTTTAAGTTTTCTTTTTTTATTTGAGTTGTTTAAATTTAAATTGGGTAGAAAATATAAATTTTCCTATGAGACTAAGCGCCAAAGAATTCAATCACAGGAAAGTACAACATAAAAAGGAAATTAGAAAGCAGGTTGATTCTATTGCACACCCGAACATAAATCAAGCCAAATTTAAGTAAAGAAAATAGACTAATGTGGTCGAGAACTGCTATACCAATGAAAAAGGAAAAAAAAAGTGGGTTGCCGAGCTCTGCCCTTATACAACCTGGCCTAAAACTAAAAGTTCAATCTAAGGGGTCCTTATGAACTTCAAGAATGTCACCTTCTTCAATGACCTCAAGCTCCACTGGGGACCGTCTAATAGATATAGTTAGCTTCTATTAATCTTGAACCCCATAGATCCTTTATTAAAAAATACAAATAAAATGGACACCCAAAATAAGTAAGCTACCTAAGTGTTAAAGATTCGTTGCATCCATGGCGAGCTTAGTAAAATAGAACAAGGGCTCTGACCACATAGACACAAACTCACCCTAAGAAGGTGAGCATTTAGGGATGAATGGTTGTCTTACGGTGACTCTAGCATAGTAAACCCTATAAATAATAACGCACAAGAAATTAAGCCATTGCATACTTGCCATGAAGATCATCAGTTGGCAAAGAACACTCACTTTAAATTTAGGAAAGTTATTTTTCACATACTCGACTGACTCTATTTGTACTTATATCTTGTATTAACCCTCACCCCAAATATTATAAAGTGTTATGTGGTGGGTGGGAACCCTTTTTAGCGGTTCAGCTCATTTTAACGGGCTTAGTTCAAGAAAGACCCATACCTTCTTTCTTCTTAAGCATTTCTCTCTCTTTATCTCTAAACAAAAGGAATTGACCTCATATATTAAGGTTATCTAAAAATAATAAAATAAGAACTTTCTCTCATTCTCTCTATTACTTGCTATTCCTCTTTTCATTAACCCTACTTTCCAAGTGTCTCCCAAAATTCTATTTCAGCCATGGACAGATTTGAGCATGAGACTAGATCATGTTTGGTTTGAGCATATGACTTAGTCTAAAAATATAAAATATTTTCAAATTTTATATTATTTTGACACATTCATTTAGACAAAGGCTTTGAGATTTCTTATGCCTAAATACATGATGAAATTTATTTATTAGCCAAATCAAAAGAGAAAAAGGGTAAAGTTCCATCATAAAGGGGTGCTCTCATATGTCAAGCATTCCCTAAAGTATAAGAATGGAGGCCCTCATTTTGCAAAAGTAATATAATATGATATGTATGATCTGAGACATACAACATACAACTAAGGGGTTACTAAAATTTTTAATTATCTTAATTATAACCTAAGCTTTAACTTGAGATTATAAGTTATTTAAGATTTAGTTAGGCATTGTTAATTGTGGTAAAATAATAATTTTTTTCTAAAGCCTACCAAATCCAGGCCATGCTTTCAAATATAAATCATAAAAAAACTATGAAAAAATATGCAATTCTATTGCACAATATAAACATAACATCAACCAAATATGTATAGATTATATAAAATAATAAAAGACCGATGCGGCTGGGTACTGTCGTACACCTCAGGAAAGAGAAAAGTTGGGTATCCGATCTCTACACTTATACAATCCATAATTATAAAATTATAATACATGTGAAATTGAATACATGTTATGGGGGGTCTTCAATTCTTTCTTCTTTCTTCTTTTGATTTGCTCCAAGGCATCACAGGGCACCCTAGGACTAAGCCTTATATCAACTACCCACCCTAATCCCCATAGAACTAATCCTAATTCCTATTGTAAAAATACATTTTATAGAAACTGAATCTAACTACACCTATAAAATAGAGGTTAACTAAACATACATACAAACCCAAGCAGTTATATTTCATAATTTGGGACTTAGCACCCTGCATATGGGTAACCAAACCCACCTGTCCTAACATGGATTGTGCTTAGGGGCATAAGCAACCTGCAAGAAGAAGCATTTATATTTATTTTTGAATGACCCCTTAAGCACAATCCCTGAAAAAAAAAATTAGACTATCAATGACATAACATCCAATTTACAATCCACATTCCTAACATCTATACTAAAATATTACATCATAAAATAGAACACATCATCATTACGCACACTATCCTAACCTAAAGCTAGAAGTGGTGATTTAGCATTTTAATGTGTGTGTTTAGGCTTAGTGTGGTATGCCTTAGCTATGCTTTTGAATTATGATTTTCTAAGTCTTGAAATTTAAGTTAACACGAGGGATGATTTTATTTAAACTTGTTTAAAGGTTTACAAATTTGAATTTGAATTTTATTTTGTTTCATTTAATTTATACCTAGCATCTAAGTGTTATAAAGGGAAGAATTATCTCTTAATTCAAAAGAGTTTTTCCCTTTATAAAAGTAAAAAAGAGTTTTGCCCTCAGCTCCTCTAGTAAGATTACACACCATCGATTGAAATTGGATAACTTTGCTGGCTGGTTGCCCCATAGGGACTACTCCTTGCTTTCTTGTTGGATGGGAAAGAAGAAGGTTAGACTTTCTATGGATAGTGAAACCTACGATTGAGGTCTTTTTCAGTTCAGGAGCATATAATATGAAAAGAGAGTCATTTTGTAATCTTAGAAAATAGGTGTGAAGATTGTCACTTTTTATAAAAAAAGTAGCTTACTTAGAATCCGCATTTTCTAGAACCGACAAAGCACTAACCCAACCAGTTTTGGCTCCAGCAGTTTGAGCACAATCAGTGGTACCCCCGTTCTTCCATGCTCGTAGGTTGACTTCTTTATGCATCCCGACTAAGGTGTCACAAACGTGCATTTCCCTTATGCATGCAACTGTTGAATATGTTATATAGAAGGGTGGGTTGGTTAAATAATCTTCTACGCCTTCCTTCTTTGAACCTTTTGGTATGTTTTTCCCCATAACTAGAAACTATAGATCAGATCCACTGGATGAGAAACTCCATTCCACACTGTTACTGAGTCATCGGACTTATCCACCTCAAGGATTCATGTAATTTTCATTTTTTTCATTATGCTGGGGGAAATCTACTAAAGCTAGGTAGATAGATAGACTCATTTTTCACTACTAAGTGCTAAGGGAGAGCAAGAAACTAAACAAAATGATTATTTTTTCATCAACTTGGTATTCAGAGTCCTCTCACTACCAACCAACAAACATCATCATCTGGCAGGGTCTTGCTGGTATCATTAATGAGAAAAAAACCAAATGGAGAAACAACAATTAACTATGGCTCTTGGCCCAGATAATGTCCTAGGCATAGGGAGGTGTGTGTGTGTGTGTGTGTGTGTGTGTTTTGGTGGGGAGATCGAACAGGTAACGCTATGTGATGACGCCCATCCTTAGATGCAAAGTAGATCAAGAGGTCATTCTATCATACAATGTTGTTATAACTTTCTTCTATAGGGCCTAACTGGTGAGCAATCCTATTCCACGATAGAGAATAAGATAGCAAGAGAGCGTACCTTTGTTCACTTTTTCTCCACCAAGCACCAAAGTTTAAGGATAACTGTAGGTCAGAGGCTATCTAAGGAAAATCTGATTCGATCAGCCCCCCGGCTGGGAGGTATCTACCTCATCCCTATCATAATGAGAGGTTCACCATGATGGGGGGTAAGGTACTTGAATTCTTTCCAGAATGAAAAGAAATGCATAGGGGACCATCCTTTTTTTGTAGCATGCTTCTCACTCAAATTTACGGATTCGCAAGGGCCTATTCACCTTACTTAGTTTATTTACAATGATAAAGGCCTTATTTCGCAAACCTATCATTTTATTTCCTATTTAATAGTGTACCAGTGGTGCAAAGAAACTTTCACCAGGGGAGTGAAAGTATATTTTAGTAAAGTAAGCAAACAACGGTTCTTCCTTCTATTCATGTAAGAACCTTGACTCCCTATACATTGAGCTAAGTTACTTTGCGTAGCATAGTAGAATAGAATTCCAGCCATGCCCCGATGCTCTCTTAATAATTAGCCTAAGCATCTTCGCTAACTCACTCACCTAGCCTACTAAAAGAAAAAGTCATTGAGGTTAGGCTAACTCACCCGCTTACTTCGACTGTACTGTAGTAGGCTTTCATTTTTCCTTTTTTGAAACTGAAAAGAAAATTCTCATATTCTTTCATTCATCAAGTAGGTGAACCATCAAGTCTTTAGTAGTGTTTACAAAGAAGAACAACTAGTGAACTCACATTTTTTTTCATCATCATCATATATATACATATAGACCAACTTGACAAGCTACCTTTCCTATTGATCTGAGGTGCAAAGAGAAAAAGAAATCACTTTTTTATGACTTCCACTTCTCGATCCTGTCAGCCTGAAAAATGACCAGGGTTTATGAATGGAATGGTTTATGAGACCTGGCCTTGTAAGCCCACACCTGTGTAGAGTAGATCATTCAACACCTGAGGCAGAAACCTATTTTTTGACCCATTGGTCCTTCTATCATAGGCGACCGAACGACTGCCCTTTAATTACTAGACTGACTAGCTATAATAATTTCATAAACACCTAGCAAAGAAATGGACAACAAATAAAGTAGCCCTATGTTCAGATCTGATAATACCATGCCATAATCAAAAGGTACAACAGCCAGAGCGACCGAACTTAACATAAATGTAGCCACTTGAGCCATTCTAGAAAGGGAGAAATTAGCACTACTTGGTGAAATAGGTTCTTTTAGAATCAATTTCAAACCATCTGCTATAGGTTGCAACAATCCAAATGATCCTACTACATAGGGACACTTTTGACATTGCACAAAAGCCATTACTTTACATTTAGCTAACACTAAAAAGGCTACTTCTAGTAAAAGTGGTAGAATTATTTCAAGTATTTTTGCTAGAAGAGTAATGCACATTTTTTTATTTTATATTCACTCATGATTGGGCTTGATCTAGTAGACCCAATCATTTTCTTTCACTTATGATCTAGCCTAGTCGACCTTATCATGATATTGAAGGATAAGACCTTTGCTTGAAAAACTAAGGATCCTGAGAAGTTTTGAAGATTGTGCATTAACGAATCCTATTACATTTCTTCGAATGGAATTGAACACCCCACATTTCATCTTGCTCTTATGATGCAACACACCATTAATGCTTCACGCCTTTTTTAAAGCTCCATTGCATCCTGTATTTCGAGGCGACCATTTCACATAGTTTGATCCATTTTTCGATCCGATCACATACATATATGAGTGGGATGGATGGTAAATCATTTCCAATCTATTTCAATGGGTCTAGATAGAGAGGATTGGGAAGTAGCGAGTGCCAACATTCACTGGTGGAACAGCAGTGAGAGCATCATAGTTGACATGTTTGGAGCTATAGTCCCTATATATGGACCATCTCTACTCTTTTTGTAATTTACTCCCTATCGCTCTCAACCCTGCTTCTCCCTCTGATGCCAGTTAATGAATTCCAGGAGTAAACCCATGGATTCCTTTGGTGAAAAAAAAACTTATACAAGCTTGATAGTGCTATTGAAACCACTGGTCTTGCTTGTACATCTCATCTTCTGTTTCCAAAAAAGGAAGACGTGTTGGGTTAGTCTGGCATGTCACGCTTGCTAATACTGCCCGACTTGCCCTATACATAGTTTGATTAATTAACCAACTCGACTTCATTTCACATACGTGTTTTATAGATTGACTTATCTATATATGTATATATTCTATATATGGATAAGTAGTGTTCTATATATATATATGAACAGAGTACTAGGGTTGTCAACCTCTTCCCCTTGGGAATCCATTAGGTCATTTTTCCATTTTGCTCATCTAGTAAGGTACTTGAATCGAATTAAGTTAGCAAGAGCTAATATAAGCCTAATTAATGAAAGAATGGAATGGCATTTTCTAGCTTTGAAACCATCGACATATCTATTCCTCGATCCAAGAGCCCCTTCTACACCCAAGCAAACTAAGCAGGGTTTGCTCTCACATTTCGTCAATAAAAAATGAATTGAAGTAATCCGTGGAAGGCTTTGATCTTCTCTAACTGATTCCTATACCATACGCATCTATGCTCATATAGAGCAAGACTTTGTCCACCTTATTGAACTAAAGTGAAAAGGGATATGTCAGTTTCAAGTCTAATTCCATATTCACCCCACTGACAATTATCAACCCCAAAGAAAAGGAGCAAGTTCAAGCCCATCTACCTTAACTTGTTATGGAAAAACAAGACAAGTAAAAGTCATCTTTAGGTCTGGCATTGACTAAAGCCTTAGCTTAACCATAAAAAGCTCTCTATGTGAAATAACATAGTGTTTTAGGCAAACAGGCATGCAAGCTCTTTTCTTTCTTAACCATAAAAACTCCAAAAATTGAAAAGGCATATGCTAGTTTCAAGTCTAATTCCATATTCATCTCACAGACAATTATGAGCCCAAAAAAAAGGAGGAGGTTTGAGCCCATCTAGCTCAGCTTGTTATGGCCGGACAAGACAACCAAAAGTCATCTTTAGGGCTAGCACTGACTAAAGCCTTAGCTCAACTAGAAAAATCTCTCTATGTGAAAAAGCACAGTGTTTCATGCAAATAGACATGCAAGCAAAAGCTCCAAAATTAAAAAAGGCTGCTCAATGAGCTTTTAGCACTCGCTTACTGACTATGGGTATTGAAGCTAACCTTAGAAATGACAAAGATGAATAGAGAAATGTCTGAAGATCTTAATAAAAAGCTAGACTAATTCTCTTGTGAGTCAGTCACTCTCATGTCATGGGGTATAGACACCTGTCTCAAGTAAGGAGGGAATTTCGGGCTCTCTTGCTTCACTGATTCAATCTTTCTTGGATCGGAAGGAGGATAATTTGCTTATGTCCATGGGAGGCGAAAAAAAGGGGAATGAATCGGGTCAGTCCACATAGATCTATCTCAGTTATTCCCATTTGAAGAAAATACTAATTATTTGAGCTATATCCCTCTTTTTGATTGAACGGGAATCCTCATTCGTCAGTCCAGCCTAACCTATTCCCGAAAGAAGGGTGTAGTGGTGTAATGACTTGATTTGCCTCATCACATAGAAACCCCTATAGATCTTTATCTTCTTTGTGACTCACTAATATGGATCTCCATCATCCTTGCAAATGAAGGAAAGAACATGAAAATGGCATAGAGACACTCACTTTGACTATTAGGAAAATAAGATTGCTATTGAGTTCAATGGGATTCTTTGAGAGAAATTATTCTTTCTTGTCTTGCGTGAGAGACTTGTTGTTAGGTATGGGAATGACCCCCAATTATATGAGAATCACTTTTTATCTCACATAGCATTAAACACAATTCTTCAAGCACATGTTTGAGAGAATGATAGACATTTTCACAACATGATTTGAGATCTTCGAATCATCCTTTACAACCCTAACCTTACAACCAAATTCTTTTTTAAGCTATGATTAGAATGTCTAAAGTTTGTCTTCAACCTCTCTAGTTTCTACATAGGTTCAAAACTCCTAGTTCATAAAAAAAAAGAAAATTTGTCTATCACAGGTAGTCACTCACCCACAGGTCTTTCTCATATCTAAGCTAAGCCAGGACATGGGAATATGAATTGGAGTGTCAAGTAGGGTGGGGTGGTTAGCACCAATAATTTAGTGAAAATCTAGTGATCGGGACTAGCAAGAAGAACATTCAGTACAATTTCATCGTTTCCTTCTACTGCTTCCCTTGTCATATGTAGTCCTCTTAGGTCGATTCTTCTTCTTTGAGACCCTAAATTCCAACATCTAAATGATCATCTAAAGACATGAGAGCATCCAAATCCATATTTGAATCTATCGCATCAGAAGCAGTAGTAGTTATGGTTATATCATATACTATAAATTGCCAATTCAAGTACTCAACCAGTGAGCCTTCTAATTTTTCCAGAAGTGGTGGAGGATCTGTATCCAAAGCTAGTCATGTGTACCTAAAAAGGGAGAGGGTTTTATCTCTCAAAAGCAGCATAAGGAGTTGCTTATTATGAATCCAAAAATAAAATTAAAGCAGATTTTGCTCAGTAGGTTGCCCTCCTTATTAGCTATGATTAGTAAATAGTCTATATAAGAGTTTAAGTCAATTCTACACTACCTGGTTTAGGTCTTTTGTCTTCCTCAGTTTCTAGCCGAGATGAAGAGGTTTAGACTTCAATCCTTAATGTACTTTCCCTCCCAATGGAGCTTCGCTTGAAAGGGCTCAATTCCATTCCAATCGATTAAAGACTAGGAATGGTCTTTTTATGAAATGGAATGTTGATCCAATAAAGTAGTGCCCCTCTGCCATAAGGTTGAGTCTGGTTTGGTTACTAT
The DNA here is from genome assembly GCA_021442155.1 of Cymbidium sinense. Lineage (NCBI taxonomy): Eukaryota > Viridiplantae > Streptophyta > Magnoliopsida > Asparagales > Orchidaceae > Cymbidium > Cymbidium sinense. The sequence goes on along the minus strand of CM038231.1, from coordinate 42,283,426 downwards.
GCTTGGGACATATTGATAAAAATCCAATGAAAAGGGGTTTAGCAACCTTTTAGTCTTCTATATGCTCTATGCCCTACCCTGGCTGAGATGTCAATCTATCTCTATAGGAGAAGGAAGACAAGAGTTTACATCATCTTCTTATCTTTGTCTGGTAGTCGAATGTAGCCTAGAATCTATCTCCTTCTTTTCTTTAACTTTGTAGCTTCCTTTCCTTAATGTACTAGGTGTTGAGTAAGGACTCACAGCTTCTTGTTTGAGAGCTAGTATCTAAATGTCTAGTTTTGGTAAGTATAAAATATTCCTTCTCTTAAGCCTTCAACAATTATTTAGCTATCCAAATTAGGGATAGATAGTTACACATGTTTGTATGAACATAAATATAGTTAGTGTGTCCTAAGATAGTCTATATTTTAGAATAGAAACAAGTTCATATTTGGTTCTTTTGAGATATCCTAAATTAGACTCTTTTGTGTCATCCTAAGATTGTATGCTAACAAGGTAGATTTGGAAATGTAGTCAAGTAGATGATTGAGCCATCAGTGGGCAATCATTGATTGGTGTAGTCATAAGGACCAAAAGGAGAAGGAGTAAGAGGAGAGGTGATGAATGCTAAAAATAAATCTTATCTTATGACATGCCTAGATTGAAGATGCATAAGAGCATTTCCTAGAGATTCTAATTCCAGTCATTTATGAAAAAAAATATTCTTTTTTTGTTAGGTTTCATTTTTATTGAGAAGAATTTTTTGTCTTTCCTTGATTATATTTTCTTTCTATTTTGTCAATTGGAATCCCTTTTTTAAATGTTCATGAAAATTCTTTCCTTAGTCAGCTTTGGCTCAGGTGGTATTTCGGAGGTTTTTCTTAAATCCCTAGTTTTTCTTGGGGATCTAGAGCTCTAGAAGATGCCGCTATCATACTTTGATGATGATGATGATACTTTGGGCTCAAGGTTTCCTCTGCCTCCAAGTGACTCAATGATCGCTGCTCTCAATCAAAAACATCAGTGAGGGTTCCTAGATTGGCGAGTGTGGCTACTATGACAGCCACTCGGAGGAGGTATCTTCTGTGGCCCCAGACCAAGAGAGGCAACGAAAGCAAGAGGCCTACGCTTCTTTTCTTTGATGTTTGATTACATTCTGATTCATGAACAATGAGTCACAGGTCTTCTATCCGATCTGGCCAATAAGTAGTCTTTTACTCTTCTTTCAAAATAATGTAATAAAATGATATTATAAACAAATGTCAACTCGAGCACTTTTTCAACAAGTAGATTTTGATTCATGATTTATGTTATGGATTTGAAATCCTTGTTGATTCTTTGCCTCGTTCCTTTTCTCATACTAAGATAAACACTAATACAATCTCAATAGCCTCACTTAATAATCAGTCTACTTTCTTTTTCTTTCTCAACGGGAGTTCAAACTTTTTAAGCACCTTTCCCTTTCATCTCTCCATCCAAATGTGCATTTCATGAATGAGAGTTCTTAGAGTCAAAGTAGGGTAGTACAAGTTAAGAATAAAGAGAGGGAGCGCTTAGCTAACACATGAGCTGGAGAGGAGCCTTAAGGCCACTCGATTGAACACTTACCCAATTTCTATTTTGTATCAACAATATATATATACAATGATCGGACTTTGATACAAAATTGACATACAAGCTCAACTTTTAATTATTCTCTCCTAAAAAGTTGTGTCAAGTTTGAGAAGTACTTACACTGACTTTCGCTAGACCATTTCCCGTATCTAGGCTCTATTGTCGCTTTTTTTGCAAATAAACAATAAACTTGATTCAGCAGGACTAAATGATTGTTATATATGAAATTGTGTATAGTCCTAATTTTCGTATAAAAGAGACTGAAAGGTAAGCTTGTCTTTACTTGAGCAAAGTGAGAGGCACAGAGCTATCTTTATAGAAGATTTGATTGAAGTAGATTAAGACTGAGTCTTATTCTTTCTATTTTTCTACCCTTAAAGAATTTACATTCCATAAGCTTAAAGAAAGGAAAAGCAAATAAGCACGAGGGTAGGAAAGAGTGACCAGGTTAGACAACTAGGATTTTGATCTTCTTTCAGCTTACTTCGTAAGTTAGTCAGCTAGAAAACTTGGACAGACTAGGGGTGGCACTGTAGTAGAGATGCTACCATTAGGATATAAGTGAAAAGAATGTTGACTTGAAGCTACCAAGCTCACAAAGAAAGGACAGAATGGAGTTTACAATGGAAGGCACATGAATAGGTTATGGTATGAGTGAAGCAACTCTCAATCTCCCTCACTAAGCTTATGAGTCTGACCAAACCTTTTACCCATATAGTTGCTTTAGCATGACTTCTACAGTCAAGAACTGGTCTGAAGGAGTGTTTTTGCTTAGTAATATTAGCACTTCCTCAATTATGGAGATGATAAGTATCAGTACCATGTTCTACAGTGAGGATGGAACCTTCTTAAAGAGATGAGAAAAAGGTGTGACTTCAAGGAGCATTGAGCTAGAAGAAAGACAAGGTAACCTTCCAAGCAAGTACGCTCAACCCAAGCAAGCAGTCTAAGTTAGCATGAAGGAACTTCTTTTTGATCTTTTTGATACCATTTCTTGCCAACCCACTCTTTCAAGCTTCAAAGTGGCAATTCTTAGGGGATGAAATGTAACAAGATAGGTTGACAAAGTGAACAACTTCTTCACCCAAACGAACTGCTTACCTTGCCTTTGAATCTTTGAGTAATAGTTTCTGGGCGTTGAATGATTCTTCTCCGTGGGTTACTTCGCCTCTTCCTATCCCAAGTCTTTCTAAAGTGTGGTTAAGCTTCCTATTCTACCTCCTAAATGAAACTCAATCTTTTTGTCCTACATGCTTCTTTCCTTCAGGGAGGGAGAGTGAAATCGTGCCAGTTTAGAGAATCTCGTGATTTTGGAAGATAAAGATAGATCTTCCTTAATAGGAAGACTGCCTCCTAGCTTTCTTGAGTTTTCCCTAGTTCGATAGCTACCATTGGACAGACACTCAGGATGGTGCAACTAGGTTGTGAAGCAAAGGAAGAAGCTGCTAGAGGCAGTTATGCCTAAAAGACAGGCTTTTCATGACCACGAGTAGACTAGGTTATGAGAGAGGAAAGTAACTGATTTAACAATATGGATTTTGACTCTTTAGGATCTTGATCAGCTAGCTTAGGGGTCCTATTCCAGTTTTGGCTAGGATGAGGATACTCCAGTAGATGGAGGGATTGACCTAATACTTCTGTCAGCCGGAAAGGGAGATATGATCTAGAATAGGTATGGGTAGGGATTTTTTGCTATGAAGGAGTCGACCAATACGTCATCTTAGGTATCTGGCTAAGGGAGGAGAATAGAAAATAGAAAATGTGGGTGGGACTTGCATAGGAGATCTTTCATGACTTACCAAGAAAGGTTCGTGGAGGTATTATGGTAATAAACAAAGGCTTGAGTGGGACTTTCTCTTTGCAGTTCTTGAGCAATTTGGATTTGTTGGTTTGGTTCTCAAGTTTTGAAGATCCTTGTTAGTAGGGGAGAAAGGGTGCAAAGCAGGTTGACTGAAAACATTGCATTGAACGTTACTAGACATTCTATATATACACTAATGCAGCTCCATAAAAGCTGCCTGTTTCTCAACAAACTAATTAAGAGGGAAGTGAGGCAGTCTCTATCTGTTAAGAATTCAAGATCTTGGGGTCGGGTCGAGGAAGTAGCAAATGTCAAAGTCAAAGTGGAAGGAACAAGTGGATTCAAGTATTAGGCGAACTTTGACTTGCACTTGCTCTAGCTTTCGAACTTAAGAAAGATTGAGACCGGACAAACTTTCAGGTGGCAAAAATAGTGATTCCATGGGCAAGCAAGAGAGAACAAACTGAAGTTAGATCGTCTTCTTTCATAAGCCTACCTGACGTTTCTTGAAGTTCTAGCTACTCGGTCAGTGAATTGCAACTGGAGCTTATGGAATTGTTTATTCACAAAGCCATATGTTTAAATTGATTGATGCTCTTCCATGCATTCTCACTGGCTTGATCCCATACTTTTTTGATCTAGCGCCTTTCTTCAGCTTTAACAAGAGATCACATTTGACCTGATTCACTTCTTTGGCATCATTACTAATGATAGAGAGTGGATTCTACTAGTTCAGTGAACATGACATATCATGGAATTGATTCTTGATCACCCAATCCTCTCCTTAAAAAAGTAGGATAGCTACTTCGTTCCTCTCCCAGAGGTCAAGCATGTATATACCTCCTCTCGCTTTGTTCAAGCCTATAAACACCTCCCCTTTTAGTCTCATTATTCGAGGGCTAGAAGAAATGAGTTTACCAACAGATCGTATAGAAACTAGAGAAAGAAAGATGTGAGATAGGTCTATTTTAGAAAGATATTAAATCTTTGCTTTTAGAAAGATATTATATCTTTGATTGTTGAAAAAGCATTTTGCTACTTCAATGAAATGATTTTAGAATTTTACGGATTGATTTTTTTTATTTTCATAATGTATATAATACACTAACTTTGATTTCATAAGTCAAGAATCTATTGAAAGGAGAGGAGATAACTCGACTGAAAGGAGTTGCGATAACTCGACTGAAAGGAGAGGAGAATACAAATCATGCTATATAAAATGAAGCATTTTTTTTTGCTTTTATAGGTTTAATCACATTAGGAAAAGCCAAAGTAAGACTCTCTCTGACTAGTGCATTACAAGAAGAAGAACTACAAGGCCAAGGCAATCATTTCTATGCCACCACCGTACTACTCAAAAGTTGACCTCCTCTTCTTCATCTGTGATGGCCATTGCAGATCAAAAGATCATCACCTCTATAATGAAGTCTATAAATGAATATCATAGGCTAACATTTTAAAGGCCATATGATGACAACGTGGCCAAGAAATCAAGATTGTGTCCCTTCAAAGTTTGATACATTTGATGAGACTGGTGATCCAAAAGAACATCTTGCTCATTTCAAGCATTTAGCCAAATTTCAGATGATATCGCTCAACACAAAAAGTTGCATATCAAGCAGTTCACTAACTTACTCCAAAAGAGTGCTTGTAGCTGGTTCTCTAAACTGAAAGCATCTTTTAGGTCTTAATAACTTCTTCTGCGGCGTCCCAGAAGGCTGACCTTCTGAGACTAAATCAAAAGATCCATGATCTGATCATCTGCATCACTGTAGTCGGTTAGACAGCATCCTGTGGCATTGTTCATGGTTGTCAATCTTGGGCCTCACAGCTTTTAGACTATCGATATGCTAGCAATTATCACATTCTCTTAGCATTGGAATAAACATATGCTAGTAGCACTCTAGTCAGCTAGATGCCTTCCTTCGACCATTATAGGATAGTGGTCGTGTGGGTGAATCTGAATGTAAGCTTTGTTTGTGTCGCTATAAGATTTATTTGTGTTTTAATTTCTCATGCATAGACTTACCTCACCACAATATTGCTATAAAAAGCAATGGTGTGGGATGTATGAAGGTGTATTCTAGTGTGTTCTATTAGTTGTACAAAGCAAGTATGCATTCTAAGTGTAAAAATACTCGATTGTGAGTGTTCTTCTTAGTCATTGAGAGAAGGATTAGTGATCTATGGTGGGCTACCTGGTGCTATTTCTCTATGGAAAGTTCATACTTTTGAAAGATTATGTGACATCTAGAGATTTTGTGTTTCATAGTCCGTATAAGGGCTGTATTGTACACAATAGCATTTTCACTCATAGTGGTGCTGTCTTATTACTAGTACTCGTTATGGTACTCTTGGTTTCACAAATTCTACTTAGTCTTTCAAAATACTATTTAGTCTTTCTTAATCAAGGTAGCTAATCTATTCCTTCTTAGTTCCTACCATCAGTTTATGGGTAAGTGCTCTTTTTCTACTCCCTCAATCAAGTTAATCCCCTTCTATTAGGGTTTGATTAAGACGTTAATCTGCCATCATATATAAGACTCACGACATCTCTATTCTGCTCCTAATTTTGTTCAAAGCATAGTTAAAAAGAACCCAAGGAGTCAGTTGAGCTATGGAATGATTCCTTTTCTTAGCATCCCATAAAAGAAGATGAAGATGATTAATGGTTCTGCCCTTATTGAAGGAAGAAAGTCATTTATCAATTCTCGAAGCTACAACCTAATCTTTCTCACTCAAGTATGCAACTGAAATAGATGTCCTAAACGAGCCAATTTTCTTCCTTTCCCTCAAGATCTATGTTCATTTATAGGATTGAAGAGAAGATGCCCCTTACAGGTGTCTGTAGAAGACAAAGTGGTGCAACTAGTTCGAAATATGTTAGACGGCTTTGATAGTAGCCAAAGGAGCTGATGCTGAAGAAGTCTGCTGGGAATGGTTGGACTGATACAAGGCCAAGTGACTAAATGGAAGGATGAGAGTCAACCATTGGATGCATGGTGGAATGATGAAGGAGTCCATTTATGGACCATATGGGATACAGAGAAGTGGTCCCATAGGAGCCTATAAGGGAAGCTGCCCAAGGAAAGCTTACAAAAATGATGGGATGCTGGTCTAATTCTAGGAATGCAAGGTTTTCTATGCTTATGGTGACTTCAATGGTTGGACAACTACCTTACTTCAAAGAACTGATGAGGTTGATGGAGGGAGTGATGCTTACTTGACTTCATCTAAGTGAGGGAGAGGCTCGGAACCTGGCTCATACTATATGATATAGTCAGGTTGCTTAGCATACTCCCTCTCTTCAAAAAGAGATCTTACCAATCCAATAATGGTAGGCTTCCTCCTTTCCCACTCTGAATCACATAGAAAATTTTGAGCTGATTAACAGGAATAGTGTCAAAGCAGCCATGAATTTTGAATGAATAAGGTAAAAAGAATCTAAAAAAAAATGGACTGCCTGCCCCAATGCCTGCTTGAAAGGGGCATGGACTCAGTCCCTTTATTTACTTCAAATTGATTGTACGAAGAAATTACTGCACACATTCCTTATTGTAGACAGACTGGCTGAAATATAGGGGCAAGATTGTTCAGTCGTTGTGTAACGAGAATATTGAAAGTGAAGTCGGAACTCAGGTTAGAAAGCTGGCTGAGCAAATCTTTAAGTTGACAACATAATGGTGAGTATCCAATCTCTCCAATAAGAAGGATATACACGCTTCTTACTCATACAAGAATTCACCTATCCATCCCCAGCTGGAGGACACTCTCACTTAAAGATACTCTAAAATGGGCATTTCATATCTATCTCTCATGCTAACAGAAGCCAACTATGGTATCTCATCAGACAATGTCATTAAGTATCAACAAAAATGTGCATTGATGTTGCAGTCCTACTAAAGTTCTCTACTGGCTAGTGTACTCAAGGGAAAGGAGGAAATGTTCCAAATGAAATCTCTCCATTATAGAAAGTTTATGAAGAGATCAGTGTTTGTTGACTGTAATGGAAAGGACAACATGGATAGAGTGACGTTTGGCAACAGGAGCAATGACATCAAATCATTGAGACCATATGCCTATATAGTTCAAGGGTGAATCCCTTTGCAACAAGACAAGCTTTTATCTTTCAATTGATCCATTAGACAACTATTTGAGAATATACACCCCCTCCAACTATTGGTCATCTTCTCTCCCATCATAGTAAGGCCTTTCCCTTCAGGCAATGGAATAAGTGAAGTTTTGCCTCCTTCTCTTCAACCATAGCCCTTGTCCATTCAGGATGAGCAAGGGCTCCTGTAGACTTTTTTTTGGCTCCCTATCGGGTGAGCTTTTATCTTTCCTTCTTCAATGCTATACCCCTTCTATTACAGCCTCCAAAACTAGGCTTTTTTTGAAGCCTGAGTCTTTGTTCACGCTGCACCTAAACTGGTTAAAGAAAAAGAGACTTTTTCTTTCACTACTCAATAAGTTATTTGGGGACCCGGAGTAGTCTTTACTTGATTGAAGCTTTCATTCAGAGTTTCTACGAGACCACCTTGTCAGAAGCACAGAAGGGGTACATACCATTCACATATAGGGATTGTACCAAGTTAGAGGAATAGAACTTCTCTTTCTTCTTTCTATAAAGAAGTCTTTGAATATCATTATAAAGAAGTGTTTGAATATCATCATGCTAGCCATTGTTCATAAACTTAGTTTGACAACTCATTCAATTTGAAAGTTCCCACCAACGCAAGTCATTTAAATACAGAAACTTTCAATATGACTAATACAGTTAAATAGGTAAAAAAGGTCTCAAACTCAAATTCTAAAATCTTTGGGAAATAGGAGCAGTCAACACTAATGGATTTCATGAGAAAAGCACCAGTAACTAACTAGCTATGAGAAAAGAGTAATTTAGAAGTGTTTACAACACAACTTTGGGGCCCTATGTAGCTCAAAATAGAAAATGTAAGAAAGCTGCCCTTTCAAATAAGGAAGAAAGATTCTATGAACGTTAGAGTGGTGATATGCTCTTCTTATTATTTTTGAATTCATGAAAGACTCAAATGGTATTGACATAGAGAGCGCACTGGATGTTGAACCATATTCAGAAGAGCATGCCTGCTCACTCTTGTCTTTTCCAAAGAGACTCATTTCTAGGCGAGTGGGGGCTCTCTACAAGGAAAGAAATTCTTTCTAACTTTGCCCTTGTCTGAGCCGATTCAGCCCCTGGACTAAAAGATAAAATTGTTTGCATTTTCCCCATCTTTTTGATTGCAGTGACTACTGACTTTCTAAAGTGAAGAGTGGACACAATACTAAGAGAGACTTCATCAGGTAACTAAAGAACTAATTAGCATACAATTTTCTTTCACTAATTTTTAGGGATTTCCTCTTTTTGTTTGTGCTGTTTCAATCTGTCTTTATTTTGCATTCCTATTCTTTCTTTTTGGGTACCTGGTAGAGTAGATAGAGGAGAACTTCGAATTTCTTGGCTTACTCCTCACCCATCATGAAACTCTCTAAATGAAACTATCTAGGGGCCAGATATCTCTCTTCGTATGGCAAACTGTGCCCATAAACACACATCAGCTACAATTAACTCAGACTCTACCAAATCTCTAGGTTTTGGTCTAACCAATCACTTTGTTTATAGTGCAATTCCTTCCAAAAAAATTAGCATGATCCTTTTCTAAAGTAAAGCAAGTAGATTACCACTCTCAGATCATATCTCTCAGGCATTTCGCTAACTACTAGAGTTGTAGGCCCTTGACTACATTACTTCTTCCCGTGTACCCCCCTAAGGCAAAAAGGTAGAGATGTTTAAAATGTCATTTTGATGACTACCATTGAGCCTTAAGATAATACCGAGTTAATCTTCTTGAGTTAGTACCAGATTAATCTTATAATAAGAAAGACCTTTTCTTATTCAATCCCGCCCAACAATAACATCACAGAATGGTAGATAGAAAAAAATAGCATATGTAACTATTAGTTATAGGATGGAAGTTCCAGTAGACACTTAAGATTCCTACTTTTTCATATAGTACAGGAAGATTTCCAATCTTGCTCCTCTTGTTGATTACATAGTGAGAATAAAAACTCAAGCAGTTCACGCAGCAGTCTGCGAGATTGTGGAGACCTTCAAAATAGGGAAATGATTACTTGTATTTTGAGCGATTAACCATGATTGTATAAATTTATGGAATCCCTAGGAGTGAAAAGGATATTTGGAATAGGAGGGTGTAGAAGAATCGATCCATCATAAATAAGGGCCCTACCCATAACTTTCTCTCAGTAGAGGAGGAAAAAATAGATGACTTAAACCCCAAGAAGGAAAGAGTCTACCTCAAGCATATCCACTCAAGGAAACCATATAAGGTCTGGCTTGTGTGGTGGAGCTACACATGGGTGACTAACTTAGCCACCATGGATGACTTGCAAGTGGTACTGGGGATATACTTCCTAAGGAAAGTCAAGGAATCTAAACCATAGATGAATTCATTATGCATTGGGGAAGAGAAGAGCCTTGCTTCTTACCTCTGCTACAAGGGACCAAAGTCATGCTATCAGCTAAGAAAGGCTTTCAAACAAAAGGGCTGAGATTATGTTACAATAAATAAAAAAGAACAGTGGTCGAGTTAACTGAGAGACAAGACAACAAAGCTGAGGTGCCTATAGAGATTGGGGCTATCCTTAAGGAATAGAAGGATTTTATGCCCAAAAAGTGACCAGTTAGGATCAGAAGATTGAGTTTGAGTCTGGTGCTGGGCTCCCTGCTAATTTCATAATCATGCAAAGGACAACTATTGAAGTGAGTTATCTTCCTCTATTTTATTACTGAGTACCTCCGTGTTTGGTTGGCAGACTTTCATCGGGCTATTGCTAAGTCTTATCAAAGCCTTGCCAAGTTGTATCTCATGTGTTTGATTATAGCATTGTGATCTTCTCTGGTTCTTCTTAATGAGGAAAAAAAAGATCCATCTAGTGAAATAAGAAGATATAACCATCCATATCCTATTGCCTCTGGAGGTATGGTATTTTGCCTATTCGTAAGTTGTTCCTCTGGAATGGACTTGGGTCAAATGCTTTTGCTCTCACTTTATCAGAGGCCAGCATATGGTCATGTAGAATGCCCTAGCTTGATTCTTTTGTGGGGTCATTTGCAGGCTCTAGCATTCTCCCAGAGCATAAGTAGTGATTTTCCGGCTATAAATATGAAATGGTAGGATGAATCACTGCTTTTCTTATGCACTGCAGCTTTGCTCACATGAATTTGCCCATGCTTTTTCATATTGGAATCGACAATAGTAGCCGCTATTTTTCTTTCTGACATATACACGGAAAGCATCCCAACAAGATATGGATAACTTCTCTTTTTGCTCAGGAGGGTGCGATGCTAGATTTTCAGTAGTTATGGTGATTCTTCTATCATTTTGGTATGGACCATGGAAGTGTCGTATCTTTTGTTATAGTTTGGGTTGTGGGTTAATAATGTTGTTGCTATCTGTCTGATTTGGAGTGGACATTGATCTTCCTTCAACTACAAATTCTTGTAGGGGTTTTAGTTGTTGAAAATTCTGGATGAGTTTTCTGGGAACTTAGCTCAATAAAGCTTTATTCATAAATTATGATCTGAATACTCAATCTCTCCTAATGGCTCATAGCCATACTTCAACTTTTCGTATGGGATGTTGGAAGCTTACAAGTCTAGTTCAAGAATGGAATAGAATTCACAGAGCTCGCCCAAAAATCAAAAGAAAAATGGGTCGTGCTCGTCAGGAATAAGTAAATACTAATAGTGGCTTTCCCAGATGTCTAACAAATCTTAAAACTTTCTTGTAAAATGCTGATGCACCTTCGCTGATCAACGTTCATACCCCTACTTCTACTTGTTTTTCTTTCATTCCATGAATCAATAATTAGACTTTTCTTGGCTGATGGGAACCTACCTAGCATAGTGAAGACTTCTTTTGAAAGAAATGAAAAATGGGTTTTCACAGAAGTCACTTCAGTGAATATATTTACTGCATATGGATCTCCACTCTCTATGTCTAACCATGAAGCCATTATCCAACAAATTTTTTGTTCTATTTGTTACGAACCTAAGTTGTATATGAATTTATTTTTTTATGTTAGGGGGCTTATCGATCATTGACTGCACTAACCGCTCCATCAGACCGCTCCATTCCAAAGTGGGAGGCTTAAATAGAAAGGAATGTTTGGGACAACCAGATGCCTGAGTTGTGAAATAGGGGGGAATTGTAAACATTCTCCATCTACTATTTCAGAAAGGGCTACATCCATTTTTGGGACTGACCTTGCCAAATTAGAGTTCTGATCTAAGAAAATTTTCTTCACAATGTACCTTAGCTAGTCCTATATTTCCCTCCCTCTTACGAATCTCTCAAGTGGCTTGGTGGAGAGCTGTAGAAAGTTCTCAGCTATTAAGAGGTTACCTTAAGAAGAGAAGTTATCCTCGTAGCCACTGATGGTTTGACCAAGAAAGCTTGCATAGCTGCATACTTGTTGTCAAGGGAAGTAGTGACGATGGAGGATGAAGGAAGAAAACCTTACTTATCTCAAAAGAATTTTCACCTTTTCCATAGAAAAAAAAGCTAGGCAAGTTTGAATTGGATGTGTAAATTGTTACTTGAAATTCTCAAAGAAAAACTATAGCTATAGATATTCAGATCTCCCTTTTGTGCAAGAAATCCATTTGGGCCATCCACCTTTCCTCCACTCTAGAGAAAAGAAAGTGAACAAATCAATGAATAAGTCAAATCAAGAGAGATATAGGAGGATCTACCTAGACGTCTGTGTATCAGTAGGTGAATGGGAAAGAGATGAGGAAGCAGAGAAAGAAAACAACACAATCACTAATGAAGAGTAGATTCTCACACACACCATGTAAAGGAATTCTAGAATGTTAAGAGAAATATGCAAGTCGAACTAGTTGTTGAAGAAAAAAAAAATACCTTTCCCTTTGGCAATGAATAGTACATAAGTGAAATTAAAGAAATCAAGAATAACAGGCACCACCATAACCAATAATTTGATTCTAAAATCCAATATAGAAATCTTATCCATCACAGATCTGATCTGACTGAATGAAGAAGGCTAGAACTTGACTTTGCTTTTTTAGAAGGAAATCTGCGGATAGGAGCAATAAAGTGACAGAACTAAAGAGAATTGTAATAGTACCTTGTGGGGCTGACAACCTTTGACTGGTGTAAGCTCTTGTCGCACCAAACTTATTCAAGCTTGAACTCAAGCATTCCAACAATAGTCAGAGGAAAAGAGTTGTCGTAGCCTATGCTTTTTTAGATGAAATGGATGATATTTCTCTCAGAACTATACTTTGGGTATTTTTTGGGGGAAGCCAAGCCTTCAAAGCGAGATAGGTTGTACCTATCTTTCTTCATGAGTTGGCTTCGTGGAACTCTGTTCTACTGCAAACCACCCATGTTGTTAGAGAGCAAGAGTCTCAAGGTTCATTGTGGCTTGAAAACATTTGCTGTGCATTGGGTTCCAATGTCAATAAGTTGATATCTAGAAGTTTTTTGAGAGACATTTTGGTCCTCGATTACCAATTTTGTTCTCATGTTCTACTCGGTCAAGTATGTGAGGGTGGTGGCAAGCGGCAAATATTTGCCATGGGAAATTATCTAAATCAAAGGCTTCTAAAATCAGTGCATAACTGGTTGATGAGGGTCCTTAGGACAATTGAGATGGACGGAACATTCCATCAAAAGCATCCCCTTCATTTCTTAGATAACCTATTATCATTCGATCAGAAATCAACCATTGATCAGTGATCGTTCTTCCTCATGTTCGAAATGATGGTGGCCATCTTTTACAGAAGGTTTGCATCTACTTGCATGAATTTTATGTTGGGAAATAACATCTTTTTTCCCTTTATAAAATTAAGGAGGTCTAGTGCCTCGTTCATTTGTAGGAAGCCTCTTGGTTCTGACGTCTCTTGGCCTTTCTTTGCCCATTCACATCATTGACTGGTGTAGACTTGTGCTAAAAAGGTTGACCTTGGATGAAGATTTACACATTATAGAGTACTCTATGATGATGTTCTCATAATAGAGAAAAAATTTGTAGCTTACAAAATGCTCGGTCTCTTGATGAGTTGGGGGTGATGATTTCCTATCAGAAAGCTAACCTCTTCTTTCAATCAAGTATAGCAAGCTCACTTCTTATATGCAGTATCTTATCTCACATCTTTCTATACACAAATTAGGACTATATACAATTTCATATATAACAATCATTCAGTCCCACTGAATCAAATTTGTTGTTTGTTTATGATAAGCCAGCACCCAATAGAGCCTAGCCCTGAGGACGGATCGAAATGGTCTAGCAAAGCTAGTACCCGCTTGGTGTAAGTACTTTTCAAATGTGGCACAACTTTTTAAGAGAGAATAATTGAAAGGTGAGTTAAAATAGCCACTTAAAATCATTTTCCAATCAACATAGACAATTTTATATAAAAAAAAATCTAGATTCAAAATTTTGTATTAATGAAAGATAGATTACAAAATAAATTGTGTTGATACAAAATAGAGATTAGGTGGGTGTTCAATCGAGCTACTTTCTTATTAGAAGATCTTTCCTAATCATTTATTTTTGTCTCGATCGAGCTACACTCTCATGATTGAAATTGGTCGAGATCTTCTATCTTATCTTGAGTTATTAGTTATCTGAATTAAGACATCCAAGTCGAGTGGTAGGTTCTATTCATCCAGTTCAATTGCTTTGCATGCAGCCCTTTGAGTTGAAGGAAGAATAGATAGATCTGTAAATTATATGGATGTCTTTCCATGAGAGATAGATATTCATGATAAGGCACGGAGCAAAAAACTTTAGCTTTTATGATCTATTTGTGGAAGTACTATGTAGACAGACGCACCTTATCTATGCAATAATGATTGCACTCTTCAAGATAGATTCATAAAAGGTAAATCTACGCCATGGATGTTTCATTGTTGAATGACTTTTTTGCTACCAAATCTTTCGGTAGGGCATCTCTACATGTAAGACCTTTTCTCTAAATTTCTCACATAACAGATTCTTGAGAAAGAAAGAGAGCTTCTCTTCTCCTTTCTTTCATACATATAAGACTAACAAATTGAGTGATGTCACCATACCTGATCCCCAAGACTGACATTGAGAGAAGAGTGGAATGAGAGTAGCCTTATAGGGGACTTCCCCAAATACTTCTCAACTCATATCGGAGCAAGGTACTCCTTGTCTTACTTAGATTGAGACCATGTGAAGCAAGACCACATTCTTAAGACTCCAATATACACCGATGTAAGTCTTCATTTGTTCCTCTTTCCATAAGGAGAGATAGTTTCCCTTCCTTCATCTGGGAAAATTAGCAAATAGCATTTCCTTATAAGTAGCATGCCAAAAATGAAAAATTTACTGAATAGGACATAAGTGGGTACTTTCAAGCTTGTGCCCAAATTTTGAAGTTGCAAGGAATGTCAAATCTAAGTCATTAAAGGGATGGTCGTGTTCTTCAAAACTTAAATAGGGTCTTTTCTTTGGTTAAGTCAGTGATGGACCATAGCCTTTCATAGTTGAGCAAGCTTTCTTCTCTCCTCTTACACTCTCTCGGAAGCTATCTATTCTTCTTGTTGGACCATACCTTCCTTCTAGGTATGAGTCATATATTCCCCTACATTATCATTATTGCCTTGCTACTGTGACTACAATAGCTATTGCTTACTGCTGAGCACTTGTATCCTTTATTGGATTTCCTCTCTTCTAGTATCGCGAGATGCAAAGCTGGCCCAAAGGGGCTTTGTTCATCAAAGCTGAAAAAATGGTATACTTAGACTATTCTGAAGTTAGAAGAGGGGAATCCTATGTCCTTGCACCTGGGGTTATAAGTCCTATTCTTGTGAACCTGTTGGCTCATATATATGTTGGATTGGTTCATATATGAGCTAAGGCTAATGGCCACTTTCATCTATAAGGAAGACATGAAAAATTTCTTTGCTACACACCTCGACACACTGTAGTCACTATTTTGACTCCTATTATACAATTAAGAACTCCACAAAACTTTATTGATTCTAATGCAACTTATCCTTTTGGAGCTGACATAACAAACTATTCGAGCATCCTGATGAAGCCAAAAGAAATCATATTCAAATACTAAAAAGAAAAGATAGTTTCATTATGGTGGTATACCAGCTGGCAGTACTGGAACTTCTAGTTCCAATCGGAGCATATAGATTCATAAATAGATTTGTATGTATAGCCACTTCAGTCGTGCTCATCATTTCTTGAATGGAAAGAAGTATCATTTTTTTTCTGGGAACAAGGAAAATTGTAAATTCTTATGTTCATTATCTTCATCCACCGATGCAAAAAAAGCTCTAGTTTTCCATTCTCATAGGAGGCAGGTGATAGTCTTGGCAACAGGTTAGCACGAAGTGATTCATCATGCTCAAACATGAACCGATCGCTCATTGGGGATGATTTAGAAAGAAGAAAATTACCACAAATGGAATGAAAAGTGGGTCCATGTAAATGATCGGGACCTCGTAAACAATAACGTTCCCTCCACATATGGAGTTCGGGACCCAAAGGCAATCGTTTAGTGAATTGTATCTTATTTGTATTAATTGACCTAAGTCACACCATTCTTGCTGGGGTGAGGCTCGACCTCCGAATCATACGTGGGAGCCTGAAGACTGGGGAAAGTTGAGGAGCCTTTAGGCCACTCGACCTCAAGGAGAAGAGAGATGGGGAGACCGCACCTGCCGGACAGAAATAGGGGGATCACGGTAAGCAAGCTTTTCCACCACCCCAAAGCGACCTATAGCACTTCATGTTCTTTCTATTCCGTCATAATCTATTCATATCAAGATAGGCTAGGCTAAGACTAAGAACTAATAGAATAATATAAGTGTAGTAGTCATCGTTTAACCAATCTGCTCAGACACTGGATCGCTCGTGCCCCCTCCCTCCCCCCCAAACTACAATCATGCTTGCCCTAAATGGAATGGCTCTATTCTCTTAGTTACACTGCACCTCGATCTGAATCCCCATGTCTGCTTTGACCCACCACAACCCGCTTTCTTTTCTAACAAAACATTAGGGCCATCCCCTTCATTCTATGCTAACTTGGGCGGGCCATCCCCTTCATTCTATGCTAACTTGGGCTGGCTTTTTGGGAAGCCTGTTCCCACCGCGCTCCAACCTTGCTGGCCTGCCAGCGGTAGTGGGAATTCTCCCATTCCCTAGTTAAAAAAGGGTGGTTAGATGCAGGATCTACTCCATGAGGTGCGGTATGGACATAGATGATATCATCATGACCACTCTTTGCATACCACTAGGGATTCTTAAGGCCACTTCACCAACTGGGATTACATGTGCTTTCATCTCTCTAAGTGTGGTCAACACTGGGTGTTTCTGAGCAGCGAGACTGATACCCATTCACATTAGTTCATCCAAAGTTCCTTACCATAATGAACAATTTTAGAAGAAGCCATCTTTCTATCAAAGTTAAGGAGTCAACTGAGCATGTTAGTGGCAGGATTAAATACTTGGATCAAATCAGAGTTCATGCCGCCCACCCTAAAAAAATAGGAGGCACGGGCCATAAGTCCCACATTAGCCACCGGGTTGCATGACAGAACACCCAATAGAAAGATGCATACTCCTACATGTGAAATAGGTAGATTCATCTTCACTTTCTTGTAGTAGTCATGACCAACAACCATCAGCAGTCAAGTCGTTGGTAAGAAAGAGAGCTTCAAGCCCAATTTTTGGTGGCACACCCCCAAAACAAGCACCACTCGATGAAGGGGGACGAGGAAAGCTACAGGCCAAAAACCTTCAACCCTTCTTTCTCTTTTTATATAAAGGTACCCTGGGAACCTCATCTTGTCATTTTATCATTGCTTATTCCTGTTAAGCCAAAGTGTTTGACATTTCCTACTCCGCTCATGCTTCATTGACCTATCGCGTGGTAAAGAGAAGATAATATGAAAGAATAGTAAACAAGACATACCGTAGAAATATTCTAAGTATGATACGTCCCCCATGGATTCGAGAATCAAGAAATTCAGAATGAGAACAAAATTAAAGAAAACATTTCTAGCGGATGAGCTTCTCTTAACAATGTCTGTGAAAAGAATTGGGTGGCTTGCTCTGACCAACACTCCACTTTTTGCTCTGTCCATGGGCGTATGAATTTCTTGGAATGTAGATATGCCAAAAAAGGGAATTCAGAGATTAGAATAAGAATTAGAGTACCATTAAAGAAAGAGGCACCAGTGGGAACATCTCTGCTGATGAACAGTTGAAATAGTATGGGTGTTGCCGTGCCACGAGGCATGACCATGAAAGTTATGAAAAAGAAGAAGTTCAGTAGTTGGACCTTATTCTATCCGTTCTATTTTAGCTTATCCCTAGAGGATTAGATGCTCAAAATGAAAGTGTGCACAACACATACCAAAAAAGTCATGTTTCCAACCATTAATAACTAGTTTGAACACCAGGAGTAGGGTTGAAATAAAGAAAGATTTTTGACTACGAACATTTTCAAGATCTCGTACAAGTCTTTTCATAATATTTTTAGTGATCTTAATTTATGCTATGCTATGCCCTTCCCCTACCACTCCTATAAAGATTCCCAGTGTGAGAGACTTCTGCAAGTCGATCACCACCATGCATAGGACCTCTTTTTTAGCTTAGCTTTATGCTCATCCAATTGGATCAAACTCCCCACTTGACTAGTCAAAGAAGAAAGAATATACGGTCACCTTTCTTTGACTGGGAGTCCAAGAAAGATTATCCAAACTGGAGTGACTTCATTCAATCACTTTTGAACTTTTTTGTCTACCTAATGGGCTTTTCATAGTTCACAGCCCCAGTTGAGTAGGGTCGGTATAGGTAGGCAATGAAATACAGTCTTTTAGTTCAGTGCCTATTTCTAAGTGGTATACTCACCATCAGGCAAAATAGCTCCGTTTCTATTTTTCTTAGAATTTGAGAAGAGTTAGGGGATCACTCGACTTTCAACAAGGTCAGCTGAAGGTTTTGAAAGAAAAGCAAGAAAGCCTACTTCATTATCAGTGAGATAGACAACCCAGCAAAACTTCTTCTATCAAATAGTGCATTGTGTGGAATAAGCATATCTTTTTCTACTATATAGGATGCCACAGGGAAAATCTTCTCGTTCTAACTCTAACGCTCACTCCAATGTTGACATTCCACTGCTCTTTTCTTGGTTTGTCCTGTGTTTCATCAGGGAAGTACCTTAGATTTTCTTCTTTAGCAACTAAAAGAAACCCAATCGGTGTGACCTTATGAAACCACCCATCGTTTGATAAGAGCTACAAGAATAACCCTTCTTTGAGTTGGTGACCGAGTGTTATTTTTCTAGTTCATAAGTGACCTTTGAAACTCTTTCACTAGGGAAGATGTCTCTAGCCAACTTTAGAGTCTACCTTTCCATTATAGTGATCTCCTGTGTTTATCCATGAGACCCACGAATACCACCCAGATAAAAGATTTGTAAATTAAAGTGATATATCGAAGTTAGGTTGGAAGAAATTAATGGTTAATCGCTTGGAACCTTAAAGAGCTCTAACTCATGTACCAAAGTAGAGTTGTTAGTTCTGGTGTAGCATACCAATATAGCTTAGTCTTTATCTTGCTTATACCAAATACGACACTGATTGGAGATAGAATGGGAAAGGCTATGTACGGGTAAAGCGGTTGCTTAGGTAAGGTAGCCAGTCAACCTTCTTCCATTGCATAACGTAAGAAGAATCAAGGAAAGAAAGATAGTATGAAATCTTATTGAATGTTATTTGAAGAGAACAGATCCTCCCACATGAACTAGACTATCATGTTTAGTGAAAAGGACATATTTACCTGTAACCTAATCGTACTAATCATTATTGGACCTTGTACCCTTATAGATAAAAATATAACATAATAGAGGAAGAATTCATGATGAATTATGGAAGCATTGAACCATAGTGCCCTCCCTTCTCGATGTATCCGCAAAGAATTCCAGATGTGAATAATCGCTTACTTACTTGAACTAATAGAATAGATAGTTTAACTATGATCCATTTTTTTATTTCTATCTTTCTTATCTTTTGCTAGAGGGGTATAACTTATAGCCACCTGGGGTTGTATGTCAGCTCTATGGCTTATCAGAATCATACTGGTAAAGCCTTAGCTAGCAAAGCTTCAGATCTTAGCTAATGCCATTTTATTTTAGATACTTATAAATGGTGAGGGTTGGTGTAATTAATTGAGATGATTAGAAGAACCAAGACCCCGAAGGTTGCTCCTTCCACCCTTATGCCAAAAAGCATTCAATAAATGTTCTTCGCAGTTGGTGCAAGTAGTCCTATACTTCTTTATTTCTAATGATCATTTTTCCCCAGACTCAGACGTTTCCACTCCTAGTAACAGATGCAAATGGACCTTTCTTGCAAGTATAGATCATCTTGATCGAGCATACCAACTCAACCAGAAATAATAGCTACCTTCAAGCTATCAACCAATAGAAGAAGAAGCTCTCAGATCCCCATCTATCTTCCTATTCGTATATCTAGGAGAGTATGGTTTACCAGCTTGTAGGGTAACCATCTTTCCATTCCTACCACTTATTCCTTAGTCGATGTATCCCTAAATTTGATAAGTACAGGTGGGTTATGGGGTTTCTTGGTGGATCGCCATTGCCGTATCGGTTAGCAATAGAAGTCATATGGACCCAATTATCCTTTTATTATTAACTTGAAGAATCAAACTATCACCTTTTCTTTGACAAAGAAAACTATCACCTTTTCCTACCATTCTTCTATCTCCCCGGTATGGAGTAAGCATCGTCGTATGACCATGTGCCAACTCTTGAGCCCTTTTCGTGTCCAGATTCCCTTGCTCTCCCACCCAATAGAACTAGAGAAGCTACATACTCATCAGATATACCTCATTCTTCTATGAAGAGAAAAGGTTTATGACCCATCTCGAAGGATTGATCACCCAACTCGATAATTAGCCATATTCAGTGGCCTATTCTTGAATAATATTTGTTGGGGTGCCAAAGCTTCTGGATGGTAAAATGACTATCCTTTCAAGGCGGAGGTGTATACACATAAATGGAAGTTCACCATGTCCATAGATTCATCTTTGTTTTGAATCTCTTCACTGAAACTTAGTGTTGGCTCGAGAGATAGCATTGGCTATACTTTGAAAACAAAAACAAAGGTGACCATAGAGAATCAGTGCATATAGATTCTTTTTAGGTCTAACTGGGGTAGCTAAGATAGTGCACCTTGATTTAAACAATGAAATGAATTCCACAGAATAAAGTAAGGGGTTGCCAACTTACATAATGAGACTACGTGTTTGGCTCCCTTCACCTACCTCAAATTAGAATAGTAAATCCTAAAAGTTATGCTTCTTTCAACCAAAAAGAAATCTCGGATCAAGGGCTTTCAACTTGACGGTGCTCCCTTGGTCCATTTAGTATATCCTCCCCACAAAAATAAGATCATATTAAGAAGAAACTTTAAGGGAGATAGCATTGACACAAGCTATTACTTATTGATGGGTGTTATGCTAAAGTCTGTCTGGGTGAGCTCAAGCCATAGAAATGAGTAAGCTTTCTACTGAGTAAGCATGAACAGAAGTGGATGCACACTATACCAGGGAAAGCTCAATGGCAAAGACACCTACTAGGATGAGGAATTGAACTACTCTAGTAAGTACCCCGAAACTCAATATGTAGGACCGGGGAGAAGGCTTGTAGGCATGCATGCATTTTGTGAGAGTAAAAAACTCTCACTTTTCTAAGTGCCAACCATGCAAAAGGGTTAGCCTGAAAGAAGTTGTGATTTAGCCAAAGGTAAAATGTCTAAGGGTTGGATTCATCATGCTCTTAGAATAGTTATTCTAATCCAAAGGCCTATCCCAAGCTTATAATCTCCATTAGATCTACATAAGGCCCTAGTCAGTTTATTCCAATCTTTCTTGTCCTTTAGCTTATAATGGATTTGCTTCTCTGCAGATAGAGAAAGACATTCATAAAGTGGATGAACTTGTCGAAGAAGGGTTTAAGGAAACCTAGCCCATGAACTAGATTGGAAAGGAGATACCTTTTGGTTCATTGACTAAGGCTTCTCCCAAGAAAGAGAAAAATTTTCATGATCTAGAAGAAAAACCTGCTAAAGGTGGCCTGGCCAAATAAGTCTTTTCAATGCCAAAAGGGTGAGTAAAGATTCCATCACTCAAACTGTCTCATGAAGGTGAAGGTTGTTGTCTGGAATGTAAGGGGGTGAAATAAGAAAGAGAAAAGAAAAATTTGAGGAAAGGCAGGTAGGGAGATCAACTACTCGAGGAATTTTGAGAATTTGAGCTGTTAAGACAAAAGTGATAGAATCCAAATCTTTGAAATAATTTGGAGTGGCCACATTTGACTGATTGCCTTCGATCAGAGTCCTTGAGTTAGCCATTCATTTCTAGTTTAGCTTCTTAAGAGAAAGCTTCCAAAGATTCCACCCTTCCTCATAAGAGTGATAACCACTTTTTTTTAGATTTTTCAACTAAAAGAAAACATTTTTTCATGAATCAGGCTAAGAATTTTTTTCAAAACCTCCGTTAAATTCCCCCCCCCCAAAAGAAACCACAAAAACCCCTAGAATAAGAGTAGATAAAGGAATTATGTGAGAGTTTCATTCAACCTACCCTCCCTCCTAACCTCTCGCAAAAGTAATGGAGTATTTGGAAAGTGCAAACCAATATAGCCAAAGTAAAACTTGCTCTGAAACTTGTGAATTGTATGTAGCTCCTTCCCTCTACCTAACCAACATAGTACCTCTATCTTTCTTCTACTGAAGTGTACAAAAAGTTGAGTGAATAGATACCCTTAGGGAAGCAAGATCTTCTTCGGGTTGTATACTCTCTAGTCAGTTTCACTATTAATGGGAAGGTATTTGAGTGAATCCTAGAGTAAGATCTACTAAGCCCTATGAGGTGCTTCTTTGAACCAACAAGCCTACTCTTTCTTCTTTTCTTTCTTATTCCAGGTTGAAGATGAAGAGACATTAATCAACTAAAGTGGAGTTGATCGGCAAGGTAAGGTGTAATTTTTTCTTTCTTTCTTTGAGATGGTACGTAGGCCCAGACACAAGAGTTTGATTATTGCCAGAGGGTGAACCTGAACTTGACTTCTTGCTTGAATGGATCCTTGAAGATCTGGTAAATTCATCAAGCTCACCTATCAATTTCTACTTGAACATGGAATAGAAGAGAAGAAGAATAATGGGAGCTTCCATTTCAAAAGCACCCGAGCAGAGTTTTTCGTACGCCTTTCATCAAGGTGAAGAGTAAGGGGGCGGCAGTGTCTTAGCTCTCAGGATATATTGAGTCAATCAATTTGCTTTCTTCTATTTCTATGTTTTCCATATGGCGTAGGGCCAAGGTGGCAGTTCTTGCTGAAGTTTAATTTCATTTTAGAGACATTTTTTATGGCAATCCTATTAGAATTTATGATTTGAATCTAGATCGAGTTTCCCGAGTAAAAGCACAAATAGCTGTGGGAAATACTGGAGCAGAACCATTTGATGGAGATACAAACTCCGATCGGTCAGTTGTTCGAGTGATATTTGACCCAAAACTAGTTTCAGTAGTGGCTGGGTCTTCCCATCTGCTCCGCATACAGTTCTTGCCTACATCATTCTTGTGAGGCTCAATACCATCTTCGCATTCTCGATGATTGGTCTGAAGTCATTTAGTTGCACTGCATTATTGGACCAATACATATCTTGGGGAAAGACAATCCTCACTAGGGTGTTATGGTGGATTACGAGGGAACATGAAGTCGGCTTATGGTTTTAGTTGTTCTACATATTTTTATTTGTTGACATCTATGGGAGAAACAAAGAAAAATTTGATGGGGTCTCTATCATAGAATAGGGAGAGACTTTAAAGCCATCATTGAGTTGCTACTCTCCAAATCTACTCCACCGTGGTCTATTTTTCCATGGTTGGAGAGGTGGTCCAGTTCCTGAATAGGTTCCATCCAGAGCTCAACCACATCTACAAAGAAGCAAATGGCTTGACAGATTCTTCAGCAAACTGAGAGATATCTCCCTGTACTTCTACTTTACAATATTAACCCAAGACAATCTTCAAACTACTAGAGCTATTCACTATCGGTATGAAGCTAAAGAATATGAGCAATTCGCCCTTACTCCATTACTCAACTGATAGAATATGTATTTAGTGAGTCGATTCTTTCATGAAAGTGGCTTCTAAGAGAATTCCCTTGGCTTATTAATGTAAGGACTTACCAACTAACCTATCAGAAGAAAATTCACTTCAACCAACAACTCAATCTATTTTTGATTAGTGTGGATTCTAAAAAAGTACTAGAAATGATGGGATCTATACAACTTCACTTGTTCAACAAAATACAACTACTATAAAGGTTGAATCTGACTCCAATCAGTCAACTATCATCCATGAGTGGATACCATCGAGTTATCAACCAACAAGGTTCAGTGTAATTGAAAGGGAAGTCACTCACGCTTTCATTCACTGATGCTACTTTTCATTCGATAGAACAGAACCACTCAAATTGAGTCCACGGATTGGATTCATGTGAATGAGTTCCCTTGGACCGTCTCCACCAACCAAACTCAAACTAGCATTACTTGCTCCATTCACTAGCAATGAGCCCGTTCATTGGGCAATCTTTACCCATTATAAAAAAGCTACTAAAAGTCCTAATCAAAGGAAGAGCAATATATTCCAATCCAGATCGAGGAGCCAACCCCAAGTAAGCAACTGATCATTCACTTCATCGAAACTTGTTCAATTACAAACTGCACTTCTTTTTCTACTTAGAACCTACTAAAAATTTTTATGTTCCTTAACACAAATGCAAAAGAAACACAATGCAACTTTGCTGAAAGATGAATGCGGTAGAAATTGGGGCAGTTTTTATGGCGCAAGGAGTGGCAGTGACTCACACAAGTAGAGTGAGAAAGAGGACTTTCTCTCTCTCACTCAACTCATCCCCCTGCTTTGGCAATGGAAGTTAGGAAGAAAAACCTCAAAAAACCTTGGCCCCTATCTTTCTTTCAATACATTGGACTCAAATCAATGAAGTGGATAGCCCAACCTATTTGTTTTCAACATTGCCAAGATGCTTCTACTTGCTTGTTGAAGTTTTTCTTCCAATAATTAATGAAAAAAAGGGAACAACTATCAAAAAAAGCTTATTTTTGATAGCGGTCATAAGGAGAGTTTAGAAAGGATCTGATCATAGATAGAGACTGAAACTAGTGCACGGGGGTAGGGGCGAATGTAGCCAAGTGGATCAAGGCAGTGGATTATTAATCCACCATGCACGGGTTCAATTCCCACCGTTCGCCCATCACATTCTTTCCAAAATTATCAATCTATCTAATTAGAATGAAATGTATGACTAGATCCAAAGAGTCTTAGCTTAGCATGGCATCTTTGGTTCAACATCAACATGAAATTTTCTTTCATGTGTGTCTTGTGTTGGGCACTGCAGTGGACTTCTTATCATAGAATAAAGATGAAGTTGGGAAGAATCTCCATACCAAAGGTTCATTGGGATTTCACTAGGGAGCAGCCTTTCTCGAATCGGTGTCTACCAACACCTATTAAAGTGTTCGATTTGGACTTCTCTTTCCATTTGCTCCAGCTATGAAAGAAAATAATGGGCGCATAACTCTTTTTTTTTACTGCTATTTTTCGACTTGACTTCTGGCCTCTAGCATCTTCTGTGATTTGTCGGGAGTTAAATTGGAGTCAAATCGTTTCTCTACTCAACCTAAATTCGGTCTATGTCTGGACTACTACAGTGCTCACAGGTCTTCCTATTTTCATTCAGTCTGTTTCGCTCATGCCAGACTAATCTTATTCAATCACTTGGAGAGCAGCTTCTTGAGTACATTTTCGAGAGTTTGGTTTCAAGAAGCCCTAGTTTTTTTCTAAAAGAAAATTAGTGGAAGTTATAGATTTTCCCTATCATGAATGCTTTTTAACTTTGCAACATCATGCACATGATTGGTCAATGTCTTCTATAGATTGACCTATCTGGATTGAACTTTCCATCAGCCTTAATGGGATGAAGCACCTCCTTCCATTTTTCTTCTTCTCTCTAGCACCTTCCATTTCCCATTTGTCTAGCACCTTTGTCTGTGTATGCTTCTTTTCTATCATTAGGAATGATATACAACTAATGAATTTTGGACATCTTGCAAAAGAATAAAGAGTCTAAGAAAATAAATAAAACTTTTAGAATTTCTTTTTAGAATCATATATCATTCTATCAATCAACAAGAATTTATTTACAAACCTAATTTGAAAGAAAAAATTCATTTCGTACAACTTCACCTTTTCAAACTGTTTCTTTTTTAGAACTTCAAAATCACAGATGCCAAGAAGAACAGAAGGCCTTGGACTCATAATGGATCACTCTTTCTGCATCTCCCTAACCATATAACTTTACTATACTACATTTTGATTACTTGTGAATGGTTGATAAAGCTTGATAGAATCACCTTCTAAAACAAGAAGTTCTGGTCCTGGAGGTAGAATATAAACCACTTTATGTCCTTCCGATGCCTCCACTATGGTTATTTCATATCCCCTTTTTTCTTTACGTGTTATTCTACTTACTACACTAGCTGATGTATCATTCTAAATTGTATTATTACTCTTGCTATCCTCAAGAGAAATCTAACCCCTTCCTTTGTTCCCACCTACATATATGGGATCTTTTCATAAGTGAACATCTTTTTTCATAGCAGGGTTGAGGGAGAAAAATGATTTCACTAGATTTCTAATCGGGAATAGGATCTATCACAAGAATCTTTCTTTCTTCCTTTGTGCAAGAGCCTTAGAAAATGGATTCTTTTCAGGAGTGCCTAACCTTTCTTTGTGACTTGGGGACTCGTAGTCCTACCAATCGTAAATGCCTTCTCTCTTCATTCGGTAAGCAATCGGCATATCATTCCAATTCATTTAGTACCTATGTCTCATAATCAATTTTATATTTCAAAGAATACAGAGTCTTCAAAAAAAGCTTTCCATTAGCTTTACATGTAGTCCTCTGGGGAGGCTTTGCCCTTTTTGAAACCCACCTGCAAAAAACACTGATTGTAGCCTTCATTCAGTGATTGAAGTTGTTGTCGTGCCTATGTCACGAAGATCTCCTATTTCTTTTCACTTTTCAGCCAGTCATCTAGTCAAATCAAGCTTTTTTTAGTAAGCTGAATTCTTTGTCTTTAAGCAGCCTTGTCCCTTTCCAGTCCACTTTCATTCTATCCAGCTTTGGAAAGCGCTAGTTTAATGAAGTGACTCGCATATGCTTTTTTGTGGTAAGCAAAAATTTCTTTCTCTTTCTGAATATTTTTTGATCTTGCAAGTTTTCTTTAGATTACATCTCTCTCGTCCACCGTCTAGCCCTCCAACGATAAGTAGTTCTATGCCCCCCTTGCGCTTTCTCTCTTGATTCACTTCAATCTTTTTTGAAGTCGATAAAGTGATTGAATCTTGGATCAGATAGTTGACACAAAAATGGAATTGACACTCAAAGATCAAGTTCGGTAACAGAGAAAAGGCTAAGTCAAAAATGTGTAGTTCACTAAGCAAGCTTCCCACCAAGCAAGCTTCTCACTTGACTCTTGGTTCTTTCCCCTACCAAGCACTTACTGCAACTCCTACAATAAAATAAGTGATTTGACTAATTTTGTACTAAAATCAGCCTAGGGCTATACACTATCTGGGAATACCTAATTTTTGACAAATTAGAAGATAGATGTATGAGATGAAATCAATTAGGCAATAAGACATGCACTTTGTTTTGCTTCAGGGATTTTACAGGAGATAGGTGAGGGAAGTCCATCCATGTTTGTCAGCAGTAGCGCAATCCCTGGGAGGATTTGTCTGATCATATATGGTCCCAATTTATTCCACTGGGAAATTGAAAAATTGGGTGTGAAGCCTATAGATTTGCCTGTGGACGTTCATCATATTCTCAACACTGAAGAAGGGTAACAGATACTAGAGCATATAAGAGATTAGTTGGGAAGCTAATATCCCTCACTATTATGAGACCAGACCCAGACCTGACCTACGCTGTTGGTGTAGTGAGCCAATTCATGCATACACCATCAGTTCCTCATTGACATTTTCATCAAATTCTTTGGTATTTCAAGGAATCTCTTGGTAGAGAGGATCCTATATGGTAACTTATAACTATTTGCTTATTCCAATGCAGACTAAGCTAGCTCACATTGTGATAGGAGCTCCACTATTGGGTACTATTGGAGGTAACCTAGTCACTTACAAAGCAAAAAAGAGCCTTTGTTTAAGGTAATGTGTGGCGAGATCGAGTGTAGGGCCTCTAAGGGAATAGGGCTATGGCTCATACTACATGTGAGTTGGTCTGGCTCAAGAGTTTCATGTTGGTTGTCCCTTTCTAGTCAGGGAAGAATCCTTATTTTTTCAGGGGAGATCAAGTGCTTTGTACAAGAGTTTTTGATTTGTAATCAAATTTGCATCCACAACTCTCTGAGACACTAATAACAAGTAACAACATTTAAAAAAGAAAACTAAAACTCCAAGCAATAGTAGGACAGGAACAATGAAGCTACCAAGACAAAAATAACAAGAAAAATTAGCAGAACAAGCAGGAACAACACCGAAAAGAGAAAACCAACAAGTGGCTCAGGATCCGAAAAGCATTCTCTAGGAGAAATAAATATGTTAGCATTGAAAGTTCAAAAAGAAGGGTTACAAGCACATAAATGCTACCAGCCAAATGATAGAGAGAAGGGATAAGCATCAAAGCCATCATAGCCAAAAACAACCACCAATATAAAAAACCAATCCACATAGCACATAAGAGCAATGAAACCAACCACAAAGGAAAGATCAGAAGCGCAAACCAGCCAACGAGCACCAAACCAAGGCCACCCAAGCACCCCACCCAAACTCTAAAACCTAAAGCCACAAAGACAGAAATTGCAAGAAAAACCATCACAACAAACTAGAGACAAATTTGTGAGCATCCAAACTTTAAAAAAATGGGGTTAGAATCAAATAAATGGTACCAACCAAATAATAGAGAGAAAGGATAAGCATTGAAGCCATCATAGCCAAAGACAACAACCAATAAAAGAAACCAACCAAGACACCCAACAAAATAGCACAAAAAACTAGCAAAACCAACCACAAAGGAATGATCATAGGAGAAAACCAGCCAACAAAACCAAGGAAACCCAAGCACCCCACCCAAACCCCAAAACTTGAAGCCACTAAGATTGAAATAACAAGAAAAACTAGCACAATAAACTAGAGACAAATCATCACTGTCCACCTGCAAGCAGGAATAACACCAAACAGAGAAAACCAATAAGAAGCTTAAGCTCAAAAAAGCATTTTCTAGGAGAAACAAATATTTGAGCATCCAAACTTCAAAAAGAAGGGGTACAATAACATAAATGCTACGACTAAATAATAGAGAGAAAGGATAAGCATCAAACCCATCAAAGCCGAAGGCAACTGACAATAAAAGAAACCAACAAAGGCATCCAACTTGCCAACCACATAGCACACAGGAGCAGCAAAACCAACAACAAAGGAAAGATCACAAGTGCAAACTAACGGCACCAAACCAAAGTAACCCAAGCTCTAAAACCTGAAGCCACCAAGATAGAAATAGCAAGAAAAACTAGCATAGCAAACCAAAGACAAATCACCACCATCCACCAGTAAGCAGTTACATCACCAAATAGAGAAAACTAGCCCAAGCTAAACCATCAAAGAAAAATCCAAGGTACAATAGGCAAGCAGCCAAAACACTCCAAATAAAAGTCATGAATAGATTAATATTGATCATGTAATTAACATGATACCTTCTTTGACTCAACCACTCCCTTCTTGAGTGATACTTCCTAGGTTGTATCTCCATTGAATAGCTATCAATATAAGAATATAAACAAGAACATATGATGATAAACCTAAATAAACCTTTAGACATAATAACCAAATAGCTGACCTCCTTATTATTGGACTCCAACTATACACCATCATCTTTTATAACATGTAATCATTAATATTGCAATCACAATAAACAAAAAATTATAATAAGTATTAAACATAAACAAGCATGTAAGCACAAAAAATATGATATCAAATCTGAGATAGAGTATACTATATTAAATAACTTAGCAAATGATCATCATAACCTAAAACTTATAATATTGTTCATTAATCATAACAGTCCCCCATTAAAGTCTTGCATGAAATTATAAAATACTCAAAGAGACTAGTTTGCTATGTTAATTGAGATATCGCCATCATCCTTATCACTTTGATTGGAAGTGTACTTCATAACATTTCCTATAACTTCTTCAAGTTCAGAATAACTTAAATCTACAACAAAGAACAACTTCAATTATAGAAATTAGAAATATATAAATGATTTAAATGAGAATTTATTACAAAAATGTGCTTTAAACCTTTATCCCCATATAACCAATCCTTGTGCATACCAATGCCTCCATAATATCATTTTTAATGCACTCTGATATTGATCAATAATCCTCCCACTATTACTAAATGTACTTTCAGATACAAAAGTAGAAATAGGTATACACAAAATATCATGAGCCATTGCAGCAATTTCAGGAAACCTTTATTGGTTGCCTCTCCAATAATGCAATATGTATAACTCCATTTTTCTATCAATCCTAGGCTCATCTAAGTATAGCTCAAGCTTAGATTTTCTTGACATATTATCTTCTTCATCAAAAGAATCAAAATCCTTAACAAAATAAAAAAAAATTATAAAATGTTAACAAAATAAGAAAAAGAAAATGTAATTGACTAAAATAAAGTAAGAGTACTCGCAAAAATTATGATTTTATAATCATTGAAGTTAATGCTCTTGAAATATCATTTTGTGATGTCCTAGTGAATTATGAAGTTTGTAATGATGAACCTTGCATACTTGATTTTGAATAATTTCTAAATAATGAAAATAACTTTTCTCTCACATTTGCAACTTCTCTAATATATTCACCTCCATAAAGTCTTTTATAGCACCATTCAACAAAATTAAATTTGTAGCTTGGATCAAGGATAATAGCTACTACCAGTATTACACAAAAATTAGACCAATATTTCCCAAAGTTTGAAACAGTATTTAATGCCATCCTTTTAATGTAGTCATTATCACTTGAACTTTTATGCTTCAATGCTGCATATGCTGTTGAAACACTAAGAAAATAGAGGTTTGATGGGGATATTTTGTGCTAGAAAATACACATAATTTTATAAAATGGTGCTAAGAAATTATGTATGCTCTTTTTTTTTCCACTCAGTATTTGATGGACAACTTATAGTTCAAGTCACCCAACTCTAAATACAAAAAAGCACGCTTGTAATAGATAACACTATCAAGCATAATAAAAGTTTGATTCCACCTATTAAGAACATCTTGTCTTAATCCCTTTTTCATTAAGATAACTTTGTTTGGCACATTCCAAAAAAAAATTGCTTTCTTGCTTGAGAACCTTTCACATATTTAATACTTTAACGAACTTTCGAGATTGAACTATCAATGCCTTTTAATCCTTCTTGAATAATCAAAATTATGATTTGTGCACAACATTATATGTGAAAGAATTCTCCATTGCAAAGAAGGCCACCTCTCAAATTTAAATGATTTCTCATGAATTCAACAGATACATTATTAGTTGATGCATTATCTAAAGTAATGCTAAAAATCTTTTTTTTTTTCAATCTCCCAATCAGATAAAAAAGTTTGAATTACTTCAAATAATGCAAGACTATCATGAGAGGTAGCATAAAGCTAAAATTAAATTTTTTTTTCATCCTCCATGCATTATCAATGAAATGTGTTGTTAAACAAATATATCCATAAGTATTGATGGAAGTCCATAAATCTGACGTCAAGCAAACTTGACTAGTGATAGTATTTAGCATTGTTTGGATTTGCCCCTTCTCTTTCTTGAACATCTTTTCACAATCATTTTTAATAGTATTTCTTGACACAAGTTGCAAGTCTCGATGCAAATAATGTAAAAGTGCTCTAAAACTAGGCCGTTCAAGGCATTGAAAAGGTCAATCATGCATAATAATGCAAGTGGTAAGCAAGTCATGAAACTCTTGTTGGTTGAACTTAGCATTACACTTGGAAATAGATGAAGAAGAATTACAATGCAAAAGAAGTTGGTTTATATCATGTGTATCCCTTTTTTTTACAAGTTTGTAAGCGACATTTGAATTGTTGATGCCAAATTTGGTATCACATATGTAGTTTGCACCACACTTTTTGTATTTGCATCATTTCTTTCCATCATTTTGAAGAGGTAATAAACAAAATATCTCCATACAAATGATGACAATCTTCTCTTTTTTCTAGCATGTATATTGCTTGTCTGTACAATAATTGTTTGAATTTCATTCTCACCAACATCCCCATGAAAAAAAATCTTTATTTTCTTGAGCATTACTAATAGTATTGGAATCTTCTATCTAAATTTAAAAATTTATAATGAGTAATTTACAAATAATACATTTATTAAACTCTAATTAGCCATTTACAAATAATGCACATGATAATAAAAATATTGAGTAGATAAAGTAAATGATACTAAACAACATAGTAAACTTCATCACAAGCCATAGCTCTTGCTAAGTTCTCTTCAAGAATATGAAAGTAAATCAACATTGATTCTAACACATTAATCAGATAGGTTCATCAATAAATCAACATTCATTATAACATAGTAAACTTCAGCTCAAGTGAGCCAGCCTGCCATAAATCTTAGGATTTTCCCATACAATAAGCGAATCAGTTAAACAACACGTTCATTCATATGCGCAAACAAAGAAACGATCACCAATCATGAACGAGACATACATACTTGAGATTCAATTTAAGAAATAATAAATGTATATGTAAACATCATGTCCATTCATATGCACAAATATAGAAATGATCACCAATCATGAACGAGACATATCATATATGTATCCAGGGATTCAATTTAAGAAATAATAAATGGGTCATTAATAAACAACATGACCATTCATACGAAGCAACAAACTCCAATAACAAATGATAGAGAAGGATTTATTTACATTTGTCATGGCTCTCTGAAGGTTGATTATTGTTAGAAGATAAGGGATTACCTCGGGGAACAGGCGATGCTCTCCGAAGGCGGATATGTGAGAGATGCGGAATGAGAGAAAGAAGAAGGGTGATGCAGAGTTGACATGGCAATGTCGACTGACTCGATTGGGAGAGTTTTGTCCTTCACACTTTACAACATTTTTCTTCCCGATCAAGAGTCAAAAGACTCTGAGATGGAGTGCAGAGACTAGAGATGCGGCTAGTAAGGACTGAGGACCAACAATGAGAAATTAAATCTTTTCAGCATTTTCTTTTGGCGCTATGCAATTATGATAAATCTGGGCCATCCACATGATCGAATGGCTTAGATAGACTCCACAATTTTCCAATTCTGCAATCCACAGTTCTATGCTCGGCACTCGGCAGAGTCGGCACAGTTTTGGGTCATTTCGAGTCACTTTCAAGTATTTTGGATCAACACGGACCTAACTCAAAAATTTATACGTGTCAACTATTTAGACACGACCATGACCCAAAAATTGTTTGAGTTGACCCTAACTCAGATTTTTCAAGTTGAGTTCAAGTTGAGTTATAATGTCGAGTCATTTTTTGACACCCATAAAAAAGAGCACAAAGTTGATATACTATTGAAGAACATTCAAGGTCCGATTGCATCGTATCTCAGAGGGTTTGAAATTACCACCTTTTAGATGCTTTTGAGCAAAGTCTCAAAGCTACATGATGTCATTTCTAAGGAAAATCCCAAATAGGTTGTCTAGTATGCTAAGCTCTACAAGGCCATGCCTATGAAAAGAGCTTCTTATAACAAGCTAGAAGTCCAAGCAGCTTTCTATGTTGCTGACAATAGAAAGAAAGTCATAGTTCATGACTCCCCTCCAAAGAAAGGCATGAAGCATTTCACTTAGACAAGTTCAAGGCGATAGTGAAGTGTATAAGTATAGTTCAAGCGCTAGTGTTATACTCTAGTGAAAGAAGAGGGAGGAGGATTCGAACTACATTGAAAGCACTAACTAAGCTATTTCTGAAAGAATCTTTTAGACCGTCATAAAGATAAGAAGGAATTATGACGGAAGCATGAAATAGCCGTACCATAAAGAAGTGTACCACCTAACTTTTCTTCTTAGATTCTTAAGGATTCCCATGACACCTCCTACCGAATGAAGAGATTAGGTTCGCTCTACTCCTCATGACTTGAGAATTGGATTGACCTGGATAATTGGCTTTGGCTCTGATCATCCATGATGAGAGAGATTGATCAAACTCTCATCAGGCAAATGCAAGGTGAAACCAAACCCTTGGAAGATCTTGCGAGAGAATAGAGAAGTTTGGGGTTGGGAAAGGACTACTCACTCATTTCATGAAAGGAGCAGTAAAGAAAGGCTGGAGTGGAGTTACACTTCTTTCTATAATTAGCTTAGGTCTCTTTCTTCTATGCTTTTGGGAATGTGAAGAGTAATATCAATTCTCCATGTGAAAGCTAGTCGAGCTTCTTTCTTACTTCTTTTCTTTACCGCTCTTGACCCAAACCAAACCCATAAGTCATGACCTAAGCCTTATGGTTCCTTTGCCTACCTAAGAGCTGGCTTATAGCCAAAGCCAAGCAAAGGGGTGAAGCGAGAATGAGAAAAGGAGGAAACACTAGCGAGCTAAAGAGTGCTGAAATGAACCTGGTTTGAGACCGAAGTGAAGCCAAAATATTAGAATCCAAAGCTCAAACTAGTCCAGTTTCTTAAGTTGATTACATTTATGATTCAAGATAAACAAGAGATATTGGTTCAACATCTATTACATTTAGGCAAATTTGTTGGAAGAAAACATTGATGGACCCATCCCGCCACTTTATCAATTGAAAATTGAAATGGTCAAGATTAGCATACCGAACAATTTCAATTCTTATCTATGTTATTTAAGGATTTTTGATCAGATTGAGCACATAGGGTGAGAACTTGAAGTCAATTCTTTCTCTTTAGCTGAAGTCTATCTTCTTCAAGATAGCTGATCGAGTCAAAACCTACTGCTCAAGTTTGACGAATGCCTATTTTGAAATATTTCACTGCCATCTTATCCATTCATTACCGGAGGCAAAAGCTGCTATCCCTAATGCCTTGCCCCTCTTCCTCTAGCTGGGAGATAAATCTTGGGAGGGAGAGATTGAATGACCCAAGTAGATGAAACTTTTCTCTGTCTAAAAACTCTACTCTCTATTTTAGGACCTATGGTTCCATCCCCAACATGGATTTCTATTTTGCTGACTAAGATGACTTCCAAGTCAGAGCGCAAGCCGACCATACCATCTTTGCTACGGAGGAACCTACATGTGAAAAAAGAACTGATCATATGAAGAAAGCCTTCCCAAGGCTTGCTGCCTATGTTAGATGCTCCTTTCATTTGAACTACTAGTTAATGTTGCCTATGAAAATAGAATAGTAAAATAAGGTTCTTGTAGAATGTGAAAAACTTTCATCTGATGGGCATATCTATGTATATAACTTGGGACTTTAGCCTTTCGGGCACGAAATACAAGAAATTGGGTGATCCTGCCAGATCTACTTATACGATCAGCCTATGAGGCATACTTTAGGATGAATTCCTGGTCATTCCTTCCATTTGTTCTCATCATGCCATTTTTACCACCTTGCGAGAAGAATCTGCTTTTTATAAATACCCCAGAGAGGCATTTATTCAAGCTACACAAATCATGCTTTCAAACTTGCCACAATGAAATCGTCGATAGTAGACCAAGTTAGATGGGAATCACTTCTACAAAGCTTGTTTATCTTAGAGAGATTTAGTCAACCCATAAAAGATGCATTGAGGTTTGAGCCCTTGATAGGTAGCTGGTCTTTAGCTAGTTTCTAATATTTTTACCCTTCCGTGGTAAACAACTATAGGAAGTATTCTCGGGACTGATCAAGGTTATACCTGCTTTAGTTGCTTCAATAATAAATGGATGGGGCACCTGTTAGGACACATACAAATAATCCATATACAACCTCTACTTTATCTTTGTATGCTATTCTCTTCCCAGCCCAACCATCCTCAATAATGTTCATTATCTATGCTGGAGTCTTACCCTAAAACTGAGTTATAATATCACTTCCTCAAGCTATCTACCTTTCTCTTATTATACAATGCATACCCCTTCCTTATCATGTCACTTCTTCCCTCACATACTCTTGTTGCAAATGACTTATTCCCAAAAAATAATCTAAAAGGCAAATCCATGTTGATAAAGGCAAGTCGACAGACTTTTTTTTGACTCTTTGATAGATAGAATGGATTCCGTGATAATAACTTCTCAAGGAGTTGCAGTGAGAAGTGAGACCAAACCCTAAATCATCCATCTTTGTGGAAACTTTTAGAGGTGATAGGACAGCCACAAAAAAGAGGGGCGTTGATTGAGAAGTATACACCCAAAGCATACCAAATGACTTATCTTTCATTCAATCACCAAGTTTGTGTGAATTGAATGAACTGACAAGTACAACCAGGTTAAGAAGGTTTTCCACCTCAGCCATTTGAAGCAAAGTCTAAAGGAGTTTCCAATTTGGAGTTCAGATAGAAGATACTATGGCGGTTATACACCAAGTACACATGTGATTCTGCTCTGGTAGAAGTGCACACGTAATTCAGCAATGGAAAAATTCCCTGCCCTGAGGTCCAGAGAGAGATGAAGTTACTAGTCAACCTCTTCCTCTTAGATAGCCTTCTTTTCCAACACTTCTATGGGAGATGGATGTAATATGAATATGATTGATAGTTTAAGTTTTCAAAAGTTTTAAAAATTTCAAAAGTTTTAAATTGCTTTCGACTCGTAGTAAATTTATTGATTTGAAGACTTCTCACATGGAATTCTAATTTGTCAATTTTGTACCTAGAATAAAGAAGTAAGGTATCCAATGGAAGCACTATTTTTTATTTATGATTAGATGTGCTCGGCATATGCTAAAGCTAGAGCATGATGGTAAAAGTTGATCGAGTGAAGAATCACAGTTCTCAGCTATCACATTCAGAAAGACTACTGGCTTCACTCAATGAAATAAACTATACCCTCACAAAATGAAGTAGTTCTCGCACACATTGTAAAATTTTCATGTCATTCTTGACTTTATCCCTGAATGGGTGTTTGATTTCAGGCCCTTTCGAGGAGGGTATCTGATTGGTTATTGTCAACCCAGCTCGCATGGACTTCTGGTGCTTCTTAGTTGACAACTGCATTGCAATTTGAAGTTCTCCAGTTACTCCTGCACAAGCAATAATAGTTATTGATCTAATTGAGGAGCACTGAGAGATCGGGGAGATGCCCTTGATGATCACCTAACTCAATCTGCAGAAGGACATGAGTTTCTAATTATCACTTGATCCAGAAAACACATGGAAGAAATACCTTATTGGTGAGTCTTGGCCGGGTTAGTGTTTTAGGAAGAAAACATTCTTGTACATTCTTTTTTAATAGTGCACTTTTTGAAATGAAAGGAAAAAGATGTTTGTACACACATTAGATTTGTTGATCCTACTGTGTCTAGATTAAGGTTCCCATTTTAGATCAGAAAGCTATGTTAACTTTATCTTGGCTCCCATTTGACTTAACGGTGCCCACCATCCCCTTGCAAGATTCCATTGAATCTTTGTGTAATAATCAGTATGTATGCCTACAGTAGACTCTATCCTCCCGTGATGTATGCATTATAGGCGGCCATCATAAACATTAGCATCTTGTAAATGTGCTCCTGATTCAATCTATCCAATGAACATGGATAGACCGTTCGATGAGAGAACTTGATGGAAAGACTAACTTGGCTTCATATGAGAGGTTCATTAGTACAACTCTTGCAAATTTTCCAAGAGCATTGATGGCTTTGTTTCCTCCAGTTGGAAATTTTTTTTGACTCAGTTACAATAGTTGATGCCAAGCTCTCTTCATCACTTACCGTATTATCTGAGTACTCTGATTTACTGAAATCTAATGATAATGAACATGCTTGTTGCACATTGCCAATATCATTCCCAGTGGCTAGTGGCCTGATTCTTCTCTCCTTCCCGAGTGGTAGAAGTAAGAAAGATTCTCCATCTCTGATCTCAATTTCCATGTCACCTTATCTTACTATAGCAGAAGATGATTTCAGCTTCTGGACAAAGGGCCTTTGGAAAGGCTAGAGATGGATGATGCCTGGAACTTTAAGGTAGCTTTTCCATTTGACTCAGTCTTCCTTAGATTGGATTTTATTCTGTCAGGCTCATCAATATCTCTATTGATCTCAATTAGTCTATTTATTCTTATGGTGTGGGACTTTCACACCCTTCAGTTGAGAGACAACATCATATGGGTCTAGACCCAAGCATCTATAGCTCTCAGATCACTCTTTGCCCAGTTGAGCTATTAATGTATCAAACTTGGACCCTCTCGCTTCCCTTTGGTCATCACAATGAGCTGAGCAAAATGAACAGCATCGCCATCCACTTGTAAGATATTAAATGGATGGAATATTGTAGCTTCGATCTTTTCCAAGTGTTTGATTCAAA
This sequence comes from Cymbidium sinense, assembly GCA_021442155.1. Lineage (NCBI taxonomy): Eukaryota > Viridiplantae > Streptophyta > Magnoliopsida > Asparagales > Orchidaceae > Cymbidium > Cymbidium sinense. Next base: position 42,245,300 of record CM038231.1, on the reverse strand, counting down.
CCCTAGACAAGCTTGTAAGCAGCTACAATGGACGTACTATAAACACTTTCATAGACTACATTTAGGAGTACTATCTTTCTTCTTGAGAAAGGCCTGAATGCTAGCCAATCATCTCAGATTTTGATCATTGAGTCCTCAGTCAACCTTTAGCCATGTTTTCCTACGTGGGTCACTCTGAATGGGAGTTGTGTTCTCTTTGTAGCTACTATCTCTCTAATAGGCGAGGAGGCTTTGATTGAATGGGAGTTGTGCCAGCATTCTTTTGACTTTTAGTGTTAGATGAGTGGCAAGATCTAAGTCTTTCATCCCCGTAATCCACCATACTATGCTAGAGCATCGAAATGGATTTTTGACCATAGAAGGGTGGCATAGATTCTTTTTCCTCAAAGGTCAAGAGCACATCATCATCTGCTACTTCTTCGTATGCTTTGCTTCTGTAGATTAGTAAGTCAGGTCAATCAGTAGTGGTGGAATTGTCCACATCACAGGAGCAGAATGAAAAACTGCTCAACCAGCACAGCCTGCATCACACGAAAGCAACAAAGAAAAAGTGAGTGTACTACATACGTGAATAGCAGAACATGCAGAGGCAAAGGCACCACCATCTCTACATCATTTCAACAGTCAAGCCCTAGGTAGAGGTGGGTAAAGAAGAAGAGAGGAAGGCAGAAGAATTGAAGTCGACCTAGAAGTAGCAAAGGGAGTTTCATCAGCATCTATTGTATCAGCGTCAGAGGAAGAAGCATTTGAATCAGATCCAATTGATCCATTCATAGCCAAAATCCATGAACCTTAGAAAATGGATTCTTGTTGGGAGTGCCTAACCTTTCTTTGTGACTTAGGGACTCATAGTCCTACCAATCAAAAATTCCTTCTCACTTAATTCGGTAAGAAATCGACCTATCATTCCAATCCATTTAGTACCTATGTCTTGTAGTCAATTTTGTATTTCATAGAATAAAAAGTCTTTTGAAAAAGGCTTTCCATTAGCTTTACATGTAGTCCTCTGGGGAGGCATTGCCCTTTCTGAAACCCACCTATAGAAAGTGCTGACTGTAGCCTTCATTTAGTGATTGAAGTTACTATCGTTCCTGTGTCATGAAGGTCTTCTATTTCTTCTCACTTTTCAGCCAGTCATCTAGTTATATCAGCCTTTTTTTAGTAAGCTGAATCCCTTGCCTTTCAAGTAGCCTAATCCCTTTCTAGTCTTCTTTCATTTTATCCAGCTTTCAAAGGTGCTAGTTTAGTGAAGTGACTCGCATATGTTTTTTTTATGGTAAGCAAAAATGGCTTTTACTTTTTGAATATGTTTTCAGTCTTCCAAGCATTCTTTAGAATATCTCTCTCCCACCGTTATCTAGCCCTCCAATAGTAAGCAGTTGTATGCCCCCCTTGCGCTTTCTCTCTTGATTCGCTTCAATCTTTTACGAAGTCAAGAAAGTATTTTTTTGGATCAGATAGTTGACATAAAAAATGGAATTGACACTCAAAACTCAAGTTTGGTAATAGGGAAAAGGCTAAGTCAATGATATGCAGTTCACCAAGCAAGCTTCCCACTTGACTCTTAGCTTTTTCGCCTACCAAGCACTTGTTGTAACTCCTACAATAAAAGAAGAGATTTGGATAATTTCATACTAAAAATAAGTTTAGGACTATACATTGTCTGGGAATACCTAATTTTGATAAATCAGAAGGTATATATATGATATGAAAGCAATTAGGAAATAAAACATGTACTTTGTTTGGATCCAGGGACTTTGCGGGTGATAGGCGAGGGAAGTTCATCCATGTTTGTCTGCAACAGCACAATCCCTGTGAGGACTTGTCTGGTCACATAGGGTCCCAATTTGGTCCTCTGGGAAATAAAAAAATTGGGTGTAAAGCCTATAGACTCCCCTGTGGAGGTTCATCATATTCCCAGCTCTAAAGAAGGGGAATGAATACTAGAGCATATAAGAGGTTAGCTGGGCTAATCTCCCACACTATTACGAGACCAAACACAGACTTGACCTATGCTGTTGGTGTAGTGAGCCAATTCATGCATACATCGTCTGTTCCACATTGAAATTTTCATCAGTTTCTTTGGTATTTTAAGGCATCTCCTAGTAAAGATGGATCCTATATGGTAACTTGTAACTATCTGCTTATTCCGATGCAGACTGGGTTAGCTCACATTGTGATAGGAGCTCCACTATTGGGTACTATTGGAGGTAACCTAGTTTCTTACAAAGCAAAAAAAGGAGATTTTCTTTAAGGTAAGGTGTGGCAAGATCGAGTGCAGAGCCTCTAGGGGTATAGGTCTATGGCTCATACTACGTGTGAGTTGATCTGGCTCAAGAGTTTCATGTTGGTTGTCCCTTTCTTGTTAGGGAGGAATCCTTCTTTTTTCAGGGAGATCAAGTGCTTTGTACAAGAGTTTTTGATATTGTATTTCTCTCTCTTCTTTACTTTAGGTGACTTGAATCTCTCTATCATTTGTCTAATAATCAGTTGAAACAACATCTTCTTACTTAGTTATGCTAGAAACTCTCACAGTAGGTCTTGTCACAATCGTCTTCTATTGTTTGTCCATTCCTGGAATCAATATCGATCTACCTATGAGTATTTCTCTTAAATCTTTAGTCAGGCCTTGGAGGACTAAACCCCCGCATGTGGCAAAATATGGCGATGACTTGTGGCTAGGGGTGAAAGGCCAACCAAGATTGGATATAGCTGTTTTCTTTGAAATCTCTTTCAGTAGAGAATATGATGTCGATGGCTCAAGGTAGAGCACTCAATGGGCTAGGGTGGTTACATGATGTGTAGAGTCGAGAGGGAAACTCTAGGGAAACTCTGAATATAGGCCATCATCGTTTGAACATATAGACTTCTTGGGTGCTAAGATCCAAAGTCGAGAGGGAAACAACCCAAATCGTCCGCTAAGGTTCCTAAGCAATCACTTAGTGGAAAAGGAAGTGATCAAGTGATGACAACCAAGAGGTGGGCTTAGAAGCAGCCATCCTTTGAAGAAAGCGTAATAGCTCACTGATCTAGCTCCATGGCACCCAAAATGTCTTAGGGCTAAAGTGATTCACTGAAGCGACGACATTAAAAGCTACTTTTTCAAGTGTCAGTAGTGGGATGTTCTGTCAATCGGGGAAGGTTTTTGGTGACAACACCTGGAGATATCAGAAGTGAGAATGCTGGCATGAGTAATGACAAATCATATGAAAAACACAATCGCTTGGTAATGGAAGGCTTTCTGTGTTCAGTCAATCTACATAGAGTGAATTGGTCCCTATGGAACCCCTGAAAGGGCTGCTGTCCGATGGGTACACGAAAGTGATGAAGTTGCTTTGAATACTAGACCATGCCTATCTATTGGAGAGAATTAGATGATTGGGCCAAGGGCTACCCCCATCATCCCCTCTCTCTCCTTTCTCTAATGCTCCATGCCTTGAGTCATCAAAGCCTTAACTAATTCAGAGGGGCTCGGCTAGCGCAGTCGTCCTACGCTACTGGCGCTTCCAAAGGTGATCGTATTTTAGACTATCAAATAGAGGATCTCAGATACTTATATTTTTTTGGGATTATTCTTTAAAGGTGAAGGCTTTGAAATGGCCGAACACTCAGCCCAGCAGACGAACATGCCAGCTCCAGCTTCACGCACTTGTTCTTTCGAAGCACTTTCATGTGTGAACTAAACTCATGTTGTGTCACTATCACCTTTCACTGTATAAGTACACCAAAATCTATCACCTTTCTTATTTCATTGCTCACCTTTTTCATCTTTAGTAGCGAAGCATTTGATTAGAGTAAGGGCTGTGGGAGAGTAGAGCGTACCTCCCTGCCATAGAAGTGAGGATCTTGATAATCGATTGTGACTATTATCTTAGTCAACGACGACAAAAACTTCAAGAAAAAAACTTTGAATTGGGAGGGCGATCCTCCTAGTGAAATGACCGTACCCCAAACTGACAGAGGGGCGCACCAAGAAAACCATGTCGAAGAAACTCGACAAAATGACCCTGTAACTTCGGGAGAAAGGGGTGCTCTCTTATCTATTGATTAAGAAAGCAACACATACCATGGGGTAGCGACTATTTCTTAAAAACATAGGACTCTGCTAAGTGGTTACATGATGTGTAGAGTCTGACACCTGTCTGGTGGTGGAGCTTTGAATGGAAGCCCTAGTAAATAGTGGCAGTAACTCTAACTATCCCAATGTAGCAAAATTCATAAGTAGACTGCATGAATGATTGTAATGATGGAGGCACGATCTAATAAGACCCCATGCACCTGGACTATAGCTTCACAATGACAACCTTGATCGAATGTGTAAGATAGGTGGGAGGTGGTGACACACAATGACCTATCCTGAAAGATCACTATTTCATCTAAGGATGCGTAACGCCACACCGATCATTCGAGGGAGACACTGCGAGGTGGGTCATTTATCTTGGGTGGATGCCTCTTAAGAGTAACAAAGGTGTTCAAAGGTAGGCTCAAGTATTGATTCTGCTCGTGATCGTAATGGCATAAGCTTACTTGACTGTGATACCGATTGGTCGAACAGAGATGTAAGTTAGCCATAGTGATCCAGGAGTTCCGTGTGGAAGGGCTCTCACTCAATGGATCAAAGGTATGTTGGTGATAATAAGTTGATGACTCCCAAAAGCTCTTATTAATGGAGATTTGGCACCTCGATGTCAACTCATCACATCCTGGGGTTGAAGAAGGCTCCAAGGGTTTGGTTGTTCGCCGATGAAAGTGGCACGTGAGTTGGGTTTAGAACATCATGAGACAGTTCAATTCCTATCTACTGTTGGTGTGAAAGGGAGAATTATGAGGAGGAAACCCTAAAAGGAAAGGACTGGATTGGGTCAACCTATGGTGTACCAGTTGTTTTTCCAATAGCAGCACTGGGTAGTTAAGTTGGTATGGAAGAACTACTACTAGCAAGAAATCCTTCTCTATACAAGTTTTCATACGAGATTTTTGAACATAACTTTGATAGGCGAGAGGTGTAAGCACCGCGAGGTGTGAAGAAAACTTGTAGTAAACAAATGGAACTTTCTAATAAAAAAATGCAGAGAGTCAAACCGTAATTGCTGTCAATCTTGAAGAAGGCTACACCCTACTTCTCCAGGTCTCGAAGAAGGCTGCCAACCTATAGCAGCAAGCGGGGTAGAGGAATTGGTTGACTCATCAGGCTTATGACCTGAAGACTGGTGGTTCAAATCTATCCCTGCCTAATCACTTGAGATGCTGAGAAATATGATGTTGATGCATAAGACAGTGTGGAAGCCACTAAATCATATAGAGTTTGTAGCTAGGCATCATACACATAAAGAACTGTGCGTTAGACTGGATAGTCAAACCAGAAAAAAAGATAAGCTGCTAACATGAAATGAGCTTGCTTGGCCTGATCATTATTGTCTTACCTTTTCATTCTTCCTCAATGTCCTTGTCCTTAGAGTTTCACAGTAGAATCCCCAACTTGAACTTCGTGATAGATCTATAGAATGCAACTAGCTCACTTTCTTTCGAGTCTCACTCCAAAAAATCTATTCTATTCTATAGTGAAAGAGTGAATAGGTTTGATAGAATGGTAGATTGTCCCATACCTCTAGCACCATGTAGTGCCTGACTTTGTGGTAAAGAAAGTATAGCAGTTTAGAAATGAGTCAATGACAGAATAAATAGTGAAGAAAAGGTGCTATTTTTTTTTTCAAGACTTCGATGCAGAGCAATCAAATAGGAACTACATAGCTAAGCCTAGCTAAACCCTACTGACTTGCTTTAAATCCACACCTAACATTCACGATTCACCTCACTTGATCAAGTTTATTGATCTCTCAAAAAGTTCAAACTTCTAATCCATTCCCCTATCTTTCCTCTTTTGAGACTAGGATTCTCGAAAACCTAACCAATCAAAAAAGAAGCATCGATATTATATACAATGACTTTTATGATCTGATACCGCTTTGAGGGATTCTCTTAGTTGAGTATCTTCATTCTCCCTTTTCAGATAGCATTGTTAGTCATTGATGTGAGAATCTTGTTTATAATTTATTGATCAAAAATAGTAATTTCCTCACCAAACTAATCCCAAGCCCTTCGATAAAGTACACTGTACAAGGCAGTAGAAAGCAGAATGAGTTTGACATTGTTAGACAGGAAAATATTTTATTTTTTTGAAAATCTATAGAATAGATGGTATGGTACTGTTGGCTTCGCACTAAATTGATCCTGATAAAGCTTCACCTGTTAGCATTCCACCTAGGCTTCACACTCAAAGAAGTAGAGATGGTGGGTTGGTGGGAAAGGAATAAGAGGCTAACATTAGAACATTCATAGCTTGGTATTTCTTTTTTATTTTTTGATTATCTATCTCCAGAATAGTGTGATATCGGTCCTAGTTCTACCTATCTATTAGAGGTGATATATGCCTTCTATCAAATAGCCCATTTTGGTAGCTGGTAAGCAATAATGAGAATCGATACATTATTCTCCTTTTCCTTCCATATTTTGAATCTAGCCTGCATACTTGCCCCTGTCTTAAACTTTCAGTAGTGTGTTGTTCTAGCCTCTATTAGATGGCCCCCTTCTTGCTCTTTCGGCTCATGGAACTCATTGAAAACCCACAGGTGGTAGTAGTTATCCTCCCTCTGAAAGTCATTTCTTCTCAAGCTTGCAAAAGAAACTCTGAAAGCTCTTGCCATGTGTCTTATAATGAGTATCATCTGTGAGCTTGGTTACTTGTTCCTCTCGGGCGAATACAACTCCAATTGAAGCTGACCAGAACCGCAACTTGGTTATGTCTGGATGGATCAATGGTTGGCCTTACACTAGCTAGAGCAGATATAGAAGGGAAGGCGGAAGAACTCAACACTACTCCAATTTAAACTAGCTCACGAGGAGATGGAACTCAACTCTCAGAGAAGGGCACTGAAACTCCTTCCTTCACTTTTTTTCTTGTCGGATCGAAAGAATTGATAGTAATAACCTCTAAGTCTGGTATTGATAGAATTTGAAGCTTAATGCACAGTTGAGGAATTTAATCTTTCTCTATGATATTAATACACTTTCTCTTATATATTTTAGTCTTTTAGAAGTCTAATTTGCGAGCCTAGCTTACTTTCAATATACATTGCCTATGTCTTCTAATGGTATATCCAGGAGAACGGTATAAGAGAGAGAGAGAGAGAGAGAGAGAGAGAGAGAGAGAGAGAGAGAGACAATGAAAGCTGGTGCTATAAAAAGATTGTTTAGAATAAAGCACAATACCATTATGTCAAGGGGGTTTCCACATCATATTTCTCTGAACATCTTAAGAAAAGCCACTGTTTACTTCTAATGGAAGAATAGATTTAGTTCTATAAATCAAAGCCTATAATTATATTGACTTAGTGTTCTATATGTAGTCCGATAGGCCCATAAGGCTTCAACCACCTTTTCATACCATTGTCGTTTATTTTCATTAAGAACCTATGAAATACTTATGTCAGCTCAGGCCAGTGAAAAAAGTTTGAATGGATTTTATTACTTTAATTTTTATGACTTTCCAAGTTTTTTGATAAAAAAGAGTAGTAAAACCATAAGGACTAGCTATTTTTATATCCATCCATGGAGTTAAGTGCATTCCAGATCTCTTTCTTATTAGGGGTAGAGGTAAGTTCATCATTGTTGATAGGGACCTTTTCAAAGTAAAAAAAAAATTCTTGTTAAGGAGAGGTGGCCAAGGTTGATTCTGTGGGTGGCTAAAGTTTTTGGAGAAGAAGCTAAAACACTCTACCATAATGCCCTCTTGGTGAGTGATCCAATTACCATCAGTATTTTTTTATTTTGTTCACCCATTTTTCTTCTCTCTTATTTTTTATGCAAGGATGAAAGAATTTGGAGTTTTTATCCCCTTGTAAAAAGTTTGAATAACTACTTTCTATCTAAAAGATAATCATCTTCTCTGTTGATGAAGTGTTGGAGCTCAAGATGTAGATTATTCAGTTGGTCTTCAAGAGTAGAGGTATCAGTATCTTTCATGTGGGAAATCTCTTGCTCAATCTTGTCTATCTTCTCTTTAATTATTTTGATCTGATGGAGTAAGTTTCCAAAAGTCACTTTGTTCTACTATTTTAACCCATGAGTAACATTCTTATGAAGGATTCAAAGTTGAAGCCGAGGGTTGTTGTTTTCACCACCCTGCCAAAGTCTAGTAATGCATTGGATAAAGTCTAGGTGGGAAGGTCACATGTTGAGGAATCTAAAAGGGTTGTGTTTTGGTCTAAAGGTGATGTTGAAGCTAACCAATAAAGGAGAGTGCTCTGAAGAAATTCTAGCAAGATGATGAACTTTTAAACTGTAGAATAATGAGTGTCATTCAGGGTTGGTGAGGACTCTATCCAATCTTTCCCAAGATCTCCCTCCTTTTTATGTGAAAGGTTTGTCTTTGAAGCCATCATAAAAAAAGTCTAGCCTCTTCTATGCATTAGGCAAATTCTGAGATAATTGATAGGTTAGGTTTTCTACCACCCTTTTTTCAGTTAGGCTTTTATATCATGTTGAGGTCACCTCGAATAAGCCAAGTGTCTTTAGTTTGCAAACTAATTTGTTTCATATCCTCTGAAAGTTCCAATCTCTATTAATGGTTACAAGAATCATAAATGATGTGGCAAAGAAACTAAAGTTAGAATCATATTGGTGGAAGTGTAAAAATTAGTTTGAGTCAATGAGAATCTTGGTTTAAAGTAGAGTCAAATTTTATTGCTGGAGTTGGCAATGATGATGAAATTAGAGAAGCATCTATTGAATTTTTGCAGGTTATGTCTTTGAAGAAGAGGCTCAAGTATGGAAAATGGATTAAGAAGTTGGATCTAACAAGGCTTTTAAGTCTGTTAGAAGTGTTGGCCTTATCAATGTCTCTAATGTTCCATATCAAGAGGTTTTTCATCTAGGAGTAGAGTTACTTCTAGCGGGTTTTCTAGAAGTACCTTCTTCCTAATTATAGTTTCCAATATATTGATTTGTTTTAGAAAGAAGAAGTTTTAGTTTTCTGGAGCCTTTTTGCACCTTTTTCTTATTCTTGAATGTGTGCCACTCATCCATAGCTGAATTAAGGATATCATCATAGTTCAACTGATCAAGAGGAGGGAGTTGGTTTTGGGTGTCCTTTACTAGTTCCTAGTCTTATTCAAGTGGATGTTGTTCAAAGTTTTTATAGGGATTCAGGTGGTTTGTGTAAAACCCGCCCCTCAGAAGATATAGGAATTCTGCCATGGAATGGAGAAGTTGCCTCTACTTGAAGCTACTCTTCAGATTGGACAGAGTCTTGAATATGGTTTCTATTCAGAATATGGTGATTAGTTGTGATATGAATAGAATGTAATTATTCAAGGTATCTGTAGTGGATTGGTTGGTTGTTGCAGAAGTAAGCTGTCCATCAGGTTGTTCAAAATTTATGCCAAGGATTGAAAAGGTTGGTACTATTTATTATTGTTCTTAAGCTTGGATAGAGTTTAGGTTGGGATTCTTGCCTAGGATATGGTAGTTTTCTGTGGTGTGGGGTGTTGGTATTAGGTGTTGATTAGATGGCTATTGGATTCAAATTTTTCCAGATGCTGTAGTAGAATTTTGAGAAATAGTAGGTTGGGTAGAGGTTTATTTCAATGTATGATGAGGGATTATGGAAGCATTTGAGGAGTCATACATGGATTCAAGAGAGTTTGTTGTGAAGGTATGGGAGGGTGGTATCAATTCTTTAGTGGAGCTGTGTCTTGGTGATTGAAGCATAGGATTTTTGCCAGGTTCTAAAATGATTCCAACAAAATTTTGTATTTCAGCAAGCTAGATGGGGTTTGGTTTTAGGTTATGATGATGAATTGTTAAAGTAGTTGTGCGATCATATCTAGTGTCAAGGTAATATATTATAATGCTTTAAGAAGGAGTGGTTTCAGTTTCATGCTCTTCGGTTAGAAGAGATTTGCGGATTCCTTTTGGCTGGTGTAGATTAGTGGGATTTAAAATGTTGTTGGGTACCAGATTATGGTAGCCCTCTTCTCTAAATGTATCAATTAAGTTGAGTAAAAGTTTAGAATCTAGTTGTCTTCTATGAGAATCTCCTTCAATCATCATAATGTTTTTTCTAAATTCTGTATATTTAATGTGGATTGTGCTACTATTTAAGAGAACTTTGGATTGAGTTTGAGCTGGGTCTGAGGTTTTCTTGGTGACCGATTCCATTGACAATTTTCCCTTAAAAGATTTACTATTTTTTATTTTTGGATGGGCAATGAAGGAATGGTCCAAAGAATGTACAAACATTCTTCAATTGCTATCATATAATGGTTTTTGTTCAACCTCCACCCTTTGCTAATACCCATTAGATTGTGTTCCTATCCGAATTCTTCATCGAAAGATGATGTTATGTCCATCTCCACCAAGATTCAAGCTGCTAAAGGCCAAGTTAGGTTGAAAGTAGGAGTGTCTAGTCTAAATGGTGTTTCAAAGATTGTAGTTATGGAGTAGAGGATTTGCTTATTAAATAAGTGGAGGTTTAAGCTAGGTAATTTGATCCAAATTAGTACAATGGAGGGTTCTAGTTTAAAGTCAAAAGAGGGAGTCCATTTCAAAAATTTCATAGGAACATTATCAATATGGTAACGCTTCTTAGAAAATAGTCTAGCATAATCTTCCTCCATATAAATCTTGATCATTATATGCCTACCATCAAGGAGACCAACCTTCCAATTTCCATCTAGTTTTAGATCATTAAAATGGTTATTGATATAGTCCAATTTTAGGTTTCCATAAGTGAACTTTCTAATGAGGGTGAATCTGAAAGGTTCGGCCAAATTCCATGTTTTAGATTCAAAAAGTATGAGGGCATGTAAGACTGAGGAAATAAGAGCAGGTTTGTGTCAAGTGGGGGAGTTTTTTCTTGGGAACCACTAGCCAACACATTTGCATAGAAAGGGAAATCCATGGGCATTAGTGGAGAAGACGAACTAGAAAAAAAAAACTGGATGAGGTAGCCAGGAAATCAATGGAACAATAACCATTGACGGGAAGGAAACATACCAGGGAGGGGCGCCAATGCAGCTAGGTCGAGAGCCATCCATGGAGACGAAACATATCCTAAGCCTTGACTATTTTTAATTAAATAGAACTTAGCCTAAAATTACTAAATAAAATTTGGGGGGATTTTGGGTTTAATAAATTCCTCTCATTGAGATAAATTCATAGAGACTTTATTTGTATTTTTTTGGTGGAGTTTTTTATTTTTATAAATTCTGAAGTTCCAATTATTTTTTAGTATTTATTTAATCCAAAAAATCTGAATTTTCTTTTTAAAACAGTCAGCACCATGTGGCACTCTTGCAATGTCAGTTTACACATGGTAGCACGAGATTATGCAACTCAAGATCCATGTGGATCCTGCATTAATATAGTGATGAGGATGTGGTTTGATCCAAATAGTCCAATCAAAGATCAAATTGCTTTGAATTGTCCTATGATTTCTTAAAGTGAATTAGTCAATTTATCTAGCCAAACCATAGTCATTCAATCAAAATAGAAGAAATAAACTCTCATAATTCTATCTTCTTCATCAACAATGGTGATTGAGCACCGTTAGCTTTTCACAATTATTCATCGACAATCTCCATAATAAAATCATGAGATTTTTATTGCAAAATGATGAGAGTGTGATTTCAAAGGGATCTATACTATTTTATTGATCCTAGGGAAAGTTTTATTAATTTAATGATGAATGATCTCCATACATCGCTGGCCAATGTTCTCGATGGTGGTTTGAGTTTCAAAAACATTTAAGTGAGATAAAGTTTTTGGAAGAAGAATCGAGCTTTTCCTCCCTCTAGATCAATGTGGAGTTGGACATTCACTGTGGCTTGCTAGAGTTTGGTGCTGGGAACAATAGAGGGAGCTTGTGAGGAGGGCAAAAGTGTATTTGTATTTGATTTTCACTTGGGGAGGGTGTTGGAATCAAAAGGAGAAGAAAATTAGATCCCCCCTTGCATTTTTAGGCTTGGCCAAGAGCTCTCTTATTGGATTTCAATAGAAGTTGCCGGTCATAGGGATTTGCACTACAATGATGAGACTTAAGGAGATGAGAAGGTCAAAGCATCTATCTGAATCCTTAAAGTAGTTGAGAATGCACACATGGAAGGAATTTTTGTGGGATTGGGAGGAGGATTAGCTTGATTTGGCCTCTTCTTCTCCATGGCATATTCCTTTGACTTTGGATTGATTTGAGACCTCATTAGAACCTTTAAATTTGATTGTTAGTACTTTGGATTCCTAGGATGAGTCTAAGTGAATCCAAATGGAATTAGTTTGAGCTCAAATGCCTAAGCTTGATCCTTTAAAATTTAATTTCATGTAAATTGGGTTAGGTGTGATCAATTAGCATTGAATACTTATTATTTACCTTTTGTATTAATGATAAGCTATGAAAATCAATCCTAAAGTGATTTATGAGTCAAACAAACTCATTTGAATTAGGGTTAGGTTCAAATGCCTTAAGTTGATTCACTTGGATATCTTTTCTTTTAACTTAATTTAATTTATTCTATTTAACTGATTGATTTTAGATTTAAGTTTTAATTGTGTTTGTTTAATTATTTATGATATTTCTAATTGATGATTTTTATTTGACTTTGGCTTGATTTTGATTTTTTGTTTCAACTTGACCTTATTAGATTTAAATGTTTGAGTTGAATTTAATTGAGTCAAATTATCAACTTAACTCAATTAAAGCATGTCTAGACTCTAATCATAATTACTCATGCTCATTTAATGATTATAAGTCCTTAGAATCATTTAATTTGATCAAATTTTGATGAATTGACCTTTGACTTGGTGGGGCCCAGTTAGGTCAATCTTGGGACAAATTACATGAATGGCCATCTTGAACCTTGTTTAGATTTATTTTTAGGTCCATTTATATTCATGCATTGATTTTATGCTTTTTATTTGATTTTATTTCAGTTTACTTTAATTATATTTGAATTTCTTTAGCTTTAGATAATTTTAAGCATAGGTTAAATGGCTTGACCACTCCAATTACCTTGGTTTAAGTTTAAACAAATTTTAGATTTTAATTAAAATCCATTTAATTTAATCATTTGTTTAAATTTAAGTTCAGTTTGCATTCATCTAATCCAATTGGGTTAGGTCAATAAAAACATCATAGATTTCATATATATATATATATATATATATATATATATATATATATATATATATATATATATATATATATATATATATATATATATATATATATATATATATATATATATCTCTCTCTCTCTCTCTCTCTCTCTCTCTCTCTCCTTATTTGCTATTACATTCTAAACTTGCAGCCCAACAAAAAATAAATCAAACACATTGACTTGTAATGGTAGCAAGCAACCACCACTTTTGCTTGCACCTCTAGTAACTCTATGCAAAACTCTATATATAACAACTATACCTTATCCATCAAGGATGAACTAACTCTATATATAGCAACCACCACTTTTTCGTGCACCACTTTTGTCTTGGTTGCATACTTTCTAATTTGACTATTATTTTGGCAAAGTTAGCTTCCAAAGGTTCAGCTCTCCAAATGGAACACTTCTTATTTATTTGCCCTTAACTTTGCTATAAGACTAGTGGAAATGGACTATTTATTGGCTTTTACACTTGCTTGTAGGATGGAAGAAGATTTGAACTCGCACTAGTGATAGGGGTATCAAAAAAGCTCATTATTTGCAAACAACTTGTGTTCGGCTCGCTCATTAACTAAGCGGGACGAACATGAATAAATATATTTCAAGCTCGATTTATAAATGAGCCAAACATGAATGACCCTTCGTTCGTTCAATCATGTTCAAATTGATTTAGCTCAAAATAAAAAAATTATATACTATTATATATATATAAATGTTAAAGGGTTAAGGGTTTGTAATAAGCTACAAAGGTTGTGACAACTATAATTGAAAAGCGGAAATTTTTTTGACATTGCTCACGTCTTCTTGTGAATGTTTTTACATCCTTCTTTAGTGTGAGTGTTGACCTCATTTTTAGAATGAGCTCTCAACCCCTCCATCTTAGACATAGGACTTCTCTTAGACTTTAAGAGTTCCTTAGTCTTAAGAAATATCTAGTGATTAGGTGGACACTCAACCTAGCCCTAGAGACTTAGAAGAGTTAGCCATAGGAATAGGTCATGCCTTAGGGGTGTTAGAAAAATTTGCCTACGCTTAGCTTGAACCATTTATCACCTTCCTTCCTTCAAGTAAAACACCAAATAAATCTTATTTAATTTTCTCCAAACTCAAATCAACTCCATGTGATTGCCATGATTGAAACCCATGAATGAAATTCCTAAGTCCAAATCGTTCCTAAATAGTTAATCTTCTTTTAATGGACTTAGCTTAAATCATGATCAAATCAATTCAAATCCTTGAGATTTTCTCATAATTCATTTATATTCTCATTTATATTCACATATATAAATGAAATAATAATTCAAATCAATCAAACTAAATTAAGAAATTCAAATCCCTACTCCAAAATTTCCTAAGTCCTTTAAATTCCTTTTAATGGACTTAGCCTAAATCATGATCAAATCACTTAAAATCCTTGAAATTTTCTCATGATCCATTTATATTATCATTTATATTCACATATATAAATTCAAATAATCAAAACCAATTCCAAAAATCAAACTCAAATCCATTCAAAATCCAACCTAAGCCCTTCAAGTCAAAATCTTGAACTTAGCCAAATGAACTTCAAATCAAGCCAAACTCTTGATTTTCTTTCATGATTCAATCAAACCTACAATCATGAATCCATATATAAATAAAAAATTCAATCACCAAATCAAAAATCAATTCAAAAATAAAACCCCAAATCCTTTCATGTTCTTCCTTTGAATATGAAATTGTCAAATGAATCAAAACCTATTTTACTTCGAACCACTTGCAAATGAATTTATATTTCAATCATAAGTCTATATACTAGTTCAATCAAACTCAAATCAAGCTTTGACCAAGCCATTTGACCAACTTAGGCTCACTTGACCCAAAGTGACCTAAAGTACCCTCATGAGCTAAATTCTAATCCTAACCAAATTGGATTGAATCAAACTCTCCTATGCCTTTCATCATGATCAACAATCATCATGGGATGATCAATCAATTAAATTGGGTCAAACCAAGTCAAACCTAAGGGTTGACCAAGTCTACACTTAGCCAAAATGAAACCTAACATAGCCAAAATCCACCATAGGCCAAATTGATTGAAACCATTAATCTAAGTTCATTCATGACCTATGTTTGAACTTGACTAAGTCAACATTTGAGCTTAACCTAACCCAATTGGCCACTTGATCGAAGTTGACCCAATTTGTCCAAAAAAGTCAAAATGTGTCAAAACTTGATCTAAGCCAAATTGATTCAAATTAATGGGTCAAGTTCATTCCAAATCACTTGTTGAACTTGACCAAAGCCTCAATTGGCCAACTAGACCTAACCTAGCCCAATTGACCTTGAACCCAACTTGACCTAAAGGGGTAATGTTGAACCAAATTCAAACTTAACCAAAATTGATTGGAAATAAAGATACCAATCACTTCATATGATTAACCAAACCTAAACCTACCCATGACCTAGTTCAAATAGGTTAAATGGGTCAAATTTGTCAACTTGACCCTTTTGACCTAAATGAAGTCATATGAGCCAAACTCAAAACTAAACCAAATTGAATCAAACCAAGGCCACCAAAACATTTCAAATGGTCATATGAACTTATCCCAACCCTTGGTTTAACCCAATCTGAACATATGGTTAACTTGACCCAAGTTGACCCATCTAAATGGGTCAACATGAGCTAAACCATATCAAATGAACTCCAAATCCAATGAAACTTGGCCAAACCTATTTTATCAATATACCCAACATATTCAAATTCAAAAATCAACTAAATGACCATTTTACCTCTAGGTCATAGAATAAAATTTGGTCAAATCCATGAGGAATTTGGTCAAGCCCTCTTCATATCAACTTGATACCTTCCTAATACGTCAAGTGAACCTATGGAGGGTGGTGCACCCAACTCAATGGGTTTGGGTTAGCCCAAATGGACCCAAGGCCAAAATCGACCCCATAGCTCAAATTGGCCAAATTGAAAACCTCACTCCACTTGATTTGATGCATATGGGAGGTTTCCAATCCACTCCTAAGCTCAAATAGACCATGTGCCAACTTCAAACATCCCAAACAATCCTTTCCATATGGTCAATTGCATCAAAATGACAAATCATGCTTCAACCGTCATATTTCCATAGGGGGAGAAATACTCCCTCTAATTCAATTCAATTTACACATCCTCATTATTCATTGAGTAAGGGAGAGTGTTAGGAGCCATCAAAGAGCAATCCTAAGCTTCCTAGAGGGATTTGAGAAGTGCCATTCATAGTTTTCATCCTTTGAAAATAGGGGAGCTCCACATAATTCCTAACTTCCTACACACTACAATCCAATCCAATTGCCTTTGCACACTTCCTCAGAGGACCAAATCGAGATTGCCTAAGCTCTCCATTAAGTTCCCAAGGCAAGGAGAAGTTCAATTCGATCAATGCTGTAAGCTAGAGCAAGGCAAGTTGGTCCATAGAGCAAACTACCCAAACTCATGAGCTAATTCTCTCACCACAGCTTTGCCTCAACCAGACGAAGCTCCTCCAAGGGAATCAAGTGTCGGTGATCACCTCCGGTAAGGTATGCCATTTTTTGACCACTAGACTTAAGGGGTGTTGGTCTTTTGTAAAAGAAAGTGTCATGGCATGAAAATTCAACCGTTGGATAGGATTTCCATTACTCTATGATGGTGTGTTCAAAATTTTATCCTAATCTGAGCTCAATCGACTCAGATCAAGGCTTGGATTATGGACAATTCCTATGATCCTCAAGGAAGAACAAGGTTAATCCTGGCCATCCATCCACGCATTTTATATTCGATTTATCCTTTTAAAAACCACAGGATGATTCCTGGTTTGATCCTTGATCGAATGGCAGGTATCAAACCGCATCCCACCGCCACGTGCCTACCGTGATGCAACATTTAAGTGGCTTCTCCCCGTGCGACCGGTGTAAAGCACGCCAACCGTCATCTTCGAGTGTCGAGCTATGAGGTTAAGGGATTTTTTTAGGTTTTAATTAATTCTAATTAATCCTCTAAGCTTTAGAAATTCACATCTCCTTAAATAAAAATAAAAAAAATATGAGGTAAATTTCTACTGAAAGATAATTCAATTTAGAATATTCTAAAATTGATTTTAATGGATTTTGAATTATATCATTCTTTGATTTTGCCTTTTATTGGAAATATTAATTTTCTAATTACTCTTTAATTAATTCTCTGATTAATCTCAAACTTCTTGAGTATGTTTTAGGGGAAGACGTCTGTCTCCCCTAGTTTTCTTGGAATTATTGAATGCTTAATTGGGGGAATTGCAAATGAATTTCCTAATTACCCTCCTTATGTAATTAAGGATAATTAAGGGTTTGATTAGTGTTTTAATTTTTATTAATATTGATTAAGATTTGATCCAGTGAATAGGAGGCTTAGGGAATAATTTTGGGGTATTTCCCCTAAGCTATTCCCTAAACTCCCTTTTCTTTCCTTAATCCTCTCTTAAATAAGGATTAATTTATAAATTATCCTCTTAATTAATTTCTAAATTTCTAAAACTTTTCAAAACTTAATTAATCTACTTTGGATAGATGCCTAGGTGTTTAAGAGCCTAAGTTCGATTAAGGAAATCAAAACACCACTCATATATGTGAGGGGTGTTTTGAAATTACTTAAGTTAAACCCCTTAGCTTAATTAACCATTAATTATTAGCCAAATTATGTTAGGCCCTTTTCTTCCTAGGTGCATTGCAAATTTAAATTCCTTGTGAGGTTTTATGTCATCTCATTGGCTCATAATTATTTGGTTAACTATGCTAAGGTGGTGTAGGTAGGGGTAAATTAACTTATTTAATTCATACCTTAACCTAATCAAAATATAAAATGAATCTAGTCATCTAAAATTAAACAAAAATATCAAACACATGTGGGAATGGGTTAGGAACAACAAACTCAACTCACATTTTCAAAATTAAATTAAACTCAAGATCAAACAAAAATCATATTAAATGAACTTTGATTTACTTTAAGCTTTCTTATTTCATAAGATTATCTTTAGGATTTAATTAAAGTGAATGTGTTTACATTCTTTCATTACTTTAGTTCTTTCCCCCAACATGCTAAATATGTGTCATGTGGTTTCATGCATTCATACTTTTCAAATTTAAAATGAAAATGTTTACTTTATGTCAAATTTGCATGTGTTGGCTAAAGTAAGAATATGAATGGCTATTATCACTATTAAATTCAAATTATTTTCAAAATATATAAATCAATTATCAAAACTGAAAGTGTGTTACTTATATTTGAATTATAAGCTTTCGTGTGAGTAAGAGATAAGGTTGTGCTTAGTATAGGTTTTCCTTCTCTTCTCTTTTAGTATAATTCTGAATAGGATTTGGTAAGATGTATGGTTCATTTGAAAAGAGCCTAACACTTGCCTAATTCTATATCCTATTCATTCCTATACTATCACTTGAGAAAAATACTTATGCTTGCGCATATAAATTGCATAAATAAAATGAATCAACTAATACAAATCTTTGCATTCTTTCTTTTCCATTCATTTCTTTTGTACACATGTTTGTATTTAAGGAAAGTGGTATATTAGTCTTGTACCTTACACCTCTGATTAACAATGGTGCTGTATCACTTATACCTTTCTTACTTTCATGTGTGCATGTGAAAATTGGATAAGAAATCCCTTTTCTACTTAATAAAAATCATGCATCATGAACTTAAAATTTCCTTAAATGAATTACTTAGCGTGCATCATAAAGTGTGTTAAACATTCTCATTTGTGTGTATATATATGCTTAGGACTCATTCATATGCATGTTATACATGTTCAGAAAGAAATGAAGTGATGTATATTTTATGAATTTGGTTCATTTTATTTAATCTTAAAATGCCTTTCATTTTGAATAGGTTTGTTAGAATTCATCTAAACTTAGGATTAATTAAACACTTAATCAAAAAATTCATTACACAAAACTAAAATGTGAATCCACTTTAGAAATTACTTAGGTTAGGGAAGGAAAGAGAAGTTCTCTTCTCTTTCCCTCTCTTTATAACTTAGTAATTAATTGTAGGATTCACGTGAACCTAATCAAAATATGAAATAAAATCAAACCAAAAAAATTAAATCACTTAAATGAAACCCTCCTCTAGGTTGAACATGCTTCACACTTAGAAATTATAACTTAAAGCCATAGCTAAGCATACCACACAAACCTCTAAAGCACACACATTAGGCTAAGTCACCACTTCTAGCTTTAGATTAGGGCAGTGCATGGTTTGATGCTTACATTTATTTTGTGATATATGTTTTAGACTGAATGTTAGGATGTATGTGCGTAGAATGAATGGTAGGATGGTTTTAGTCTAACCATTATTTTCTGCAAGGGATTGTGCTTAAGGGGCGCTGTAATAAATAAAAATATAAATACTTTTACTGTGTAGGTGTTTATACCCCTAAGCATAATCCAATAGTCCAGGTGGACTTAGTCACCAATGTGTGGGGTGATAAGTCCAATATATATGCTTGGGATTTGGTGGTTTGTTTAGCTAACTTTTATTTTGTAGGTGTTAGCTAGATTTCCTTTTCCTTTTCATGTAAATTTGTGTAATTAGGATTTTGGAATGATTGTTATGGGGATTAGGATGAGCATTGGTCATAAGATCCCATCTTATGCATCATGTGAAGCCTTGGAGTATCCACTTTCCAACTAATCCAAAAGAAAGGTAGTCAAGAATAAAGAAGAAATGAAGCTTAAAGACTCCCTTAACAATGAATTCCTTACTTAATTGTATTTAATTCACTTATAATCTGGGTTGTATAAGGGTATAGTTCAGCTACCCAATTATTTTTTAGGTTTGTACGGTGGTGCCTGACCACACTCAGCCTCTTATTCTTTTAGCAACTAGCTTTATAAATTGATTGATGATTTGTTTAGCTTGTGCATTAAGTGGCATGTTTTTCTAGTTTCTTTCTTGCTTTATGTATGGCCTAGATGTGGATTAGGCTCTTAGGAGAAAAATAAATCTTTTACCAAATCTAACAATTCAAAACTAAAAATAAATAACTCATAACCTCACTTAAAGCTTAGGTTTAGAATCAAGATAAAAGAATTAACAACCCCTTAGCTAGATGAGTAATCTTTTATAACATCATGCATAAATGCATCTTATTTCACTCTTGATTGGAGGGCTTCCACCTTTACCAGAGAAACTTGGCTTGACCTTTGAGAGCCATGGTGGAAACACACCTCCTCCCTTCTCGCTAATTTTGGCCAATAACTTTATTTCTCATGCATTATGCATATGAATCCTATTAGCCCGAGTCAAAATAATTATCCAAAAATGAAAATAAAATGAAATATGAATTACATTAGATTTAGGTCATTTGAAGCATGTACCTACATGATCTAGTCTCTTTAGGGAGTGAGTTTAAATACTTAGTGTCTTTCTAAATAAATAACAGCCTAGCTATCTTGCATAGGCATACGACTTGCCTACATGAATTTAAAATCGTAGGAGGAATTAGTAGGCCACCCCGTGAGATTGTAAGTCCAAGCAGTCGAGTGGTTTGCCCTCTCTTGTGGAGGCAAACCAAATACCCATTTTTACCTTAGATTTAGGCAGTGCTTTCAGCTCTTGCCAAAGCTCCCTAGATTTAAGTTCTGAGGTTGCTTCTCCCCTTTGTGGGCCATAAGCATAATTTCTCACCTCTTAGGCATTTCTATAATCTTGTGTTATGGAATCATAAGTCCTAAATTTTTAATAAAAAATTCAACTCAAATAAGCTAAATCAATTTCAAATATATAAAGCCCAATCATAGGATAGTTTGAGATGCTTGCTATGTTTCCTAGCATCGTGGGCATCTCCTACTTATGTTTCTTTTAGCTTCGATAATAACTCCATCTCTTTGATTAATCTCATTTGATCTTCAAAAATGAACCAATCGATTGATTGTCCTTTCTTATTAAAATCTTTGAAGACAACAATCATTTATCTTAATCGAGAGTATTCCTAAGGGATCCCATACCTTAGGGTGTAATTAACTATGGGGGCTTGCCCCAGTAGGGAACTTAATGAACCCAATTTATAATAAACCCTACTTTATTTTTTCATGTAAAGTAGGGGAAGAATCTCTGGTTCATATGTAGACCCATTATTCTTAGGAGTCCTTATTGAGGTAATTAGGTCCATTAAAGGGTAGTGACTTCTATCTCCCCAGATAGTATACTATTCTTTGATGATGTACCAAATCACCTGAATAAGCACATCTATGGATCTATGTGGCATCCCAAAAAGATGAATTTTTATATTATTGCTCTTCACCATAGATGAAGGCGACTATATAGAAAATTTTCACCACAAATATTTTTGACGACTCTGCCAGGGATGGTTCCTCTCTCCATCTTTGGTAAATGATCATTGTCTTTGAGTATCGATAATGGGTTTGTACTTTGGTATGAATTCGAGACTATCTTTCTTTCCATTGGCACTTAGCTTATTTTATTCTTAAGTTGAGTTAGCCAACATCTTTAGGTTTTAGGACCTCACTCCGTGTTAGTCTTAAAACCCCCGTTGGGTTCTTCGATGGGTAAAAAATAAAAAGATCTAAATAAAAAGAAAATATTTAAAGACTTCCTCCTTATCATTTTTATGATAAGGAAAGGTTCATTTTGAAATAATAAAGATAAAATAAATTTTCCATAAGAAATTTGCTTTTCAAAAAGCACCCTTTCCAAAAATGCATATAAAAAAATATTTTTCACAAATTTTATCACTCTCATTTAACAATTCTTATAACTGTTACATTGAGGAATTTTCAAAAATAAAACTAAATTGTTTTTCCAAAAGCACAAATGAACACATTCCTTCAATTCATTTTGATGAAGATTTCATTTTCAAAACAAAATGAACAATCATCTTTCCAAAAATTAAAATCAAAATTAAAAACAAAATTTTCAAAAAGCACACATGAACCTTTCCTTTCAATATACCCACACCTATTGAATAGAAGTTCATTTTCAAACAAAAATTAAACTTTCCAAAAGCACAAATGAACACCTTCCTTCAATTCATTTTGAAGAACATTTCATTTTCAAAATAAAATGAACAATCCTCTTTCCAAAAATCAAAATCAAAATCAAAAATAAAGTTTTCAAAAAGCACACATGAACCTTTCCATTCAATACACTCACACTTATTGAATGGAAGTTTCATTTCCAAATAAAATTAAAATTTTCAAAAGCACATATGAACATCTTCATTTAATATACCTAAATTTATTGAATGAAGATTTCATTAGCAAATAAAAATAACATCATTTGGAAATCCCACTTAAAATATCCCACATATGATTAAGCTGGAATCCCCTCTTTTAAAAAAGTAATAATCACCTATAAAGTAAAATTTTCACATTTCAAAAATAAGATTGATTCCCATTCCTACATACCTAAATTTTTTGAATGGAATTACTCTTTTGAAAAATTAAAACTTAACAATCATTTTCTCAAAATTCAAACACATTTGGAACTTCATTTAGCATACTCAAATTTGTTAAGTGAAGTCTCCAAATCCAAAATCAAAAATTTTCAAACACATTTGGAACTTCATTTAGCATACCCAAATTTGCTAAGTGAAGTTTCCAAATTCAAAAATCAAAAATTTTCAAACACATTTTGAAACTTCATTTAGCATACTCAAATTTGCTAAGTGAAGTCTCCAAATTCAAAATAAAAAAAAATATGCGAACACATTTGGAATTTCATTTAGCATACCTAAATTTGCTAAGTGAAGTCTCCAAATACAAAATCAAAAATATTCAAACACATTTGGAACTTCATTTATCATACTGAAATTTTCTAAGTGAAGTCTCCAAATTCAAAATCCAAAATTTTCAAACATATTTTTGGAACTTCATTTAGCATAATCAAATTTGCTAAGTGAAGTCTCCAAATCCAAAATCAAAAATTTTCAAACACATTTTGGAACTTCATCTAGCATACTTAAATTTGCTAAGTGAAGTTTCCAAATCAAAACACAAAATCTTTAAACACATTTGAAACTTCATTTAGCATACTCAAATTTGCTAAGTAAAGTCTCCAAACAAAAAATCAAAAATTTTCAAAACACATTTTGTAACTTCATTTATCATACTCAAAATTTTACGCGAAGTCTCCAAATTCAAAACCAAAAATTTCTCAAGCACCTTTGGAACTTCATTCTTTAGCATACCAAATTTTCTAAAGAGATGTTTCCATTTTCAAAACCAAACTAAATCAAAATTTTGAACACATCTTTTGGGATTTCATTTAGCATACCCAAATGTGCTAAGTGAAATTTCCATTTCACAAAATTAAGTGGAACTTCATTTTTAGCATACCATATTTGCTAAAGTAAAGTCTCCACTTTCAATCAAAAAAACAAATCAAAACAAAAAATGAAACACATTAGGATTTCCTTAGCATATCCAAATTTGCTAAGGATCCTACCCTTTCAAAAAAAAAAAATAAAAAATAAAATAAAATAGCCAAAAATAAAATTAAACACTTAGGATTTTCTTAGCATACCCAAATTTGCTAAGAATCCTATTTTTGAAAGTCAAACAAAACACACTTGGGTTCTCCATTTAGAATAATTAAATTTGCTAATTGGGAATTCCAAATTTCCAAAATCAAACAACAATTCACAAAAAGAAATAACTATTTTCAAAGCACTTCACTTAGCATACCCAAATTTGTTAAGTAAAATTCCAAAATCATCAATAAAAAAAAGTCAATTGACCATTACTTTAACATACCCAAATTTGTTAAAGGAAATGGTGTTCAAATAAAAAAAAATCTAAATTCAAACAAACATGAACCTATGGAAGCATCCTTCTCAAAATATTTGAATCCATCTTCAGACATACCTAAATTTGTTGAAATTGGAATCATATTAAAAAATTCCTCTTTTAATCAAATGTCTAAATCTTTCTCAAATCTATTTGAACCCCACTTAACACTTCCAAGATGTTGGATGTGGGTTCAAATTTTCAATTTAAATTCAAAAAAGAAAAATCAACAATGATAGAAATTTGATCCAAGCTCATTTCCAATTGCAGATTCTCACGATTAGTTATAGTACAACCATAGTTTAGTTTTCCAGTCTTTACAGTTGATCTGAGATGGTAGGCTCCCAGAAGTTTATTTTTGCCTTCCTTCATGACATGGATTTGGCTTTAGACCAAGCCAACTTCCCCCAATTAGATCATAGATATCTTACCCACTGATGGTGGGGAGTGAGGATTACATGTGAGGGCACTCCCTCACCTCATAGGACCGGTGATCGTGACGATCATCATTGATCTACCTTCTGATTCTAACATCTCCTCATTGATGAGGAAAGCAGTGGCAGTCCCACAGGCTTTAGCAGTAGCAGTACTAGTAGTGGCAGCCTTGGTTTCAATGCGCCCCATGGTTTCTTATGTTGCCCCAATGAGGGCTAGTACCCTCTAAGGGTAAGGCTCCTCTGATCTTAGGGATTGGCTCCCCTGATCTCAAGGATTTCCTCCCCTACTTTTGAGTATGGGTCTACCTCTCACTCCTCGCATCTTATCAGGACATGGCGTAGGAATAAGAACTGTATGATCAAGCGGCATCACACTAGGATTGCCAGGGAGATGGAGGCAGCCATCCGTTCAGCTGTTGAGGAGTTCCCTATTCTGACTTCACCACTAGTTATAGCAAACCAGTTTCATCCTCTCTCTAGGTCAGATAGAGAGGATGTTAGGAGGATTTGCACATCACCTCCACCAGTGGTCCAATATCAGCCATCATTTATTAGGAGTAAGAGGTCATACGCTGGCCTTCGATCAGTCTTGCGCCAGGTAGGCGGAGCTTACAAATGTTTAGAGTCCAGAGCTCAATTTGATCTGAGATTCATCATCCGCCATAGTGTGGGAAAAAAATATTTGTTAGGAGAGGGCCAGAGAGGCCCATACATCTGCTCACATTACCAGTAGAAAGAGGTAGAGGTTCAATCACCTGTTGGCAACTTCCACACTTATTGAT
Organism: Cymbidium sinense; assembly: GCA_021442155.1. Lineage (NCBI taxonomy): Eukaryota > Viridiplantae > Streptophyta > Magnoliopsida > Asparagales > Orchidaceae > Cymbidium > Cymbidium sinense. The sequence continues at coordinate 42,220,058 of CM038231.1, read as the reverse complement.
TTTCCAGCTCAGTGTGTTACCCTCACTGACCATACTGACAACATCTTACTTACTGGGGCCAACCATCATAAGAGGATAGCTCCTATTCATAGAGAGTCAGTGGTGTCACCACCACACTGCTCTATCCCCCTCCACCATCACCAGTCCAGGTCACAGCATCTCCAGTTCCATTAAAGGCCATGAAGGCCATATCTAGGGAGAAGCGCACCCCGTTGGTGATCTGACTATGGCCGAGGGATCCTACCCCAATCTACACCACCTATTGTGGTGAGGCTAAGCTCTCTTGCTCGACCTTATGCCCTAGTGGTGGTGTAAAAGGACTGGCGACCCTGAAGCATAATGGTCATCCCTTCACCAACTCTGCTAGTTTAGTAGGACATGAAGATGGTAGCAATTATTTCAGAGATGACAGATGATAGTCCAACTGCACCAAGGATAGTGGAACCTCCTAGGAATGTCATCCCTCTCATACATAGTGGCAGTCAGGAATTTCTCTCATCTAGTGAGTATAGTCCACATAGTATTGACTCTCCAGCAGCAGGTTAAGTCCAGTGTCTCTCACTACATAATAGTGATCACACTGGTCAGCTGAAGATATTTGTACCTGCACAGATTGATCATTCTTTAGATGAGATAATGGCACATTATTTCATGAAAAAGAAGGAGATCTTAGGGTATGATTGGTCAGATGAGGAAAAAGTCAGCTTTGATCCCAATGAAGAGGACTTGTTGGGAGACTCAGTTGGAGTCTGTGTGGTTGATACCATAGGATCTCTTCTCAGGGAGCAGCAGGCCATGGAAGGTGATGAGGTTGATCAGGAAGACACCCAATCAATCAAAGACCTCGACATCTGCTGAAATAAAAAGATGATGATTGATAGGATGACACGAAGGAGGACTTGTTAGCAATAATTTAGATCTAAAATAAACCCCAGCAGTTCATCCAACCACAGCCGACATCAATCAGCCTGAGTTAGTGCATATCTTGGACCCAACAAAGACTTTACCTTCTGTTGAGCAAGGTATCACTAGCATGTATAAGAAGTTAGTGGAAAGTACCTCCATACATGAAAATGATATGAAATCCATGGTTGAGTCAGAAGTGAAGGAAGCGTTGGCTCAAGCCCAGGGAGGATCATCAGTTTTGAGGGTAGACCCTACCTAGAGGAATTTCATGCTATCTTATATCCCAAGGGTTTCATGGAATCTTCCTTCAAAAGCTTTGATGGCAGTGGAAAGCCAAGGCAGCACATAACACACTTCAGGGCCAGTTGTTACAATGCCAGTGGCAATGATGCTTTTCTTTTCTGCCTATTCGTTAGTAGCCTAACAGGGATTGCTTTTGATTGGTATGCTGAACTGCCCAATGGTTCAGTAAAGTCATTTGTTGAGTTAGAGGAACTCTTTATCAAGAGGTTTGCTAGAGCTCAACTAAGGGTCACTATAGGTGATCTAGTTGTAGCACAATAGCACCCAGGTGAGTCCCTTGTTGATTATATTCTCCGGTGGCATAACTTAAGTATAAAATGCAAGTCGTAGCTATCTGAGCAGCATGCCATTGAGATTCTATTGAAGAATATCCATGGCCCAGTCGCCTTCATGCTTAAGGGCTTCATTATTAAGACATTTAAGAAGCTAATCAATAAGACGGCTAGTCTACAAGAAGAGGCCAAATAGTTACCTTTTCAAGATCAGTTGCCTAAAGCAAAGCCACAAAAGGTCTATGAGAAGAAGCCAGATGTAGTGATAGTGGTTGATAAGGGGAAGAGCCAACTAGAGATCAGTCTGAGAGACCATGACCTCAGCAGCCTCCACCTCCTTTGCCACCACCAATGCAACCCTACCGGCCTCCATAGTAGCCTCCACAGCTAGCACCACCACCTCAGCCATACCACTAGCAGTAGTGGCATGCATACCCGGTGCCAGGTAGCTATGGTCCACCTACTCTTTTAGATAAGCTTAACAAACTTTATTTGTTTAAGAGGGAGGTAATCAAGAAAATTTTTAAGAATCTCTTAAAGAAGCCTGATTTTCAACTGCCCGAGCCTAGGAGACCAGAGAAAGTAAGCAAAAGTCATGATCCAAACTTTTGCTCCTACCACCATATGCTAGGCCATGTTTTGGAGGATTGCTTTATATTCAAGGACTAGCTTGAGCATAGCTTCAAGACCAATGCTGTAGTTATCCCAAAGGAATACCTTGTAGAACAACCATCCAGTTCCATTAGAGTAATCCTCGGGGATACATGTGATCCTTCCAAAAATAAAGAAGGTTGGGATATTTATTTATTTGAAACCTCTAAGAAGATCATCCAGAAGATCAAGAAACTTTCTTTGTAGGTGCCTGAGTTAGCTCAAACCTCCAACATCAAGAAATATTTGCAAGTTGCCAGTGCCAACTCAAGAAAAGGAGGAGCTCAGCAGCAGCAATAGCATCATGTGTCAGCCCGGGATAGCCCATTAGTGCAACCACCGATCGAGTCCAGCCTCCAGCCTACAGTTGCAGCTTCCACACTGGTGACTTCTTCTACTTCAACTAGCTCTACTTCTTCTACTAGTAGAATTCTTATATCTGCGGATAAGGGCATCAAATCCCTTACCCCACTCACCTTACTTGATTTCCACTTTGTACCTCCAAACAATTCCAAGAAATTGAAGAATAAAGCTAGTTTAAATTACATCTGTGTCACTTCTGATTGGTTATCTTCTTCTATTCCTAATGATAACTCTTTGAGTCAAAATGACTATAACAATTCTGATCTTCCTCTTTTTGATTCAAAGTTGAACTTTCCTACTCTGAATACTAGGGATTCACCTCTTAAGATAGACTTGGAATCATCCGATTTTGAGGGTCACATAGGAGAAGCTAAAGGTGAGCCTGATGTGCAGGCAGAACCTTCCATTACCCTGTCATAAGAGATCACCGAAGTCAACCTCCATAGTGGCATGTTTTTACCTCCTAGGGCAGCACCTCAAGATAGAGGGAAATAAGTCAATGGTATAGTGGATCGAGAATCCCCTCCATAGGATGCTCCACCCTTGGATATTCTTGTGGAGGACCAGTCCAAGGTAAACTACAATATCCTTTCTCATCTAAGAAAGTTGCCATCTAAGCTAAGCATATAAGATGCCCTTATCTTATCCAAAGAGATGAGGGAATCACTAATCAAGACCCTCCTTGATCCTGAAATATGCTTAACTCAGTTGACTGCTATAGGTGAGGAGGCACATTATACAAAAAAAGCTCAGGGGATCACCTTCACAGATGAAGACCTTCTTCTGGGGGGCTTGGACCACAACCATCCCCTCTACATCATAGTCGACAAGGATAGGTTTAGACTTGCCAGAGTTCTTGTGGATTGACATCTCCACACTTTGAGGAGATTGGATGATAATGAGAGGATTCAATGAATAAGGTGATAGGGCTTTAGGTTCTATAGTGTTACCTTTAGAGATAGGTGACTAGAAGGCTGAAGCTAAGTTTTACATCATTGATTCGAATACTTCATTCACTATTTTTCTTGGTAGGCCTTGGATACATTAGAATAAGATCATTCCATCCTCCCTCCATTAGTGTATCATGTTAAGAAAAGATGGGATTGAATACCATGTCAATGGAGATGAAAAGCCATTTTCAGTTAGAGAGGTTGAGATTTTTGAGGATGCGACCTACTATCTTCCTCAAAATACTCTTTCTCATGAACTTGGACAAAATTCAAATGCAAACACAAAAGAAAAATAAAATGAAGCAAAAGAAAAGATAAAAGAAAAATGAAAATAAAAATGAAAGTCCAAGTAAATAAGAAAGGAGAAATGAGAAAGAAATAGATCCGCATATCACATTCCACCCACAGTTCATTCTGTCATATGGACATGTGGGTAGGATGGCTCAACCTCTGCTAGGCAGGGGCAGAGATAGAAACAGAGGCAGTTCTAGAGGTGGAAGACCCCCTAGTTGGCCATCAACAAATAGAGTTTATGTTCTAGTTCTTAGGAGTAAACATACTATTCACATAGACTTAGACTATAGCTCAAAGGAAGAGTCTAATGTGATTAGTATACCAGCTAACCTCTCTCAGCGGGTTCCATTGGAGGTGACTTTTGATCAGACAGAGATGAAGACTAGGCCTCCAGACAAAGCAAAGTATTCAAATTAGGTTTATGTAAACCTATTAAGCAATAGCTGGGAACCTTAGCTCTATCCTCACTTACATCTCAAAAAGTTGAAGGTTTGGTAGTTAAGGAAGTCCCTAAGTCTTGCAATGACATGAAACATAAGAGATTCTTTTTGGGATCATCATCCTCATGTCCTGAAGTTGATGTAGAGCTTGAGGAAGATTCATTTAAGGAATTAATGAAATTACCATTTGACTTTTACTCACCTTGTGTTCATAATCTTACACAGAATGGTTTAGTTCCTCATACATGGTCTAGCATAGGTCAGAGTACTTTGAGAAACTATGGAGTAATATAGGCAGGGAAGCACAATCAAGAGCAGGACTAGGATTCGGTATAGTGGGTCCAGTCGATGACGATGATTACAGCTTAGTTATTACCAATCATTTAGAGTCTGATATGTTCTTCTCACACACCCCAACTCTTATGAGAATGTTTATTTAGAAATCTCAGATGATTAAGATGATCTCCAAATCAAAGAGGCACCACCAGAATTTGAAGAGGAGATTTATTCAATAATTGACAAGCTTAAAGAAAATAATCTTGGGATAGAAGAAAATCCACCCCCGACATACATCAGTTCATTATTGAATGAAGAAAAAACTAATGACTTAGTTAGGCTATTAACTGAGTTTAAAGACTACCTCAAAAGGAGTTATGAAGAGATGTTTGGATTATCTCCTGACATGACTGTCCACAAACTAGCAATAGGCCCTAACGCTACCCTATTAAGCAAGCTCCTAGATGCATGCGCTTAAAAATTAAAGAACAAGTCATTTCTAAAGTCAAGAAATTGATCAATTTCATTAGGGAAGAAAAATATCCTACCTGGTTAGCTAGTGTCATCCCAGTTAAGAAGAAGAATAGCCAAATTTGTATATGCGTCAATTTTAGGGACTTAAATAAGGCATGTCCTAAGGATGAGTTTCCTCTTCCTATACTAGAATTAATGGTGGACATTACCTCATCTCATACTAGCTTTCCTTTCATGAATGGATCATCTAGTTACAACCAAATCAAGATGTCTCCTGAAGATGAAAGAAACACTACTTTTTGAACCCCGATCAAAATTTTCTATTATAGGGTCATGCCTTTCAGCCTTAAATATGCTGGTGCTACATTCCAATGGGCCATGACACAGATCTTCAATGAACTCATCCATCATCAGGTTGAGTGCTATGTTGATGATCTAGAAGTCAAGAGTAGAGAAAAGGAAGACCACTTATTTGACTTGAGAGTAGTTTTTGAATGGGTAAGGCAATATAACCTAAAAATGAATCCCCTGAAGTGTGCATTTGGAGTATCTTCAAGAAAATTCATTGGGTTTGTTGTTCGACACCGGGGAATATAAATAGATCCTAAAAAGATTAAAGCTATCTTAGAAATGCCACCTTCTAAGAGTTTAACTCAACTCGAATCCTTTCAAGGATGCTTAGTGTATCTAAGTTGCTTTATCTCCAACCTATCAGGGAGTTCCATGCCATTTTTAGCACTTATCAAAAAGGATGCCAAGTTCAAATGGGATGACCAGTGTCAGCATGCCTTCAAAGACATCAGGCAATATTTGGTGAAGCTACCAGTTTTAGCAGCCCCTATCCCAAGCAGGCCACTCATCCTCTGTACTGCTGCATTGGATGACTCTCTTAGCGCTCTGTTGGCCCAAGCCAATGAAGAAGGAAAGAAGATTGCTCTTTACTACCTCAGTCGTCATCTGATTCCTGCTGATGTGAACTATCCACCTATTGAGAAACATTGTCTAGCTTTGATCTTTGCTTACCAAAAGCTACGACATTATATGCTTTCTCATAAGGTGAACTTGATCTCCAGAACAAATCCACTATAGTACCTCATGACATGGCCAATGCTATCCGAACGTTTGGCTTGTTGGTCAATGATTCTCTCATAGTTCGATATCACATTCATACCCCTCAATGTGGTAAAAGGACATGCACTAGTTGATTTCTTAGCAACACACCCACTTCCTGTTGATTCTCCGCTTAGTGACGATCTCCCTGATGAACAAATCATGAACTTAGGGAGGCCGGTAACCATCGATGGGAGATGTATTTTGATGGTGCAACTTTTTTTCACAAAGGGGAAGCACCACGATCTATTCTCCTAGGAAAGGAGGGGGTAGGAATAGTTCTTCTAACTCTAGACTGTGATGTGATGAGATTCTCATACTATCTTTCCAACTCCTGCACCAACAACGAAGCTGAGTATGAGGCTTTGATTGCCGATCTGGAGTTAGCCATCATAATCAGTGTCAAGAGCACCAACATCTTTGGGGATTCTCAGTTGGTCATCAACCAGATTGGCGGGTCCTTCTAGGTCCCCAAACCCAAGCATCATTATCACTACTAGTATACCATGAAGCTGTTGGTCCAAATTCTCAGAGTCACCATCTACAAGGTTTCCCGAATAGAGAATGCAGTAGTAGATGCTTTGGTCAAACTTTCCAAAGATTTGGCATGTCCGGAAGATGAGTCCATTTCAATAAGGGTCTAAAATAGGCAAGTCCTATCCCTTATTGATGTTGAACTCATCGAGAGACTTTCTCTTGAAGGGGAGGTTGTTGTTGCCAAAATGGAAAAGGAGCTAGATTGGAGGCAACCATTCATAGATTATTTGAACACTAGCAAACTACCTCAAGAAAAGTCACAAGCCCATCAGGTGAAATAGAGAGCTCTCTTCTATGCTCTCGTTGATTGCACTCTATACCGACGATCCTTTGACAAAATGTGGTTACTTTATTTGGAAAAACATGAAGCTTGTGGCATTGTAACCAAGGTACACTTAGGTCTATGTGAAACACATCAATCTAGTTTGAAGATGAAGATGAAGATCAAGCAACTTGGATACTACTGGTCTTCAATGATTACAGATTATATGGATGTAGCTAAGAGATGCCATCAGTGTCAGGTACACAGTGTGGTCCTCCACCAACCATCCAACATTCTACACCCTACATTGACCTCATGGCCATTCAAGTGTTGGGGTACTGACATTATGGGTCTGATCGATCCTCCTTCTTCCAAGGGGCATATATTCATCTTAGCTACCACCGACTACTTTTTCAAGTGGGCGGAAGCCATCCCACTCAGAGATGTCACAACTCAACATTTTCTTTAATTTTTTGGGAAGCATATCGTATATAGGTTTGGGGTGCCTCGATGAATTATATTCGATAATGGTATTGCAGTTAAAAGCACAAATATCAACAGCTTCGCTAGATTACATGGTATAGATTAGAGATACTCCACCATCTACTACCCTAGAGCAAATGGCTTAGCGGAAGCATTTAACAAAACTCTCATCCAGATATTGAAAAAGACTCTTGATGACAATAAATGATATTGAAATGAGTAGTTGGTTGAAGCCTTGTGGGCCTACTACACCACATACCAAACTCCAGCTCAATCTACTCTATTTTTCTTAGTGTATGTGTCTGAAGCCATTCTACATTTAGAAGTTCAACTCCTGCCACTAAGGATAGCATTGGGTAGGTAACATAGAAGCCCGAGAATACAAAGTTGTGTAGAAGTGCTCAAAGGTTTGGAGGAGAGTCAGCTGCAACCTTAAGTTATACAAGGCCAAAATGATTCAAGCTCACAATAAGCTGGTCCGCCCTAGGTCTTTTCGAGTAGGAGAACTTGTGTTAGTCCTAAGGAGACCAATTGCTTGCCATCAAAAGATGGGAGGCAAGTTTAACCCCACTTGGGAAGGCCCCTATGTCATAGAGAAGGCCTACTAAGTAGGATCTTATTAGCTTATTGATTGTAAAGGGGAATACCCGATGCATCCAATTAATGAGCTCTATCCAAAGAAATATTACACATGAAATAAATCATGTTTGAAAATAATTATTAATAAAAAGAACAAAAATATAATTCCATTCATCAAATCTTCTCTTCTTTTGAAGCATTGTTTGCTTATCTTGTGAATCCACCGTGGCATGTTTAGGGTTGGTGTACGAGTCCCCCAGTGGCATCCTATCCCTCTTTCTCAACACAAACATAATCTCTCGATGATATTATAATAGGTGTAAGAGAACCTGAGAGGTATCCTATTTTGATTAGCACAACTAAGTTAAGTGTAAGAGAATCCAAGTGGCATCCTTTCTTAGTGAGAATTTCCAATTGCCATCTGTGGCATCGTTTCATCAAAATCCCTTAGTGTATTTAAGGTAGGTGTAAGAGTCCCCTAGAGGCATCCTATTCCTATTAACATATGCACAAAAAAAACACAAATCATTTATCTTGAGCTATTTTGATGTGGGAACAAGCCCCTGTGGCACTCACTCATTAGCTGCTCTAGGTCGGGTCTACATGCTACCTCACTAGTATGCCACCTCAGTGGTCACTTGTTTGGAAGATGTGAGTCCTCATGCATTCTTCCTAACTTGACCATTGCAAACCAACGAGTGCCTTATTAGTATGGTAGTCTTCACTGCTCAGCCAGTAAGCTACCTCGTGATGACTTTGCTTAAGAAGATGTGAGTCCTCATGCTTTTTTCTTGAACTAGCCATCATGCTTTAACTAAGTTGAGTATATCTGAGGTTTAGGATAAGTCCCCCAGAGGCTCCTTTCCTCTTGACTAGGTTGGAGTCGATATAAGTCCTCTTGTGGCATTCACTTAGTAGTCGCCCTAGGTCAGATAACACCTGTCGAGCTGAAGATAAACTATCCTAACAATCAGTTCTGCTAAAAAGGATGTGAGTCCCCTAGCTTTCTTCTTAGGCTGATTATTGCAAACTGACAAGCACCTTAGGTTGGTTGATGTTCTCCATTCTGATAGCAACACACCTGGTGGATACACCACTCTTGGCTGATATGAGTCTCTGTGCTTTCTCCTTGAGTTGGCCATCAAATACCTATTGGATATATGATAAGCCATGTGATCTTCTCTATGGTTTTGGATTAAGCCCTTAACAACCCCACCCCCCGCAGGCACTCTATTTGGATCACATCCTTTGTCACCTCGTTTAGACACTACTCGGGTTACTTTTGGATTTGATAGTTCCCCTTTCTTAGTAACCACCCCTGTGGTTGGAGAATTTATTTAGCATTTAGATTCTCCTTAGTCAAGAATAGGTGTAGTCGATATATGCTTCTTAGTTTGATCCCTTGCAAACTAATAAGATCCATAAATAAACTAAACAAAATAAACAAACAAAATTAATTTGCTTGTGGATTAGGATTTCAAGCCCCAAAAGGGCCCCTTTTCCCAAGCAGACATCCTATCTTTAGGGCAGTGCCAGCAGAACTACCTATAGGAATTGTCTGACTACCTGAGTTGAGATAAGTCCCTAGGTTGGCACTCACTTTGTAGTCACCCTTAGGTCAGGTTCAATCTATTTTTCCATGAGTAGGTTACCCCGACAGTCATTCCACTTTGGAATATGTAAGACTATGATGCATTCTTTCTAGCATGATTATCGCAAACCGACAGGCAGCCCTAGGTCAGGTTTGATTTGTTGCCCAAGAAACCGATCACCCTAGTGGTCTTTTGTAGTGGAAGATGTGAGTCCCTGAGCTTTCTTCCCATGAATTGATCATTGCAAACTAAAAGACACTCCTTTGGTCGGATATTTCTCTCATCGGCCGAGAAGCTACTCCCTTTGGTTCAGTAAATTTGATATAGGTCTAGGCTAATATAAGCTCCTTCTTAGTTTAATCCATCAAACCAATGTGATCCATCAAAACAAATCTAAAAATGAAATTAATCTTTGACTATCCTTGAGTTGATTTAAGTTTCCCGACGACATTCACTCAATAGTCAGCCCTAGGTCAGGTTTAATTTGTTCCTTTAGTTGTTTTGATCTAATGATGGATGTTTCCAAAAGTCTCCTTGTTCTACTTTTTTAACCAATGAGTAACATTCTTATGAAGGATCCAAAGGTGAAGCAGAGGGTTGATGAGTTTAGCACCCTGCCAAAGTCTAGTAATACATTGGATAAAGTCTAGGTGGGAAGTTCACATGTTGAGGAATATAAGAGGGTTGTGTTTTGGTCTAAAGGTGAAGTTGAAGCTAACCAATAAAAGAGAGTGATTTGAAGCAATTCTAGCAAGATGATGAACTTTTAAATTATAGAATAATGAGTGTAATTCAGGGTTGGTGATGACTCTATCCAATCTTTCCCAAGATCTCCTTCCTTTCTATGTGAAAGGTTTGTCTTTAAAGCCATCATCAAAAAGGCAAGCCTCTTCTATGCGTTCAACAAATTCTAAGATAATTGATAGGTTAGGTTTTTTACCACCCTTTTTTTAGTTGGGCTTTTTAGAGTTACTTCTAGTGGGTTTTCTAAAAGTACCTTCTTACTAATTATAGTTTCCAATATATTGATTTCTTTTAGCAAGAAGAAGTTTTAGTTTTTTTGAGTCCTTTGCACCTTTTTCTTATTCTTGAAAGTGTGCCACTCATCCATAGCTGAATTAAGAATATCATCATAGTTCAACTGATCATGAGGAGGGAGTTGGTTTTTGGTGACTTTTGCTAGTTCCTAGTATTATTCAAGTGGATGTTGTTCAAAGTTTATGTAGAGATTCAGGTGGCTTGTGCAGCAGAAATCTGTCCCTCAGAAGATATAGGAATTCTGCCATGGAATGGAGATGTTGCTACTACTTGATGTTGTTCTTCAAATTGGATAGATTCTTGTATGTTGTTTCTATTCAGAATATGGTGATTAGCTGTGATATGAATATCATGTAATTATTCAGGGTCTCTGTAGTGGATTGGTTGGGTTGTTACAGAAGTAAGTTGTCCATCAGATTGTTCAATGTTTATGCCAATGATTGAAAAAGTTGGTACTATCTATTACTATTCTTAAGCTTGGATAGAGTTTAGGTTGGGATTCTTGTCTAGGATATGGTAGTTTGCTCTGGTGTGGGGTGTTGGTATTAGGTGTTGATCAAATGGTTGTTGGATTTGAATTTTGCTAGATGCTATAGTAGAATTCTGAGAAATTACAGGTTGGGTAGAGGTTTGTTTCAATGAATGTTGAGGGATTATGGAAGCATTTGAGGAGTCATACATAGATTCAAGAGAGTTTGTTGTGAAGGTATGGGAGGGTGGTATCAATTCTTAAGTGGAGTTCTGTCTAGGTGATTGAAGCATAGGATTTTTGCGAGGTTCTGAAATGATTCTAGTAGAATTTTGAATTTTAGCAAGCTAGATGGGGTTTGGTTTCAGGGTATGATGATGGATTGTTGAAGTAGTTGTGGGATCATATCTAGTGTCAAGGTGATTTATTATAATGCTTTAAGAAGGAGTGGTTTTAGTTTCATGCTCTTTGGTTAGAAGAGATTTGTGGATTCCTTATGGCTGGTGTAGATCAGTGGGATCTAAGATGTTGTTGGGAACTAGATTATGGTAGCCGTCTTCTCTAAATGTATCAATTAGGTTGAGTAAAAGTTTAGAATCTAGTTTTCTTCTATCAGTATCTCCTTTAATCATCATAATGTTGTTTTTTAATTTCATATATTTAGTGTGGTCTGTACTGCTATTTAAGACAACTTTGGATTGAGTTTGAGCTGGGTCTGAGGCTTTCTAGGTGACAGATTCCATTGGATATTTTCTTTTAAAATATTTGTTATTTTTTATTTTTGGATGGGCAATGAAGCAATGGTCCAAAGAATTTACAAACATACTTCAATTGCTGCAATACAAAGGTTTTTATTCAACCTCCACCCTTTGCCAATACCCATTGTATTATGTTCCTATCCAAATTTCTTCACTGAAAGATGATGTTATGTCCATCTACACCAATATTCTAGCAATTGAAGGCCTAGTTAGGTTGAAAGTAGAAGTGTCTAATTTAAATGGTGTTCCAAAGATTGTAGTTATGGAGTAGAGGATTTGCTTATTAAATAAGTGGAGGTTTAGGCAATTTGATTCAAATTGGAGCAATTCTAGTTTAAAGTCAAAAGAGGGAATCCATTTCAAAAATTTCACAGAAACATTATCAATATGGTAAAGCTTCTTAGAAAAATGTCTAGCATAATCTTCCTTCATATAAAGCTTGATCATTATATGCCTACCATCAAGGAGACCAACCTTCCAATTTCCAACTATTTTTAGATCATTAAAATGGTTCTTGAAAGAGTCCATTTTTAGGTTTCTATAAGTGAACTTTCCAATGAGGGTGAATTTGGAAGGTTCGACCAAGTTCCATGTTTCAGATTCAAAAAGTATAAGGGCAGCAAAGATTGAGGAAATAGGAGCAGGTTTGTGTCAGGTGGGGAGTTTTGGCTTGTGAACCACAAGCCAACACATTTGCATAGAAAGGGGAATCCATGGGAAGTAGTGGAGAAGACGCGCAAGAAAAAAAAATTGGATGAGGTAGCCTGGAAATCAGTGGAACAATAACCATTGACGGGAAGGAAACAGACCAGGGAGGGGTACCAATGCAGCTAGGTTGAGAGCCATCCATGGAGAGGAAACATACCCTAAGTCTTGACTATTTTTAATTAAATAGAAATTAACCTAAAATTACCAAATAAAATTTGGGGGATTTTGGGTTTAATAGATTCCTCTCATTGAGATAAATTCATAGTGCATTTATTTGTATTTTTTGTTGGAGTATTTTATTTTTATAAAATTTTGAAGTTCCTATTATTTTTCAACATTTATTTAATCCAAAAAAAATCTGAATTTTCTTTTTAAAATAGTCAGCACCATGTGGCACTGATGCAGTGTCACTTTACACGTGGTAGCATGAGATTATGCCACTCGAGATCCATGTGGATCCTGCATTAATATAGCGACAAGGATGTGATTTGATCCAAGCAATCCAATCAAAGATCAGATTGCTCTAAATTATCCTATGATTTCATAAAGTGAATTAATCAATTGATCAAGCTAAATCATAGTCATTCAATCAAAATAAAAGAAACAAACTCTCACAATCCATCTTCTTCATCAACAGTGGTGATCGAGCACCGTTAGCTTTTGGCAACTATTCATCGACAATCTCCATAATAAAATCATGAGATTTTTATTGCAAAATGATGAGAGTGTGATTTCAAAGGGATATATACTATTTGATTGATCCTAGGGCAAGTTTTATTTCACAAATGACAAATGATTTTGTCCATCCCTCACTGGCTAATGTTCTCGATGCTGGCTTGAGTTTCAAAAACATTTAAGTGAGACAAAGTTTTTGGAAGAAGAATTGAGCTTTTCCTCCCTCTAGATCAATGTGGAGTTGGACATCCACTATGGCTCACTAGAGTTTGGTGTTGGGAACAATTGGGGGAGCTTGGGAGGAGGGGAAAAGTGTATTTGTATTTGATTTTCACTTGGGGAGGGTGGCATAATCAAAAGGAGAAGAAAAATAGATCCCCCCCTTGCATTTTTAGGCTTGGCCAAGAGCTCTCTTACTGGATTTCAATAGAAGTTGCGGTCATAGGGATTCGCACTACAATGATGAGGCTGAAGGCGATGAGAAGGTCAAAGCATCTATTTGAATACTTAGAGTAGTTGAAATGCACACATGGAAGGAATTTTGGAGGGATTGGGAGGAGGATTAGCTTGGTTTGGCATCTTCTTCTCCATGGCATATTCCTTTGACTTTGGATTGATTTGAGACCTCATTAGAACCTTTAATTTTGATTGTTAGTACTTTGGATTCCAAGGATGAGTCTAAGTGAATCCAAATGGAATTAGTTTGAGCTCAAATGCCTAAGCTTGATCCATTAAAATTTAATTTCATTTAAGAAGGGTTATGTGTGATCAATTAGCATTGAATACTTATTATTTACCTTTTGGATTAATGATAAGCTATGTAAATCAAGCCTACAGTGATTTATGAGTCAAACAAAACACATTTGAATTAGGTTTAGGTTCAAATGCCTTAAGTTGATTCACTTGGATATCTTTTATTTTACCTTAATTTAATTTATTCTATTTAACTGATTTATTCTAGATTAATTTAATTTAATTTATGATATTTATAATTGATGATTTTTATTGGACTTTGGCTTGGTTTTAATTTTTGTTTCAACTTGACCCTATTAGATTTAAATGTTTGAGTTGAATTTAATTGAGTCAAATTATCAACTTAACTCAATTAATGCATGTATAGACTCTAATAATATTTACTCATGCTCATCTAATGATTATAAATCCTTAGAATGATTTAATTTGATCAAATTTTGATGAATTGACCTTTGAGTTGGTGGGTCCCACTTAGGTCAATCTTGGGACAAATGACATGGTTGGCCATCTTGAACCTTGTTTAGATTTATTTTTTAGGTCCATTTATATTCATGCATTGATTTCATGCTTTTTATTTGATTTAATTTTAGTTTATTTTAATTTTATTCGAATTTTTTAGGTTTAGATAATTTTAAGCATAGGTTAAATGGGCTAACCACTCCAATTACCTTGGTTTAAGTTTAATCAAATGTTAGATTTTAATTAAAATGTATTTAATTTAATCATTTGTTTAAATTTAAGTTTGGTTTGCATTCATCTAATCTAATTGGGTTAGGTCAAATCCTAAAATAATTCACTAGGTTGCCTAGTATAGTATCCTAGGTACCTAATCAAGAGATTCTTAATCTAATATTAGGTGTCCTAAATACCAAGGTTAGAGTCGATGCTAACCTCATCCAAAAATGAGGTCAATAAAAACATCTTAGATTCCATTTCTCTCTCTCTCTCTCTCTCTCTCTCTCTATCCTTATTTGCTATTACATTCTAAACTTGCAGCCCAAAAAATAAATAAATCAAACACATTGACTTGTAATGGTGGCAAGAAACCACCACTTTTGCTCGCACCTCTAGTAACTCTATACAAAACTCTATATATAGCAACTATACCTCATCCATCAAGGATGAACTAGCTCTGTACTCCAATGAGGCCACTCTTGGTTGCATACATTCTAATTTGACTATTATTTTGGCAAAGTTAGCTTCTAAAGCTTCAGCCCTCCAAATGGAACACATCTTCTTTGTTGGCCCTCAACTTTGCTATAAGGCTAGTAGAAATGGAATAATTATTGGATTTTACACTTGCTTGTTGGATGGAAGAAGATTTGAACTCGCACTAGTGAATAGGGGTATCAAAAAAGCTCATTATTCGCAAACAACTTGTATTCAGCTTGTTCGTTAACTAAGCGGGCCGAACACGAACAAATATATTTCAAACTCGATTTATAAATGTGCCAAACATGAACAACCCTTCGTTCAATCGTGTTCAAATCGATTTAGCTTGAAATAAAAAATTATATTATATTATAATATATATATATATATATATGGAAAAGGGTTAAGGGTTTGTAATAAGCTACAAAGGCTGTGACAACTATAGTTGAAAAGTGGAAAATTTTTTACATTGCTTGCATCTTCTTGTGAATGTTTCTACATCCTTATTTAGTGTCAGTGTTGACCTCATTTTTAGAATGAGCTCTCAACCCCTCCATCTTAGACATAGGGCTTCTCTTAGACTTTAAGAGTTCTTTAGTCTTAAGACACATCTAGTGATTAGGTGGACACTCAACCTAGCCCTAGAGACTTAAAAGAGTTATCCATGGGAATAGGTCATGCCTTAGGGTGTTAGAAAAATTTGCCTACCCTTAGCTTGAACCATTCCTCACCTTCCTTCCGTCAATTCAAACTCCAAATCAATCTTATTTAATTTTCTCCAAACTCAAATCAACTCCATGTGATTGAAATCCATGATTGAAACCCATGAATGAAATTCCTAAATCCAAATCTTTCCTAAGTCCTTAATCTTCTTTTAATGGATTTAGCATAAATCATGATCAAATAAGTTCAAATCTTTGAGATTTTCTCATAATTCATTTATATTCACATATATAAATGAAATATAAATTCAAATCAATTAAACCAAATTCAAAAATTCAAATCCCTACTCCAAAATTTCCTAAGTCCTTTAAATTCCTTTTAAAAGACTTAGCTTAAATCATGTTCAAATCAATTCAAATTCATGAGATTTTCTCATAACTCATTTATATATTCATTTATATTCACATATATAAATGAAATATAAATACAAGTCAATCAAATCTAAATCCAAAATTCAAACTCCAAACTCCAAAACTTTCTTAAGTCCTTAATTTCCCTCTTAAGGACTTATCCAAAATCATCTTCAAATCAATTCAAATTCATGGGATTTTCTCATAAGTCATTTATATTCTCATTTATATTCACATATATAAAAGAAAAATAAATATAAACCAACCAAATCTATATCCAAAATTGAAGCTCCAAACTCCAAACTTTCGTAAGTCCTTTAAATTCCCTTTTAATGGACTTAGCCTAAATCATGATCAAATCACTTCAAATCCTTGAAATTTTCTCATGATCTATCTATATTCTCATTTATATTCATATATATATAAATGAAATATAAATTCAAACAATCAAAACCAATTCCAAAAATCAAACTCAAATCCATTCAAAATCCAACCTAAGTCTTTCAAGTAAAAATCTTGAACTTAGCCAAATCAATTTCAAATCAAGCCAAACTCTTGATTTTCCTTCATGATTCAATCAACGCAACAATCATAAATCCATATATAAATACAAACTTCAATCACCAAATCAAAAATCAATTCAAAAATCAAACCCCAAATCCTTTCATGTTCTTCCTTTGCATATGAAATTGTCAAATGAATCAAAACCCATTTGACTTCAAACCACTTGCAAATGGATTTATATTTTAATATTAAGTCCATATATAAGTTCAATCAAACTCAAATCAAGCTTTGACCAAGCCATTTTACCCACTGAGGCTCACCTAACCCAAAGTGACCTAAAGTACCCTCATGAGATAAATTCTAATCTTAACCAAATTGGATTGAATCAAACTCACCTATGCCACTCATCATGATCAACAATCATCACGGGATGATAAATCAATTAAATTGGGTCAAACCAAGTCAAACCTAAGGGTTGACCAAGTCAACCCTTAGCCAAAATGAAACCTAACATAACCAAAATCCACCATAGGCCAAATTAATTGAAACCATTAATCTAAGTTCATTCATGACCTATGTTTGAACTTGACCAAGTCAACATTTGAGCCTAACCTAACCCAATTGGCCACTTGATCCAAGTTGACCCAACTTGGCCTAAAAAGTCAAAATGTGTCAAAACTTGATATAAGCCAAATTGAATCAAACCAATGGGTCAAGTTCATTCCAAATCACTTGTTGAACTTGACCAAAGCCTCAATTGGCTAACTACAACTAACCTTGCCCAATTGACCTTGACCCCAACTTGACCTAAAGGGGCCATGTTGAACCAAATTCAAACTAAACCAAAATTAAATGAAAACAAAGATACCAATCCACTTTATATGATTAACCAAACCTAAACCTACCCATGACCCAGCTCAAATAGGTCAAATGGGTTAAATTGGTCAACTGACCTAAATGATCATATGAAATAAACTCAAAATAAACCAAATTGAATCAAACCAAAGCCACCAAAATATTTCAAATGGCATATGAACTTGACCCAACCCTTGGTTTGATCCAATTTAACCAATTGGTCAACTTGACCCAAGTTGATCCATTTTGACCTAAATGGGTCAACCTAAGCCAAACCATATCAAATCAAGTCCAAATTCAATGAAACTTGGCCAAACCTATTTTCTTAACATACCCAACATATTCAAATTCAAAAATCAACCAAATGACCATCCTACCCCTAGTCCATAGGAGAAATTTTGGTCAAATCCATAGGAATTTGGTCAAGCCATCTTCATATCAATTTGAAACCTTCCTAACAGGTCAAGTGAACACTATGGAGGGTGGTGCACCCAAACCAATGGGTTTGGGTCAGCCCAAATGGACCCAAGGCCAAAATCGACCCCATAACTCAAATTGGCCAAATTGAAAACCTCCCTCCACTTGATTTGAAGCACATGGGAGGTTACCAATCCACTCATAAGCTCAAACTGACCATGTGCCAACTTCAAATAGCCCAAAAAACCTTTTCCATATGGTCAATTGGATCAAAATGGCAAATCATGCTTCGACCGTTTGATTTCCATAAGGGGAGATATACTCCCCCTAATTCAATTCCGTTTACACATCCTCATTATCGATTGAGTAAGGGAGAGTGTTAGGAGCCATCAGAGAGCCATCCTAAGCTTCTAAGAGGGATTTGAAAAGAGCCATTCTCAATTTTCATCCTTTGAAAAAAGGGGAGCTCCACTCAATTCCTAACTTCCTCCATACCACAATCCAATCCAATTACCTTTGCACACTTCCTTAGGATATCGAATCGAGCTTGCCTAAGCTCTCCCTCAAGTTCCCAAGGCAAGGAGAAGTTCAATTTAATCAAAGCGAAAAGCTAGAGCAAGGGGAGTTGGTCCATAAAGCAAGCTACCCAACTTCAAGAGCTAATTCTCTCACCACAGCTTTATCTCAACCAGATGAAGCTCCTCCAAGAGAATCGAGCACTGGTGAGGTATGCCATTTTCTGACCACTAGACTTAAGGGGTGTTGGTCTTTTGTGAACGAAAGTGTCATGGCATGAAAATTCAACTGTTGGATTGGATTGTCATTAGTGTATGATGCTGTGTGCAAAATTTTACCCTAATACGAGCTCAATCAAGCTCAGATCAAGGCTTGGATCATGGACGGTTCCTATGATTCTCTGGGAAGAATAGGGATAATCATGGTCATCCATCCGCACATTTGGATGGACGACCAAGATTAAGCGCACATTTTATATTTGATTTATCCTTTTAAAAACCACGAGATGATTCATGGCTGCTCGATCCTTAATCAAATGACAAGTATCAAACCACATCCTGCCGCCACACGCCTATTATGATGTGATGTCTAAGTGGCTTCTCCCCACGCAACGCGTATAAAGCACGTTGACCACCGCCGCTGCGTGTCGAGCTGTAGGGTTAAGGGACTTAATTAGGTTTTAATTAATTCTAATTAATCTTCTAAGCTTTAAAAATGTACATCTCCTTAAATAAAAATCAAAAAAATATGAGGTAAATTTCTACTGAAAGATAATTTAATCTAGAATATTCTAAAATTAATTTTAATGGATTTGGAATTATATCTTTTTTTGATTTTGTATTTTAATGGAAATATTATTTTAGTTAATTACACCTTAATTAATCTTCTGATTAATCTCAAACTTCTTGAGTATGCTTTAGGGGATGATATCTACCTCCCCTAATTTTCTTGGGATTTATTGAAGGCTTAATTGGTGGAATTGCAATTGTATTTCCTAATTACCCTCCTTATGTAATTAAGGATAATTAAGGGTTTGATTAGTGTTTAAATTGCTTATTAATGTTGATCAAGGTTTGATCCAGTGGATAGGAGGCTTAGGGAATAATTTTGGGGTATTTCCCCTAAGCTATTCCCTAAACCCCCTTTTCTTTCCTTAATCCTCTCTTAATTAAGGGTTAATTCAATAATACCCTCTTAATGAATTTCTAAAATTTCTAAAACTTTCCAAAACTTCATTAATCTACTTTGGGAAGATGCTTAGGTGTTCAAGAGCATAAGTTCAATTAAGGAAATCAAAACCCAACTCATATGTGTGTGAGGGGTGTTTGAAAATTACTTAAGCTAAAACCCCTTAGCAACCATTAATTATAAGCCAAATTGCATTAGGCCCTTTTCTTCCTAGGTGCATTATAAATTTAAATTCCTTGTGAGGTTTTATGTCATCTCATTGGCTCATAATTATTTGATTAACTATGCTAAGGTGGTGTAGGTAAGGGTTAATTAACTTGTTTAATTTATACCTTAACCTAATCAAAACATAAAATGAATCGACTCATCTAAAAATTAAACAAAAATATCAAACACATGTGGGAATGGGTTAGGAACAATAAAATCAACTCACATATTCAAAATTAAATCAAACTCAAGATTAAACAAAAATCATACTAAATGAACTTTGATTTACTTTAAGCTTTCTTATTTCATAAGACTGTCTTTAGGATTTAATTAAAGTGAATGTGTTTACATGCTTTCATTGCTTTAGTTATTTCCCCAACATGTTAAATATGTGTTATGTGGTTTTATGCATTCATACTTTTCACAATTTAAAATAAAAATATTTACTTTATGTCAAATTTGCTTGTGTTAGCTAAAGTAAGAATATGAGTGGCTATCATCACTATTAAATTCAAATTATTTTCAAAATATATGAATCAATTATCAAAACTGAAAGTGTGTTACTTATATTTTAATTATAAGCTTGCATGTGAGTAAGATATAAGGATGTGCTTAGTATAGGTTTTCTTTCTCTTCTCTTTTAGTATAATTTTGAATAGGATTTGGTAAGATGTATGGTTCATTTGAAATGAGCCTAACACTTGCCTAATTCCATATCCTATTCATTCCTATACTATTACTTAAGAAGGATACTTATGCTTGCACATTTAAATTGCATAAACAAAATGAATCAATTAATACAAATTTTTGCATTCTTTGTTTTCCATTTATTTCTTTTGTACACATGTTTGTATTTAAGAAAAGTGGTATATTAGTCTGGACAACCCCAAGATTGCGAGGCTTTAAATAGCCCTAAGTAGGTCTTGTATGTTACACCTCTGGTTAACAATGGCACTGTACTCACTTATGTCTTTCTTACTTTCATGTGTGCATGTGAACATTGGATAAGAAATCCCTTTTCTACTTAATAAAAATCATGCATCAGGAACTTTCAAATTTCCTTAAATGAATTACTTAGCATGCATCATAAAGTGTGATAAACATTCTTATTTATGTGTATAGATATTCTAAGGATTCATTCATATGCATGTTATACATGTTGGAAAAGAAATGAAGTGATGTATGTTTTGTGAATTTGGTTCATTTTATTTAATCTTAAAATGTCTTTCTTTTTGAATATGTTTGTTTAGAGTTCATCTAAACTTAGGATTAATTTAAAATCTTAATCAAAACATTCACTAAACAAAATTAAAATGTGAATCCACTTTAGAAATTCCTTAGGTCAGGGAAGGAAAGAGAAGTTCTCTTCTCTTTCCCTCTCTTTATAACTTAGTAATTAATTGTAGGATTCACTTGAACCTAATCAAAACATGAAATAAAATCAATCCAAAATAGTTAAATCACTTAAATGAACCCTCCTCTAGGTTGAACATGCTTCACACTTAGAAAATTCTAACTTAAAGTCATGGCTAAGCATACCTCACAAACCTCCAAAGCACACACATTAGGCTAAGTCACCACTTCTATCTTTAGGTTAGGATGATCCATGGTTTGATGCTTGCTTTTATTTTGTGATAAATATTTTAGACTAGATGTTAGGTTGTATGTGTGTAGAATGAATGGTAGGGCGATCTTAGTCTAAACATTATTTTTTACAGGGGATTGTGCTTAAGGGGCACTGTAATAAATAAAAATATAAATGCTTTTGTTGTGTAGGTGCTTATACCCCTAAGAATAATCTAATAGGCAAGGTGGAAAGTCACCCATGTGTGGGGTGATAAGTCCAATATACATGCTTGGGATTTTATGGTTTGTTTAGCATACTTTTGTTTTGTAGGTGTTAGCTAGATTTCCTTTTCTTTTTCATGTAAATTTATGCAATTAGAATTTTGGAATGATTGTTATGGGGATTAGGATGAGCATTGGTCATAAGATTCCATATTACGCACCATGTGAAGCCTTGGAGTATCCACCTTCCAACTAATCCAAAAGAAAGGAACCAAAGAAGAAAGAAGCAGTGACGCTTGAAGACCCCCATAATAATGAATTCCTTGCTTAATTGTATTTAATTCATTTGTAATCTGGTTTGTATAAGGGTAGAGCTCTGCTACCCAATTATTTTTTGGGTTTGTACGGTGGTGCCCGACCACACTCGACCTCTTATGTTTTTTGTGACTAGCTTTATAAATTGATTGATGATTTGTTTAGCTTGTACATTAAGTGGCATGTTTTCATAGTTTCTTTCTTGTTTTATGCATGGCCTAGATGTGGATTAGGCTCTTAGGGAAAAATAAATCTTTTACCAAATCTAATAATTCAAAACTAAAAATAAAGAACTCATAAGCTCACCTAAAGCTTAGGTTTAAAATCAAGATAAAAGAATTAGCAACCCCTTAACTAGATGAGTATTTCTTTTATAACATCATGCATAATTGCATCTTGTTTCACTCTTGATTGGAGGACTTCCACCTTTGCTAGAGAAACTTGGCTTGACCTTTGAGAGCTATGGTCGAAACACACCTCATCCCTTCTTGCTGATTTTGTCCAATAGCTTTATTTTTCATGCATTAGGATATGAATCCTATTAGCCTAAGTCAAAATAATTGTCCAAAAATGAAAATAAAATAAACTCTAAATTGCATTAGATTTAGGTCATTTGAAGCAAGTCACTACATGATCTAGTCTCTTTTGAGAGTGAGTTTAAGGACTTGGTCTCTTTCTAAATAAATAACAGCCTAGCTATCTTACATAAGCACATGACTTTCCTACATGAATTTAAAATTGTAGGAGTTAGTTGGCGGTCACCCCTAGGCGGTTGTAAGTCCAAGAAGTCGGGTGGTTTGCCTCTCTTGTGGAGGCAAACCAAATACCCATTTTTACCTTAGATTTAGGTTGTGATTTTTGGCTCTTGCCAAAGCTGCCTAGATTTAGGTTCTAAGGTTGCTTCTCCCCTTTATGGGCCATAAGCATAATTCCTCACCTCTTAAGCATTTCCTTAATCTTGTGTTATGGAATCATAAAACCTAAATTTTTAATGAAAAATTCAACTCAAACAAACTAAATCAATTTCAAAAATATAAAGCCCAGTCATAGGATAGTTTGAGATGCTTGCTAGGTTTCCTAGCATTGTAGGCATCTCCTACTTATCTTCCTTTTGGCTTCGATAATAACTCCATCTCTTTGATAAATCTCATTTGATCTTCAAAAATGAACTAATTGATTAATAGTCCTTTCCTATTAAAATCTTTGATGACAACAATCATTTACCTTAATCGAGAGTATTCTTAAGGGATCCGGTCCCTTAAGACATAATTAACTATGGGGGCTTTCCTCTATAGGGAACTTAACGAACCCGATTTAAAATAAACCCTACTTTACTTTTTCATGTAAAGTAGGGGAAGAATCTCTGGTGCATATGTAGACCCATTGTTCTTAGGAGTCCTTATTGAGGTGATTAGGTCCATTAAAGGGTAGTCACTTCTATCTCCTGAGATAGTATGATATTCTTTGATGATGTACCCGATCACTTGAATAAGCATATTTGCAGATCTGCGTGGCATCCCAAAAAGACAAATTTTTATATTCTCTCTCTTCACCACAGATTGAAGGCGACTATATAGAAATTTTTCTCCACAGTGAGATAGAAATATTTTTGCCTCAAGATTCTATGGGCAAGTGTTCTTCCTAGCTACCACACTCGCCAGAGTGTATCTCTTCAAGTACTTTTTTTTACTTTGTTTCTAGTGCACATCTCATGTTGAGTGAAGTCATCAATCTTTAAATAACTCGCTCTAAATTTGCACATATTAGATAGCCTTTATTTTGAATCTCCTCACATCTTTTGTGGTTTCTTCTATCTCCCCAATTTATAGGTATTTTATGATAGGATCAATCCAACTCGATGAGTGCTCATTATCTATTAGCATTTACCTTCATCTTCTGTACTTAGTTGAGTGAGTCAAATAGAGGAGTGACCCCTGAGCTTGATTTCTTTAGATAATAAGTCAACAAGTTAGTTTTACTTTCTTGGTATTTGATTTGATGCTAAATTTGACTAATTATGTCATGATATTTCTGTTGGGCTCTTTAGAACTATGCTAGATGACCCATCCATAAATAGTTTTCATAGTGGCTCTTGA
The DNA here is from genome assembly GCA_021442155.1 of Cymbidium sinense. NCBI lineage: Eukaryota > Viridiplantae > Streptophyta > Magnoliopsida > Asparagales > Orchidaceae > Cymbidium > Cymbidium sinense. Next base: position 42,196,054 of record CM038231.1, on the reverse strand, counting down.
TTTGCTAAGATTTCTTATGATCTTTAAAAGTCAACAAGGAAGTTGATGAGTGCTTGAGCTTTAATTTTCATTTAGAGCTAGTAAGATATATCAAATTTGCTCAAATTTGCTGATAATTTCAAAAACTTCCCAAAATAATCTAGTTTATTACGTTTGAATTTGAGTGGATTATCAGTTATGACTTGGAATAAGTCTACTTCAAAGTATGGTTGATGCTGTTGTGCTAAAGCAAAGAGTGTAAGTGCAAGTTTTTCCATAATTGGGTAGTTTAGCTCAAATCCACTCAAAGATTTGTTGTTTCCATAGATAGGCCATTTCTTTCTACCTTCTTCCTAAATAAGATTGGAACTAACAGAATCTTCTCTATCTCTAAGGTACAGCAATAAGGGTCTCCCCTTCATTTGGGCTTTATAATAGACGTGGTAAGACCAATAGATTATTCATGTTACAAAAAACCTTCTCACACTTTGGGGTGCACTTAAACTTCTTGTCTACCTAAAGAACTTTAAAGAACGGCGAACAACATTCTCCAACTTTAGAAGTGATCTGATTTAATCTAGTAACTTACCCCATGAATCGCTGCACCTCTTTTTCCATTTCTTGATTATGACTTTCATTTTATTAGGATTAACCTTTATTCTTCAGGTGTGATGATAAATTCTAAAAATTTACCTAATCAAACACCAAAAGTGCATTTCATGGGGTTTAGGCACATATTATATTTTTTCATAGTAGCGAAGGTCTCCTTGAGAACTTTAATATGTTGTGCATATGACTTTCTTTTGACCAACAAGTCATCAATATAGACTTTAACATTCCACCCTTTTTCCACTTTGAATACTCAATCTACAATCCTCTAGTAAGTTTCCCCCACATTTTTATGCTCAAAGGGCATTACTCTATAGCAGTAGAGTCATTTCTCTGTGATAAAGAATGCTTCTCTAAGTTGATTGAATGCATTTATATCTAGTGTTAGAGAATGCACTAGAAAACTGATTATAAAATAATCCACTGCCAAGTCTATGAGTATAATTATACAAGGCAAGAGATATCCGCCTTTTGGATTTGCTAAGTTTAGGTTGGTGAAGTCAATGCATATTCTCCATTTTTCATTTGACTTCTGTACCATGACTACATTCGATACCCTTTCAAGGTATTTAATTTCACTGATGAAGTTTTCTTTGAGTATTTTGGTGACCTCTTCTTTTATGGGTTTGACAAGTAACATTGATGTCTTCCTTATTTTTTACTTTATGGGCCAAGCATCCTTATGAACATTAAGATAGTAACAAGTGACATTAATGTCGATACCTGACATTTCAACCATAATTTAGGCAAATACATTGATGTCTTGTTAGGGGGATTGAGTGAGGGATTCCCTATGCTCAAGGTAGAAAGTTGAGCAAATCCTAAGAATTTGCTTGTAATTAAGAGAGGCCAGTACCTCTATCTCCTCTAAGGTAGCAAGTTTTGGATTAATTTAGATTTTCTCTAAAAGAGATTTGTTCACCCCTATAGGGACTTGGTAGCTACATGGTAAGTGGACACCACTGTCCTGAATTTGTTGCGTAGTCATTGGCCAAAGATGACATCATAGGTAGGTGGTACCTTTATTATGATGAAGTTGTCCATCACCATATATTACTCCTCATTCTCCACTTAAGTTATATGGCCAGTGGTCTCCCCATAGGAGGGAGGGGGGGGAGGGTTTGGAACTCACCAACCCCAATTTAATAAAAATAAATTTGAAGATAATGTTCATTGAGCTCCTATGTTGATCAATATACTCCCAATTTGATAATTGGTGACCAATTCCATAATAATGATTGCATCATTATAGCAGCTTTCCATGGAGAGTATATCTTTTCTCTAGAAAGTTACAACTACTATAAAGAAGTGTTGTGCATGTGGCATGGCTTCTAAGTTGACATCACTAAACCATAGTCATTTGAAACTCACTCTTCATGGAGACTATCTATCTCCCTTGAAGATGGCAGGTACTACTTCAATTGAACTTTTTTAAATAGTGGCATCCCTCAATGCCATTCCCAAGGTCTTTAGGGTAGGCACAATATCTGGATTGATAATGAACATAATCTATCTTCAATGGTGGTAGTATTCTAAAGAAATCTTTATTTTGGATGGCTTTCACCAACTCAGTCATTGAGTGGAATTGCTATGGAAGGTTATGGATACTTGTTTCCTTGGTAGTGAGGTATGGGGTTTTTGAAGTCTCATCTTGGTGTGAGTGTTTCCAGCTGCATTCTCTTATTTATTTTTTGTGCTCTAAATTTAATAAAAATAAATCTGAAGATAATGTTAATTGAGCTCCTATGTTGATCAATATACTCCCAATTTGATAATTGGTGACCAATTCCATAACAATGATTGCATCATTATAGTTGTTGCCCATGGAGAGTATATCTTTTCTCGAGAAAGTTACAACTACTATAATGAAGTGTGGTGCATGTGCCATGGCTTTTAAGTTGACATCACTAAATCGTAGTCATTTGAGACTCACTCTTCATGGAGACTCTCTGTCTCCCTTGAATATGGCAAGTACTACTTCTACTATGTGGTTGAAATGTGCTAAGTTAAATATATTACCCATCTCAATGACTTCTTTATCATTTCTTCTGGTGAATTCTTTGAGCTTCCTAACCTCATATCAATTCTTCAATTGAACTTTTTAAATAGTGCCATTCCTCAATGCCATTCCCAAGGTCTTTAGGGTAGGCACAATATCTGGATTGATAAATGAACATAATCTATCTTCAATGGTGGTAGTCTTCTGAAGAAATCTTTATTTTAGATGGCTTTCACCAACTCAGTCATTGAGTGGAATTGCTATGGAAGGTTATGGATACTTGTTTCCTTGGTAGTGAGGTATGGGATTTTGAAGTCTCATCTTGGTGTGAGTGTTTCTAGCTGCATTCTCTTATCTATTTTTTGTGCTCTAAATTTGTATACAATTGACCTTTTTAAAAGTAGTCTCTTCAATGAGTCTTTGGTAATTATTAAAAGAGTTGATTAAGTGATTTCATTATACTATTTATCATTCACATGGTTGTCTACCATCTCAAGTAATACAATAAGTGCTTTAGACTGTTAGAGCATAAGGGTGTACTTGAATGGCAAACTTTGGGTGAGTGAAACTTGAGCCACGACTATTCCAAATCCATAACTTCTAGCATCATACATTGAAATTGAGTGATAAACTTCCTAAGGGTCACCATGCTCTTGCCTCATTTGATGGAAAGCCTAGGATCTCTTCAGCTACTTCTGAGCACAAGTGAATTACATGGTGAACATATTTTTGAAGATGAAGAATGAGGTTATGAATTCTAATCGGATTCTTGAGAACCATCTATTCATTGATTCTTTGAAGGTGGTAAAGAAAAGGCTACATTTCATCTCATCATCTGAGTTCAATAATGATGTCTACTCAAAATAAGTAATGTGGTTTGTTGGGTCTATCTAACCAAAATATGATTCTAAATGCTGAATTTTGAACCTATGCAAAGGATGAGCTTGAATAATGTTTGAGGAGAAGGTGTTGGTAGGATTCCACTTTTAAGCGTGTCTTTTTCTTTGCTTGAGTGATAAGACTTGTCATTCAAGCTTGGAGTTCTAGATGATTCTCTAGTTTCTAGGTGAGTTTAGTGGATCACAACCCTGATGATCCTTTATTCTCTATAGTCCTTGGATTGTTATTGGCTCTCTCCATGGCTACTTTCACTAGGTGTGTGATTCTATCTTCCATATCTTTAAGTCCCACAGAGTGGAAAATTATTGTGTATTCGACTCCATAATTACTGGGTCATTATGTGTTGTATGTCTTATTTCTCTTTGTATGCCTTCCAGCATCATCCATCCTCATCACACCTAAAAGGATGTTGATTTATCCATAAGCTAAAGTAGAACATCTAAAGACACCTAAGAAGAAGGGTTAAGATGAGAAGGTAATAGAAAAAATTTGAGAAGAAGGTCTAGTTTTATTATCTTTCAAATGGTCTTATTATAAGATGAGTGAATTCCCTTGCTCTAGAGGGAAATAAATGATAGAGTTTGAGAGGGTCTTGGGATAATATTCTCTCTGATCTAAACCAAACCTTTACACTTAAAGAAATAAGCGAGTAAGATTGACCTTCTTTGCAAGACTATCAATGCAGGTGAGCCTGTAGGAGGAGGCTCCTCAATAATAAGGACTCATCTTACGTAGGGTGAGCTAAAAAAGACTTAAAAAATAAACCAGTGAAATCAGCCACAAATCAATTCACCTATGTACTTATAAAATGTAAAACACTCCCAATAATATAAAAGCAAGGCACATTTTCTTGAGGGGAGGGGAGACGTTCTTCCTCTTCTCCTTTTATCACACTCTTTGTACTCAGATTCAAAAAAGAATATAATTCACTTATTTTTGCACTTTTTTCCTTTTCTTATTTGTCATATTCTATCTAGCCATGACCCCTAGATATGTCAAAAGGCTTTACCTTAGTCTACATAAAGATTTAGATTTAACATTATTTTAGGTGCAGTGATTGTGGATGAGGCATAATACTAGAAGTTAGATATGAAGCATGGACCCTCAGCATGAGATTATTCAATGAGCATGGAGCAGAACACCCAATAATTTGCTACATAAAAAGTTGCTTAAGAGATATGGAAGATAGGTTCACTCACCTCCTACAGGTGACTATGGAGAAGAAGTATCATAAAGAACCAAGAACCAAAGATAATGAGATATCTATTGGGTCGGCTACTCACTAAGCCCATCGAGATAGAAGAGAATTGTCCAAGACACCTTAGATGATGAGTCTTACTATGCAGGTGAAGAAGAAGATGCATAGAAAAAGCAACCTAAACTAGCCAATGCCTTCTCCATATTGATTATTAATGCTCGTCTATCACACGAGTTCAAAATTCAACATGTAGAATTATATAATGGTCGAGCAGAGCCAACATAACACATAGCTTACTTGAATTGATGATGTCACCAATAGATTTGAATAATGCAATAAAGTATCATCTTTTCCTTACAACTTCTAAGGAATCAACTCCTAGTGGGGGTCATAACTTCATTCTTTGATTTCAAGAGAATGTTCATCACACAATCTTCCTGTGCTCAAAAGCAATTAAAAAGTTCTCAAAATCTTCTGAATATGAGGTAAGAACTTGGCAAGTCCTTAAGAAAGTTCATCACCCATTTCCAATGAGAAATATTGGAGATTGAAGACTTAGAATCTGTAGTTGTTAAGCTACACTAGCCCAAGGTCTAAAGAAGAGACCCTTCAAATATGCTCTTGGGCTCCAACAACCCAAAACATTTGCAAAATTAAAGAAAGTTGGCAAATAATCATGTGAATACTGAAGAGTACATTGAAGTCCTTCAAGCAGTGATGTTGACTTAACAAAAGACTTAATAAAAAGATATCTTTTAGAGTCATTGTATGGGGATTGGTTTCGAGTATGAATGTCAGAAAAGATGAGGCAACCTGAGACACGAGCACTTGGGCGAGGTTTTAGAAATCTCGTGACTCACTATCAAAGAACATACTACTCGTAACCCACTCTACCAGCTCCTCTTAAGATATTGATGACCTAGTTAATGGAATCCATCTAAAATATAGAATATTCTAAACAACCATCAACCATGAAGGCCATTATAGTTTGCAATTGCACAAAGTACTATATTTATCACCATGATCATGAGCATGACAATAAATAATATAGCCATTTGATAAGTTTAGTTGATCAGTTGATTAGAGCAGAAAAGCTCAAAGAATTCAATAGAAAGAAGGATAAAGAAGTCATCAAGATCAATAATGAGATAGTCCCCACATATATTGTTCACATTGTAGGGGTCATACTTGCCAATTTTGGAGGTGATGGAGAATCTTCAATAAAGGTAAGCTAAATTGACTACAGTCATGAGAGATAAACTCATCTACCATGCTACGAGCATCACCTACCTCCATAGTTCCTATGAGTTTCTCATAAAAAGATAAACTCATTGTTGGTAATTGGTATAATGATGCAGTCATCATCATGACGTTGATCACCAATTATTAGGTTAGAACCATTTTTATTTACATGGAGAGCATAGTCAATATCATCTTCAAGCCTGCTTTAATAAGTTAGGATTAGCAAACTCCAACCTCATTCCAGTAGGGGGGCCACTATATTTCTTCTTAAGAGAATATGGATAGACTATCGGGATATTCACTCTTCCTATAACTTTGAGAGTGGATAAGAACCAATTCATGACTATGGATAATTTTGTTATCATGGAGGCTCCTACCACTTACAATGCCATCTTTGGCTGATCTTTTCTAAATATATTCAGAGCGATGGTGTCAACATATCATGTGGTCATCAATTTTTCTGTTAGAGGCGAAGAGACTACTATCATGGGAAATCTGAATCAGTCTCAAACTTGCTATTTGAAAGTTATTGGTGGGTTAATCAAAAAAGATAAAGTCCAATAGTTTAAAGTTGCATGAACTGGGATTGGAGTCCTTGAAGAGATCAAGGAAGTCCTAACCATACAAGACCATAGGATTGTCTCAAGCATTAGATTGATCTTTTACCTTTAGCATAAGGAGCATCTCATCCAAACTCTCTTGGATAATCTTGATGTATCCTTCTACATTGTAATAAAAAGCATTGATGTTCTAAAAAAATGCCAAACTCATCAAGCAGAATATGAGAAAAATTGCTACTTGACTCATCGAGTGCATCAAAGAAAATATCACCAAGCTCCTAGAAGGTAATTTCATTAAGGAAGTACAATTTTTGGAGTGGGTGTTGAACATGCTTATGGTGTGAATTATTGGAAAGTGGAGACTATGTGTAGATTGATATTTAAACTTGACGTTTTTTGATGCATTATCTAGGTATCATCAAATACAAATGAATCTCATTGACTTAGATAAGATAACATTTATCATTGGAGAGGGAATATATTGTTACATAGTTATGCCCATCGAGCTTAAAATTGAAGGGTCAATGTACCAGAGATTGGTGAACCAAGTGTTCAAGGAGCTAAATGGGAGAAAAGTAAAGTTAATGTGGATGACTTGTTGGTTAAAAGAAAATTGCCCATTCAACACATTCAGAACTCAAAGAAATATTTACCACTTTGAAAAGGTATGATATGCGCATTAATCCCCTAAAGTGTGTTTTTGGTGCATGGTCCGATAAATTCTTAGGATTTTAAATCACTCTCAAGGGCATGAAAGTATATCATAACAAAGTAAAGGTGATACTCAAAATCCCTTCACCCATGACTATGAAATAGGTGCAAGGGCTTATGGGATGAGCAACTGGGTTGAATTGATTCATTTCCTATGTGAGGGAGCACTGTTTGCCATTCTGCAAGGTTCTTAGATGATAAAAAAGATTTGAGTAGGCTCCAAAATACAAGAAAGCCTTTTGCGACTTGAAAACTCTACTCGCATCATCACCTCTATTGCAAAGACCGAAGGAGAGAGAGAACCTATTATTATATTTAGGGGTTGAAGATGACTTAAATAATTTTATCTCAATTTGAAAATAGGTGGAATGTAGTGGCTCATCTATTCCCACTCATAGAGAAACTCACACTCACACTAATTATTTTAGCTTGGTGACTACGTCCATACTTCTAGTCACATTTAATCCAAGTCATCATAGATAACTTTCTCAAATCCATACTAGCTAAGCCTAACAACTCTAAGAGATTACTAGAATGGTTAGTAGAATTAAGAAAATTTGACATATCTTACTCACTCAGAATGGCAATCAAAACCCAAAAATTATTGATTTTTTAATCGATTTTAGTAGTTCAAACAATATCCTAGTCAACTTGAAACTTTTATGGCTACTATAGTGGATGGCTCAACAAGTGAGCTCGCTATGGGTGCTAATATTATATTCTAATGGCCAACAGGAAACATCATAATGCTGCTGGGAAAATTTGATTTCAAAGTGACAATAATCAGTCTGAGTATGAGGCTCTACTCACTGGATAGGGATTTGCTTGAGAACTAGGGGCATATTATGTTGTGGCTTATTTTGACTCACAATTGGTAGTAAGATAAGTTAATAGAGATTATGAAGTTTGGTATGAGTCACAACAAAAATATTTATTTTAGGTGAATGAAGAAATTGAGTAGCTAGAGTACTTTAAGGTTGGAAATATACTTAGAGAACAAAACCTGCTCATTGACCTATTATCTAGAGCTAGCTGTCTTGGAGAGCATTCAGTCATATGACTTGCCAACCAAGTATGAAGGAGCAAAAACTAATGCAAGTCGATAAGAACACTCATCGAGCAAGATCAAACTTATAAAAAAAAAATACTTGCAGCCTAAAAAGGTTGAAAAAATAACTAATGACTTGAAGATATTCACAATTAGAGTAACACAATACCTACAAATTGGAAGCTAGCTATTTTGAAGATTGGTGACCTCACTTAACCTCAGATGTGTAAGAGAGTCTAAACAATGAAAGATGCTTGAGAGATACACTTAGGTAAATGTGGAAATCACTCTAGGGGAAGAACACTCACCTGTAGAACCTTACGGTAAAGATACTTCATGCCAATACTTATAAAGGATGCATAGGACTGCATGAAAAGATGTGTGTAATTTGGAAATTTGTTTCACTATAGCAATAATTACCACAGCCTCTGTAACATATCACAAGCCTATGGCCCTTTCATTGAACAAAAAATGTTAATTCTCATATCATGATAGACTACTTCTACAAATGGATTGAGACAAAACCTCTCAACAAGATCACCTCCCAGGTAGTTAGAAATTCTATTTGGACTAACATCATTTGTAGGTATGGAAATGATCATCATGAAAAATAATCCACAATACACCAAGAGAGTTTAATAACTTTTCCCGAGTATCTAGGGACTAAACTAAAATTCACGTCAATACATCACTTGTAGAGTAACGACCAAAGCTACTAATAAGAAGATCTTTAACTTACTCAAGAAGAAGGTACACATGTTATCCACCATGCCCTTAGGACTACTCCCACTAATGTAATAAAGCATTCTCCATTCATGCTATCACATGGAATGGAATCCATCTTGCTAATCAAGTATAAGCTGAATAGCTAAAGGGTCCTAATAATGGAAACATTATGAGGCAATGATGGAGAGTGGGAAAAGACAAATTTTAAAGCTATGGAAGACACACTCACTCAACATGCTTGAATAATTAAGAATCAACGCATCATTAAGACAAAAGAAAACAAAAAGAAGAATGGTGAGATACTACATCTACCATATAAAAAGAGCACTTTAAGAATGACAACTTGGTATTAAAGAAAGTGGATGTTGTAGCTCAACAAAATGCCTCCCATAATTGGGATGGACTGTCCACAATCAAAGAACAAGTTGGTCCAAGCACATACTGATATGCCCTTATTCTGGTGAAGACATAAAAAATATGTAATGTAAGAGATTTGAATAAATTTTAGCCATGATGGGAAGTTTCCTAAGCTATACACACTCTTATTTCTTATATGGTATGTATCTTTCTATAGTGAATAATAAAGTTCTTAATATTTTGCATCCTAATCAATCTAACACAAAAATAATATTAATTATCAAAGAAACATGCTCAGGGGCTGAGTGACAATTCAGGAAAAAAAAGGCAAAGACTATACACGGGGAGCTGCATGATGACTAAAGATATTTAACGCACCATTTTCCATGGAAATGTTCATACTTGACAAGCTACAAAAAGACCGAGCAATAGATCTAAGTACTTCTCGCACCATTTCTTGGCCCAAGAATAATGACATCTATCAAATGAATATCTAATGAATGAATGCTAGAGGAGTTGTGTGACAACTAAAGACACTTGGTGCACTATTTTTGGATTAAGGAAAAGTCCTACTTGATAAGATACAAAATGCCCTTGTAGGAGATTTGAACACTTGGTATGCTATTCTTAGCCAAAGATACTAAAGTCAAAGAGGCAATACCTAAGTTAAAATAGCTAAATACTTGCCTAAATATATTTTATTAAACTAAAGTATAAGACCAAGATTTCATGTAGTTGATGACTCAAGTGTAAGACTGACACCCCAAGAGGTCAATGACTATCAACTAAATGATTAACTCTTCATAGTTGGCAACCAAAAAGACAAACACTCCATGTGGTTGGTAACTCAAGTGTAAGATTGACACCCCAAGAGGTCAATGACTATTAACTATAAGCTTAACTTACCATAGTTAGGAATTAGAAAGAAGAGAGAAGTAGAAAAGATAGATTAATTTGCCATAATAAATAAAGCATGAATCAACCCTCATTTATTAATGATAAGAAATCATCAAAATCACCAAAATTGGTTACTATAATTGAGTGATCTCTTATAATTGGCAATCAAGTGTAGCCTCAGGTCAATATTTATAATTTTCTTAAGCCAAAGATAAAATATTATAAGTAGTGCAAGTAAACTCCTACAATAAAAATACAGGGAGTTGCCTTGAAGATACAACTCTCATTTTCATTCAATAAAAAATATTTGCAATTTAGAAGGTACTCGATAGAAAAAATAAAAGTTTTTACATTCATTCACAAGTAAGATTATTAAAATTATATGTGAGCATGGGGTAAATATTCTTTCTTGACTTACCAAAAAAAAGAAAAGAAAAGAAAAAAATAACTTGTGTTGCCCTCATCGTTGTCTTCATCAGTTTTTGAGAGGTGAGTACATCAGGAAAACCTAAGAAGTTGTCATATAGCTAGCCATACATATCCCACTAGCTTGGCAGCAATGAAGTCAATCTGCTTTAAATTTCTATTGTAGTAAGTCTTAGTACTTGTTAGAGTCGAGGAATCCATCAAACCCAGCTTTCTTTCTCTGAAAATCTTCAATGTGACAATAAAGCTCTTTTTCTAGCTCTTTATATGCCTTGACCACGTGAGTAAGCTCAAAATTTTCCATGTTCTTCTCCTAAGCCACCTCCACCTGAAGATCATTAAATTTGTCCTCAAAGGTTTGAAGCTCTTTCTTCATAATTGTTGGTCTAATCTTTATGGCAAAGACTTATTTTCTCTTGACAAAAAATATTTATTATATCTTTGTTGTTGACTATCATGTCATTTCTTGTGTAGTTATAATAGCATAAGGTAGTTTCCCATTGGGAATATCCTCAGAAGATTATCAAACTTCTTTGAAAAGATCACCTGCTCGAGCTCATAGTCTTCATTGGTCAACTCAAATAATTTTGAAGTATAGTTATCTTCAACATACTTGCCATGAGTTGAGCTCATGGACCTCTTCCTAAAATTTCTTAGAGCCATACTAAGCCTGGCCTCATTTGCAACCTCCATAGTGGTTGTGCTTGTCCATGCTTCATCAGCAACCTCAGTGGCAGCTGACCTTCCTACACCTACTTTGCTCTCACCCTACAATAATTTGACCATGTTAAGATCTAGTGGAGGGGGTGTTGAAGTCACCTCTCCTACAATGGAATGTAAAAAAAATATGTTACGAATAATGAGTAAGTGTTAAAGTACTCACCACGAAGGACACTTCTGACCTTGCCAAAGTGAAGGTAAAGGAAAATATTTGGGGTTCAACTTGTCACTTTTTCTAGTTCCCAGCTCTCTTGGGCTTTTAGTTTAGTGAGTTTCATCACCTTACTAGACAAGAAGGGAAGAGGAAGAGTCAGCACTAGGCCATGGTGATAAGCTCTTGATGAATAATAGCTTTATGGCACAGCTCTTGATGAATAATAGCTTTAAGTTCCATTATTTCACCTTGTTTACTAGACCATGAATCTTTAATGAAGTCACCAAAAAGTGCACAATCCTATCTTGATTGCCATTCTCCATGAGGACTCACCAGAAAAGGCTCAAACTCCACTACAGATTCTCTTTCTGGAAAAA